>CM039666.1:31494854-31593386 GCA_022405105.1 Aristolochia contorta | reverse complement strand
CACGCTTTTAGGTTTGAGAGACCTTTTCGACGAGTTCCCTTGTTATAGCTGTAAATTTGAGAGAGTTTTGCAGCCAATTCCCCTAGTATAGGCTTCACTATGTGCGAGTTTTAGCTCGAGTGCCCTCTCCATCGGCTTCAGCATCTGTAATTTTATCACAAATCGCCTTTACTATAGGATTAGATTTCAGAGAGTTTGTCAGCCAATTCCATTGCTATAAGCTTCTGTTTTGACCGAGTTTTTCGTCAGATTTATCTTTGCGAGAGGTTTTTTTTCAGCAAGTTTTTCAAGAATTACATCACAATAGGCTTCATTTTGGCGTGTATCTATTCGAATTCCCTTACTATAGGCTTCATGCTTGAGAGACTTTTCATCGAATCCCTTACTATAGGCTGAAAGTTTTCAAAACGTTTTCAGCCAATTCCATTGCAAAGGACGCCACCATGAGGGAGTATTTCGTCGAACCCCTTCTTATAGGCTCAGTTTTGGCAAGTTTTTCGAACTGCCTTACTATAGGCTCCATTTTGAGAGTGGTTTTCGCTGAACTCCTTATACCATATGAGTTTTACATTGAGCAAGTTTTTCACAAACCCTTTACTGTAGGGTCCATTTTTCGCAAGTTCTAGCCCTGATTCCCCCACTATAGGCTCCAGCCTGAGAGCATTTTTTTCGCTGAACTGCCATTCAGTAGGCTTAAATTTCAGAGAGTTTTCAGCCAACCCTTCACTGTAGACTTCACTAAGAGGGACTTTTTCCTGGTCCCGTGAGGATGGCTCTCGACTTCTGTAAGTCCCATCAAACTGTTTTGGCATGCATGGGTTTTATTTTGAGCCAGTTTTTTCTCGAACTCCCTTATACAATAGGTTTCACTTTGAGCGAGTTTTTCGAGGAATTACCGTACTATTGGCATCATTTTTTGCCAGTTTGTAGTAGAATTTCCTTAATATAACCTTCAGTTTTAGAGACTTTTTCGTCGAATTCCCTTTCTGTAGGCTTAAATTTAAGAGAGTTATTCAACCAATTCCCTTACTATTGTTTTCATTTTGTAAAGAGTTTTTCGTTGAGTTTCCTTACAATAGGTTTCAGTTTCAGTAAGTATTTGGTCGAATACCCATTCAATAAGCTTCCATTTTGACCGATTTTTCTTTAAATTTACTCACCTCTATGTTTTACTTTGACCTAGTTTTTCACCTAACAGCTTTTCTTAAGGATTTTTATTTCGTGAATTTCTAGTCGAATTCCCTTACTATATAATCTTCGGTTGAGATGCTTTTTCACAAATCCCTTGCTACAGACGAAATTTCAGAGAGTTTTTCATCCAATTGCCTTACAATATGCCCCCACTATGTGGGAGGTTTTTGTCGAGTTCCCTTATTATAGGCTCAGTTTCAGAATGTTTTTCTCGAATTGCCTTACTATTTGCTTCATTTGAGTGAGGTTTTCATCGAAATTCCTTATACTATAGGATTTCCTTTGAACGAGTGTTTCAAGGAATCGCTTTTACTATTGGGTTCATTTTTCCCGAGTTTATAGTCGAATCTGCTACAGCACGCTTTAGGTTTGAGAGACCTTTTCGACGAGTCCTTGTTATAGCTGTAAATTTGAGAGAGTTTTGCAGCCAATCCCCTAGTATAGGCTTCACTATGTGCGTAGTTTTAGCTCGAGTGCCCTCTCCATCGGCTTCAGCATCTGTAATTTTATCACAAATCGCCTTTACTATAGGATTAGATTTCAGAGAGTTTGTCAGCCAATTCCATTGCTATAAGTTTCTGCTTTGACCGAGTTTTTCGTCAGATTTATCTTTTATGAGGTTTTTCTTTTCAGCAAGTTTTTCAAGAATTACATCACAATAGGCTTCATTTTTTGCATGTATCTATTCGAATTCCCTTACTATAGGCTTCATGCTTGAGAGACTTTTTCATCGAACCCCTTACTATAGGCTGAAAGTTTTCAAAACGTTTTCAGCCAATTCCCACTGCAAAGGATCGCCACCATGAGGGAGTATTTCGTCGAACTCCCTTCTTATAGGCTTCAGTTTTGGCAAGTTTCCCTCGAACTGCCTTACTATAGGCTCCATTTTGAGAGTGGTTTTCGCTGAACTCCTTATACCATGAGTTTTACATTGAGCAAGTTTTTTCACAAACCCTTTACTGTAGGGTCCATTTTGGCAAGCTCTAGCCCTGATCCCTTACTATAGGGCTCAGCCTGAGAGCATTTTTCGCTGAACTGCCATCTGTAGGCTTAAATTTCAGAGAGTTTTTCAGCCAACCCCCACTGTAGACTCCACTAAGAGGGACTTTTTCCTGGGTCCCGTGAGGATGGCTCTCGACTTCTGTAAGTCCCATCAAAACTTTTTGGCGATGGTTTTTTTTTGTTTTAGTTTTTCTTCGAACTCCTTATACCATAGGTTCCACTTTGAGCGAGTTTTTCGAGGAATCACTGTACCATAGGCTTCATTTTTTTTGCCTTGTAGAAGAACTCCTTAATATAACCTTCAGTTTTAGGGACTTTTTTTCGTCGAATCCCTTTCTGTAGGCTTAAATTTAAGAGAGTTATTCAACCAATCCCTTACTATTGTTTTCATTTTGTAAAGAGTTTTTCGCTGAGTTTCCTCACAATAGGTTTCAGTTTCAGTAAGTATTTGGTCGAACACCCATTCAATAAGCTTCCATTTTGACCGATTTTTCTTTAAATTTACTCACCTCTATGTTTTACTTTGACCTAGTTTTTTCGACCTAATAGCTTTTCTTAATGATTTTTATTTCGTGAATTTCTAGTCGAACCCCTTACTATATAATCTTCGGTTGAGATGCTTTTTCATCAAATTCCCTTGCTACAGACGAAATTTCAGAGAGTTTTTCATCCAATTGCCCTTACAACAATATGCCTCACTATGTGGGAGGTTTTTGTCGAGTTCCTTATTATAGGCTTCAGTTTCAGAATGTTTTTCTCGAATTGCCTTACTATTTGCTTTCATTTGAGTGAGGTTTTCATCGAAATTCTTTATACTATAGGATTTCCTTTGAACGAGTGTTTCAAGGAATCGCTTACTATTGGGTTCATTTTTCCCGAGTTTATAGTCGAATTCACACAGCACGCTTTAGGTTTGAGAGACCTTTTCGACGAGAGTCCCCTTGTTATAGCTGTAAATTTGAGAGAGTTTTGCAGCCAATCCCCTAGTATAGGCTTCACTATGTGCGAGTTTTAGCTCGAGTGCCCTCCCATCGGCTTCAGCATCTGTAATTTTATCATCAAATCGCCTTTACTATAGGATTAGATTTCAGAGAGTTTGTCAGCCAATTCCATTGCTATAAGCTTCGCTTTGACCGAGTTTTTCGTCAGATTTATCTTTGCGAGAGGTTTTTCTTTCAGCAAGTTTTTCAAGAATTACATCACAATAGGCTTCATTTTGGCGCGTGTATCTATTCGAATTCCCTTACTATAGGCTTCATGCTTGAGAGACTTTTTCATCGAATTCCTTACTATAGGCTGAAAGTTTTCAAAACGTTTTCAGCCAATTCCATTGCAAAGGACGCCACCATGAGGGAGTATTTCGTCGAACTCCCTTCTTATAGGCTCAGTTTTGGCAAGTTTCTCGAACTGCCTTACTATAGGCCCATTTTGAGAGTGGTTTCGCTGAATCTCCTTATACCATGAGTTTTACATTGAGCAAGCTTTTTCACAAACCCTTGCTGTAGGGTCCATTTTTCGCAAGTTTCTAGCCCTGATTCCCCACACTATAGGCTCCAGCCTGAGAGCATTTTTCGCTGAACTGCCATCTGTAGGCTTAAATTTCAGAGAGTTTTTCAGCCAATTCCCCCACTGTAGACTCCACTAAGAGGGACTTTTTCCCCGGGTCCCAGAGGATGGCTCTCGACTCTGTAAGTCCCCATCAAACTGTTTTTTTTGGCGATGGGTTTTATTTTGAGCGAGTTTTTCTTCTAACTCCTTATACCATGGGTTCCACTTTTGAGTTTAGTTTTTTTCGAGGAATCACTGCACCATAGGCTTCATTTTTGCCAGTTTGTAGAAGAACTCCTTAATATAACCTTCAGTTTTAGAGGACTTTTTCGTCGAAATCCTTTCTGTAGGTTTAAATTTAAGAGAGTTATTCAACCAATTCCCTTTACTATTGTTTTCATTTTGTAAAGAGTTTTTCGCTGAGTTTCCTTACAATAGGTTTCAGTTTCAGTAAGTATTTGGTCGAACACCCATTCAATAAGCTTCCATTTTGACCGATTTTTCTTTAAATTTACTCACCTCTATGTTTTACTTTGACCTAGTTTTTCGACCTAATAGCTTTTCTTAATGATTTTTATTTCGTGAATTTCTAGTCGAATCCCCTTACTATATAATCTTCGGTTGAGATGCTTTTTTCACAAATTCCCTTGCTACAGACGAAATTTCAGAGAGTTTTTCATCCAATTGCCTTACAATATGCCCCACTATGTGGGAGGTTTTGTCGAGTTCCTTTATTATAGGCTTCAGTTTCAGAATGTTTTTCTCGAATTGCCTTACTATTTGCTTCATTTGAGTGAGGTTTTCATCGAAATTCCTTTATACTATAGGATTTCCTTTGAACGAGTGTTTCAAGGAATCGCTTTTACTATTGGGTTCATTTTTCCCGAGTTTATAGTCGAATCTCACACAGCACGCTTTAGGTTTGAGAGACCTTTTCGACGAGTTCCCTTGTTATAGCTGTAAATTTGAGAGAGTTTTGCAGCCAATTCCCCTAGTATAGGCTTCACTATGTGCGTAGTTTTAGCTCGAGTGCCCTCTCCATCGGCTTCAGCATCTGTAATTTTATCATCAAATCGCCTTTACTATAGGATTAGATTTCAGAGAGTTTGTCAGCCAATTCCATTGCTATAAGCTTCGCTTTGACCGAGTTTTTCGTCAGATTTATCTTTGCGAGAGGTTTTTCTTTCAGCAAGTTTTTCAAGAATTACATCACAATAGGCTTCATTTTTGGCGTGTATCTATTCGAATTCCCTTACTATAGGCTTGCGCTTGAGAGACTTTTTCATCGAACCCCTTACTATAGGCTGAAAGTTTTCAAAACGTTTTCAGCCAATTCCATTGCAAAGGACGCCACCATGAGGGAGTATTTCGTCGAACCCCTTCTTATAGGGCTCAGTTTTGGCAAGTTTCTAACTGCCTTACTATAGGCTCCATTTTGAGAGTGGTTTTCGCTGAACTTCCTTATACCATGAGTTTTACATTGAGCAAGTTTTTTCACAAACCCTTTGCTGTAGGGTCCATTTTTCGCAAGTTCTAGCCCTGATTCCCCCACTATAGGCTCCAGCCTGAGAGAGCATTTTTCGCTGAACTGCCATCCAGTAGGCTTAAATTTCAGAGAGTTTTTCAGCCAACCCTTCACTGTAGACTCCACTAAGAGGGACTTTTTCCTGGTCCCGTGAGGATGGCTCGACTGTAAGTCCCCATCAAACTGCTTTCATGATGGGTTTTATTTTGAGAGTTTAGTTTTTCTCTCGAACTCCCTTATACCATGGGTTCCACTTTTTGAGCTAGTTTTTTCGAGGAATCACTGCACCATAGGCTCCATTTTTTTGCCAGTTTGTAGAAGAACTCCTTAATATAACCTTCAGTTTTAGAGACTTTTTCGTTTAATTCCCTTTCTGTAGGCTTAAATTTAAGAGAGTTATTCAACCAATTCCCTTACTATTGTTTTCATTTTGTAAAGAGTTTTTCGCTGAGTTTCCTTCACAATAGGTTTCAGTTTCAGTAAGTATTTGGTCGAATACCCATCAATAAGCTTCCATTTTGACCGATTTTTCTTTAAATTTACTCACTCTATGTTTTACTTTGACCTAGTTTTTCGACCTAATAGCTTTTCTTAAGGATTTTTATTTCGTGAATTTCTAGTCGAATTCCCTTACTATATAATCTTCGGTTGAGATGCTTTTTCACAAATTCCCCTTGCTACAGACGAAATTTCAGAGAGTTTTTCATCCCAATTGCCTTACAATATGCCCCACTATGTGGGAGGTTTTGTCGAGTTCCCTTATTATAGGCTTCAGTTTCAGAATGTTTTCTCGAATTGCCTTACTATTTGCTTCATTTGAGTGAGGTTTTCATCGAAATTCCTTTATACTATAGGATTTCTTTGAACGAGTGTTTCAAGGAATCGCTTTACTATTGGGTTCATTTTTCCCGAGTTTATAGTCGAATCTGCACACAGCACGCTTTAGGTTTGAGAGACCTTTTCGACGAGTTCCCTTGTTATAGCTGTAAATTTGAGAGAGTTTTGCAGCCAATTCCCCTAGTATAGGCTTTCACTATGTGCGAAGTTTTAGCTCGAGTGCCCTCTCCATCGGCTTCAGCATCTGTAATTTTATCACAAATCGCCTTACTATAGGATTAGATTTCAGAGAGTTTGTCAGCCAATTCCATTGCTATAAGTTTCCGCTTTGACCGAGTTTTTCGTCAGATTTATCTTTGCGAGAGGTTTTCTTTCAGCAAGTTTTTCAAGAATTACATCACAATAGGCTTCATTTTTGGCGTGTATCTATCTCGAATTCCCTTACTATAGGCTTGCGCTTGAGAGACTTTTTCATCGAATCCCTTACTATAGGCTGAAAGTTTTCAAAACGTTTTCAGCCAATTCCATTGCAAAGGACGCCACCATGAGGGAGTATTTCGTCGAACTCCCTTCTTATAGGCTCCAGTTTTGGCAAGTTTCTCGAACTGCCTTACTATAGGCCCATTTTGAGAGTGGTTTTCGCTGAACTCCTTATACCATGAGTTTTACATTGAGCAAGTTTTTCGACAACCCCCACTGTAGGGTTCATTTTTTGGCAAGTTCTCTAGCCTGATTCCCCACTATAGGCCCAGCCTGAGAGCATTTTTCGCTGAACTGCCATTCAGTAGGCTTAAATTTCAGAGAGTTTTTCAGCCAACTCCCCACTGTAGACTCCACTAAGAGGACTTTTTTCCTGGGTCCCGTGAGGATGGCTCGACTTCTGTAAGTCCCCCATCAAACTGCTTTCATGGATGGGTTTTATTTTGAGTTTTTAGCTTTTTCTCTCGAACTCCTTATACCATAGGTTCCACTTTGAGTTTAGTTTTTCGAGGAATCACTGCACCATAGGCTTCCATTTTTTTGCCAGTTTGTAGAAGAATTTCCTTAATATAACCTTCAGTTTTAGAGGACTTTTTCGTCGAATCCCTTTCTGTAGCTTTTTAAATTTAAGAGAGTTATTCAACCAACTCCCTTACTATTGTTTTCATTTTGTAAAGAGTTTTCGCTGAGTTTCCTTACAATAGGTTTCAGTTTCAGTAAGTATTTGGTCGAACACCCATTCAATAATGTTTCCATTTTGACCGATTTTTCTTTAAATTTACTCACCTCTATGTTTTACTTTGACCTAGTTTTTCGACCTAATAGCTTTTTTCTTAAGGATTTTTATTTCGTGAATTTCTAGTCGAATTCCCTTACTATATAATCTCGGGTTGAGATGCTTTTTCGTCAAACCCCTTGCTACAGACGAAAAATTTCAGAGAGTTTTTCATCCAATTGCCTTACAATATGCCCCACCATGTGGGAGGTTTTTGTCGAGTTCCCTTATTATAGGCTCAGTTTCAGAATGTTTTTCTCGAATTGCCTTTACTATTTGCTTCATTTGAGTGAGGTTTTCATCGAAATTCCTTATACTATAGGATTTCCTTTGAACGAGTGTTTCAAGGAATCGCTTTTACTATTGGGTTCATTTTTCCGAGTTTATAGTCGAATCTGCTACAGCACGCTTTAGGTTTGAGAGACCTTTTTCGACGAGTTCCCTTGTTATAGCTGTAATTTGAGAGAGTTTTGCAGCCAATCCCCCTAGTATAGGCTTCACTATGTGCGTAGTTTTAGCTCGAGTGCCCCCCCATCGGCTTCAGCATCTGTAATTTTATCACAAATCGCCTTACTATAGGATTAGATTTCAGAGAGTTTGTCAGCCAATTCCATTGCTATAAGTTTCTGCTTTGACCGAAGTTTTTCGTCAGATTTATCTCTTTATGAGAGGTTTTTCTTTCAGCAAGTTTTTCAAGAATTACATCACAATAGGGCTTCATTTTTGGCGCGTGTATCTATCGAATTCCCTTACTATAGGCTTCCGCTTGAGAGACTTTTTTCATCGACCCCTTACTATAGGCTGAAAGTTTTCAAAACGTTTTCAGCCAATTCCACTGCAAAGGACGCCACCATGAGGGAGCATTTCGTCGAACCCCTCTTATAGGCTTCAGTTTTGGCAAGTTTCGAACTGCCTTACTATAGGCTCCATTTTGAGAGTGGTTTCGCTGAACTCCTTATACCATGAGTTTTACATTGAGCAAGTTTTTTCACAAACCCCTTGCTGTAGGGTTCATTTTTGCAAGTTTCTAGCCCTGATTCCCCACTATAGGCCCAGCCTGAGAGCATTTTTCGCTGAACTGCCATCTGTAGGCTTAAATTTCAGAGAGTTTTTCAGCCAATTCCCTCACTGTAGACTCCACTAAGAGGGACTTTTTTCCTGGTCCCGAGAGGATGGCTCGACTCTGTAAGTTCCCATCAAACTGTTTTTGGCATGGATGGGTTTTATTTTGAGTTTAGTTTTTCTCGAACTCCTTATACCATGGGTTTCACTTTGAGTTTTAGTTTTTCGAGGAATCACTGCACTATAGGCTCCATTTTTTGCCAGTTTGTAGAAGAACTCCTTAATATAACCTTCAGTTTTAGAGGACTTTTTCGTCGAATTCCTTTTCTGTAGGTTTAAATTTAAGAGAGTTATTCAACCAATTCCCTTACTATTGTTTTCATTTTGTAAAGAGTTTTTCGCTGAGTTTCCTCACAATAGGTTTCAGTTTCAGTAAGTATTTGGTCGAACACCCATTCAATAAGCTTCCATTTTGACCGATTTTTCTTTAAATTTACTCACTCTCTATGTTTTACTTTGACCTAGTTTTTTCGACCTAATAGCTTTTCTTAATGATTTTTATTTCGTGAATTTCTAGTCGAATTCCCTTACTATATAATCTCTCGGTTGAGATGCTTTTTTTCACAAATTCCCTTGCTACAGACGTAAATTTCAGAGAGTTTTTCATCCAATTGCCTTACAATATGCCTCACTATGTGGGAGGTTTTTGTCGAGTTCCCTTATTATAGGCTTCAGTTTCAGAATGTTTTTCTCGAATTGCCTTACTATTTGCTTCCATTTGAGTGAGGTTTTCATCGAAATTCCTTATACTATAGGATTTCCTTTGAACGAGTGTTTCAAGGAATCGCTTTTACTATTGGGTTCATTTTTCCCGAGTTTATAGTCGAATCTCACACAGCACGCTTTAGGTTTGAGAGACCTTTTCGACGAGTTCCCTTGTTATAGCTGTAAATTTGAGAGAGTTTTGCAGCCAATCCCCTAGTATAGGCTTCACTATGTGCGTAGTTTTAGCCTCGAGTGCCTCTCCATCGGCTTCAGCATCTGTAATTTTATCACAAATCGCTTTACTATAGGATTAGATTTCAGAGAGTTTGTCAGCCAATTCCATTGCTATAAGCTTCTGCTTTGACCGAGTTTTTCGTCAGATTTATCTTCATAGAGGTTTTTCTTTCAGCAAGTTTTTCAAGAATTACATCACAATAGGCTTCATTTTTGGCGGTATCTATTCGAATTCCCTTACTATAGGCTTCCGCTTGAGAGACTTTTTCATCGAACCCCTTACTATAGGCTGAAAGTTTTCAAAACGTTTTCAGCCAATTCCATTGCAAAGGACGCCACCATGAGGGAGTATTTCGTCGAACCCCTTCTTATAGGGCTCAGTTTTGGCAAGCTCCCTCGAACTGCCTTACTATAGGCCCATTTTGAGAGTGGTTTTCGCTGAACTCCTTATACCATGAGTTTTACATTGAGCAAGTTTTTCACAAACCCTTTGCTGTAGGGTCCATTTTTCGCAAGTTTCTAGCCCTGATCCCCCACTATAGGCCCAGCCTGAGAGCATTTTTCGCTGAACTGCCATTCCAGTAGGCTTAAATTTCAGAGAGTTTTTCAGCCAACCCCCACTGTAGACTCCACTAAGAGGGACTTTTTCCTGGGTCCCGTGAGGATGGCTCTCGACTTCTGTAAGTCCCATCAAACTGTTTCATGGATGGGTTTTATTTTGAGCGAGTTTTTCTCTCGAACTCCTTATACCATGGGTTTCCACTTTGAGTTTAGAGTTTTTTTCGAGGAATCACTGTGCACCATAGGCTTCATTTTTTGCCAGTTTGTAGAAGAACTCCTTAATATAACCTTCAGTTTTAGGACTTTTTTCGTCGAATCTCTCTTCTGTAGGTTTAAATTTAAGAGAGTTATTCAACCAATTCCCTTACTATTGTTTTCATTTTGTAAAGAGTTTTTCGCTGAGTTTCCTTCACAATAGGTTTCAGTTTCAGTAAGTATTTGGTCGAATACCCATTCAATAAGCTTCCATTTTGACCCGATTTTCTTTAAATTTACTCACCTCTATGTTTTACTTTGACCTAGTTTTTCGACCTAATAGCTTTTTTCTTAATGATTTTTATTTCGTGAATTTCTAGTCGAATTCCCTTACTATATAATCTCTCGGTTGAGATGCTTTTTCGTCAAATCCCTTGCTACAGACGAAATTTCAGAGAGTTTTTCATCCAATTGCCTTACAATATGCCCCACTATGTGGGAGGTTTTTGTCGAGTTCCCTTATTATAGGCTTCAGTTTCAGAATGTTTTTCTCGAAACTGCCTTACTATTTGCTTCATTTGAGTGAGGTTTTCATCGAAATTCTTTATACTATAGGATTTCCTTTGAACGAGTGTTTCAAGGAATCGCTTTTACTATTGGGTTCATTTTTCCCGAGTTTATAGTCGAATCTCACACAGCACGCTTTAGGTTTGAGAGACCTTTTCGACGAGTTCCCTTGTTATAGCTGTAAATTTGAGAGAGTTTTGCAGCCAATCCCCTAGTATAGGCTTCACTATGTGCGTAGTTTTAGCTCGAGTGCCCCCTCCATCGGCTTCAGCATCTGTAATTTTATCACAAATCGCCTTTACTATAGGATTAGATTTCAGAGAGTTTGTCAGCCAATTCCATTGCTAAGCTTTCGCTTTTGACCGAGTTTTTCGTCAGATTTATCTTTGCGAGAGGTTTTTCTTTCAGCAAGTTTTTCAAGAATTACATCACAATAGGCTTCATTTTTGGCGTGTATCTATTCGAATTCCCCTTACTATAGGCTTCATGCTTGAGAGACTTTTTCATCGAATCCCTTACTATAGGCTGAAAGTTTTCAAAACGTTTTCAGCCAATTCCATTGCAAAGGACGCCACCATGAGGGAGTATTTCGTCGAACTCCCTTCTTATAGGCTCAGTTTTGGCAAGTTTCCCGAACTGCCTTACTATAGGCTCCATTTTGAGAGTGGTTTTCGCTGAACTCCTTATACCATGAGTTTTACATTGAGCAAGTTTTTCACAAACCTTTGCTGTAGGGTTCATTTTTTGCAAGTTTCTAGCCCGGATTCCCCACTATAGGCTCCAGTTTGAGAGCATTTTTCGCTGAACTGCCATCTGTAGGCTTAAATTTCAGAGAGTTTTCAGCCATTCCCCACTGTAGACTCCACTAAGAGGGACTTTTTCCCTGGTCCCGTGAGGATGGCTTCGACTTCTGTAAGTTCCCATCAAACTGCTTTTTGGCAATGGGTTTTATTTTTGAGCTTAGTTTTTTCTCGAATTTCCTTATACCATAGGTTCCACTTTGAGCGAGTTTTTCGAGGAATCACTGCACTATAGGCTTCATTTTTTTTTGCCAGTTTAGTAGAAGAACTCCTTAATATAACCTTCAGTTTTAGGGACTTTTTCGTCGAATCTCTTTTCTGTAGGTTTAAATTTAAGAGAGTTATTCAACCAATTCCCTTACTATTGTTTTCATTTTGTAAAGAGTTTTTCGCTGAGTTTCCTCACAATAGGTTTCAGTTTCAGTAAGTATTTGGTCGAACACCCATTCAATAAGTTTCCATTTTGACCCATTTTTCTTTAAATTTACTCACCTCTATGTTTTACTTTGACCTAGTTTTTTCATCTAATAGCTTTTCTTAAGGATTTTTATTTCGTGAATTTCTAGTCGAATTCCCTTACTATATAATCTTCGGTTGAGATGCTTTTTTCGTCAAACCCCTTGCTACAGACGAAATTTCAGAGAGTTTTTCATCCAATTGCCTTACAATATGCCCCCACTATGTGGGAGGTTTTTGTCGAGTCCCCTTATTATAGGCTTCAGTTTCAGAACGTTTTTCTCGAATTGCCTTACTATTTGCTTCATTTGAGTGAGGTTTTCATCGAAATTCTTTATACTATAGGATTTCCTTTGAACGAGTGTTTCAAGGAATCGCTTTACTATTGGGTTCATTTTTCCCGAGTTTATAGTCGAATCTGCACAGCACGCTTTAGGTTTGAGAGACCTTTTCGACGAGTTCCCTTGTTATAGCTGTAAATTTGAGAGAGTTTTGCAGCCAATTCCCCTAGTATAGGCTTCACTATGTGTAGTTTTAGCTCGAGTGCCCTCTCCATCGGCTTCAGCATCTGTAATTTTATCACAAATCGCCTTTACTATAGGATTAGATTTCAGAGAGTTTGTCAGCCAATTCCATTGCTATAAGTTTGCGCTTTGACCGAGTTTTTCGTCAGATTTATCTTTGCGAGAGAGGTTTTCTTTTCAGCAAGTTTTTCAAGAATTACATCACAATAGGCTTCATTTTTGGCGTGTATCTATCTCGAATTCCCTTACTATAGGCTTCCGCTTGAGAGACTTTTTCATCGAATTCCCTTACTATAGGCTGAAAGTTTTCAAAACGTTTTCAGCCAATTCCACTGCAAAGGACGCCACCATGAGGGAGTATTTCGTCGAACCCCTCTTATAGGCTCCAGTTTTGGCAAGTTCTCGAACTGCCTTACTATAGGCTCCATTTTGAGAGTGGTTTTCGCTGAACTCCTTATACCATGAGTTTTACATTGAGCAAGTTTTTTCTTCACACCCCCCCCTTGCTGTAGGGTCATTTTTTTTGCAAGTTTCTAGCCCTGATCCCCCACTATAGGCTCCAGCCTGAGAGCATTTTTCGCTGAACTGCCATCTGTAGGCTTAAATTTCAGAGAGTTTTCAGCCACCCCCCACTGTAGACTCCACTAAGAGGGACTTTTTCCCGGGGTCCCGAGAGGATGGCTCGACTTCTGTAAGTTCCCCATCAAACTGTTTTCATGGATGGGTTTTATTTTGAGCGAGTTTTTTTTCTCGAACTCCTTATACCATGGGTTTCACTTTTGAGCTTTTAGTTTTTTCGAGGAATCACTGCACACCATAGGCTTCATTTTTTTGCCAGTTTGTAGAAGAACTCCTTAATATAACCTTCAGTTTTTAGGGACTTTTTTCGAATTCCTTCTGTAGGCTTAAATTTAAGAGAGTTATTCAACCAATTCCCTTACTATTGTTTTCATTTTGTAAAGAGTTTTTCGCTGAGTTCCTCACAATAGGTTTCAGTTTCAGTAAGTATTTGGTCGAACACCCATTCATTCAAGCTTCCATTTTGACCGATTTTTCTTTAAATTTACTCACTCTCTATGTTTTACTTTTGACCAGTTTTTCGACTAATAGCTTTTCTTAAGGATTTTTATTTCGTGAATTTCTAGTCGAATTCCCTTACTATATAATCTCTCGGTTGAGATGCTTTTTTTCGTCAAATTCCCTTGCTACAGACGAAATTTCAGAGAGTTTTTCATCCAATTGCCTTACAATATGCCCCACTATGTGGGAGGTTTTTGTCGAGTTCCCTTATTATAGGCTACAGTTTCAGAATGTTTTTCTCGAATTGCCTTACTATTTGCTTCATTTGAGTGAGGTTTTCATCGAAATTCCTTATACTATAGGATTTCCTTTGAACGAGTGTTTCAAGGAATCGCTTTTACTATTGGGTTCATTTTTCCCGAGTTTATAGTCGAAATCTCACACAGCACGCTTTAGGTTTGAGAGACCTTTTCGACGAGTTCCCTTGTGTTATAGCTGTAAATTTGAGAGAGTTTTGCAGCCAATTCCCCTAGTATAGGCTTCACTATGTGCGAGTTTTAGCTCGAGTGCCCTCTCCATCGGCTTCAGCATCTGTAATTTTATCACAAATCGCCTTTACTATAGGATTAGATTTCAGAGAGTTTGTCAGCCAATTCCATTGCTATAAGCCTGCTTTGACCGAGTTTTTTTCGTCAGATTTATCTTTGCGAGAGGTTTTTTTTTTCAGCAAGTTTTTCAAGAATTACATCACAATAGGCTTCATTTTGGCGTGTATCTATTCGAATTCCCCTTACTATAGGCTCATGCTTGAGAGACTTTTTCATCGAATTCCTTTACTATAGGCTGAAAGTTTTCAAAACGTTTTCAGCCAATTCCATTGCAAAGGACGCCACCATGAGGGAGTATTTCGTCGAAACCCCTCTTATAGGCTCAGTTTTGGCAAGTTTCCCTCGAACTGCCTTACTATAGGCCTCCATTTTGAGAGTGGTGGTTTCGCTGAACTCCTTATACCATGAGTTTTACATTGAGCAAGTTTTTTCACAAACCCTTTGCTGTAGGGTCCATTTTTTTGCAAGTTTCTAGCCTGATCCCCACTATAGGCCCAGCCTGAGAGCATTTTTCGCTGAACTGCCATCTCAGTAGGCTTAAATTTCAGAGAGTTTTTCAGCCAACCCCCACTGTAGACTCCACTAAGAGGGACTTTTTCCCCGGGTCCCGTGAGGATGGCTTCGACTCTGTAAGTCCCATCAAACTGTTTTTCATGATGGGCTTTTATTTTGAGCTAGTTTTTTTCTCGAAACTCCTTATACCATGGGTTTCACTTTGAGCTTAGTTTTTCGAGGAATCACTGCACCATAGGCTCCATTTTTTTGCCAGTTTGTAGAAGAACTCCTTAATATAACCTTCAGTTTTAGGGACTTTTTTCGTCGAATTCTTCTGTAGGCTTAAATTTAAGAGAGTTATTCAACCAATTCCCTTACTATTGTTTTCATTTTGTAAAGAGTTTTTCGCTGAGTTTCCTTACAATAGGTTTCAGTTTCAGTAAGCATTTGGTCGAACACCCATTCAATAAGCTTCCATTTTGACCGATTTTTTCTTTAAATTTACTCACTCTCTATGTTTTACTTTTGACCTAGTTTTTTCGACCTAATAGCTTTTTTCTTAAGGATTTTTATTTCGTGAATTTCTAGTCGAAATCCCTTACTATATAATCTTCGGTTGAGATGCTTTTTCACAAATTCCCTTGCTACAGACAGACGAATTTCAGAGAGTTTTTCATCCAATTGCCTTACAATATGCCCCACTATGTGGGAGGTTTTTGTCGAGTTCCCTTATTATAGGCTTCAGTTTCAGAATGTTTTTCCTCGAATTGCCTTACTATTTGCTTCATTTGAGTGAGGTTTTCATCGAAATTCCTTATACTATAGGATTTCCTTTGAACGAGTGTTTCAAGGAATCGCTTTTACTATTGGGTTCATTTTTCCCGAGTTTATAGCCCGAATCTCCACAGCACGCTTTAGGTTTGAGAGACCTTTCGACGAGTTCCCTTGTTATAGTAAATTTGAGAGAGTTTTGCAGCCAATTCCCCTAGTATAGGCTTCACTATGTGTAGTTTTAGCTCGAGTGCCCCCTCCATCGGCTTCAGCATCTGTAATTTTATCACAAATCGCCCTTACTATAGGATTAGATTTCAGAGAGTTTGTCAGCCAATTCCATTGCTATAAGTTTCCGCTTTGACCGAGTTTTTCGTCAGATTTATCTTTTTAGAGAGGTTTTTCTTTCAGCAAGTTTTTCAAGAATTACATCACAATAGGCTTCATTTTTATGTGTATCTATCGAATCCCTTACTATAGGCTTGCGCTTGAGAGACTTTTTTTCATCGAATTCCCTTACTATAGGCTGAAAGTTTTCAAAACGTTTTCAGCCAATTCCATTGCAAAGGACGCCACCATGAGGGAGTATTTCGTCGAACTCCCTTCTTATAGGCTCAGTTTTGGCAAGTTCCCTCGAACTGCCTTACTATAGGGCTCATTTTGAGAGTGGTTTCGCTGAACTCCTTATACCATGAGTTTTACATTGAGCAAGTTTTTCACAAACCCCTTTGCTGTAGGGTTCATTTTTCGCAAGTCTCTAGCCTGATCCCCCACTATAGGCCCAGCCTGAGAGCATTTTTCGCTGAACTGCCATCTCCAGTAGGCTTAAATTTCAGAGAGTTTTTCAGCCAACCTTTCACTGTAGACTCCACTAAGAGGGACTTTTTCCCTGGTCCCGTGAGGATGGCTTCGACTTCTGTAAGTCCCATCAAACTGCTTGGCGATGGGTTTTATTTTGAGCCAGTTTTTCTCGAAACTCCCTTATACCATGGGTTCCACTTTGAGTTTTAGTTTTTCGAGGAATCACTGCACCATAGGCCCATTTTTGCCAGTTTGTAGAAGAATCTCCTTAATATAACCTTCAGTTTAGAGGACTTTTTCGTCGAATTCCTTTTCTGTAGGCTTTAAATTTAAAAGAGTTATTATTCAACCAATTCCCTTACTATTGTTTTCATTTTGTAAAGAGTTTTTCGCTGAGTTTCTTCACAATAGGTTTCAGTTTCAGTAAGTATTTGGTCGAATACCCATTCAATAAGCTTCCATTTTGACCGATTTTTCTTTAAATTTACTCACCTCTATGTTTTACTTTGACCTAGTTTTTTTCGACCTAATAGCTTTTCTTAAGGATTTTTATTTCGTGAATTTCTAGTCGAATTCCCTTACTATATAATCTTCGGTTGAGATGCTTTTTTTCGTCAAATTCCCTTGCTACAGACGAAATTTCAGAGAGTTTTTCATCCAATTGCCTTACAATATGCCCTCACTATGTGGGAGGTTTTTGTCGAGTTCCCTTATTATTATAGGCTTCAGTTTCAGAACGTTTTTCTCGAATTGCCTTACTATTTGCTTCATTTGAGTGAGGTTTTCATCGAAATTCCTTTATACTATAGGATTTCCTTTGAACGAGTGTTTCAAGGAATCGCGTTACTATTATTGGGTTCATTTTTCCCGAGTTTATAGTCGAATCTGCACACAGCACGCTTTAGGTTTGAGAGACTTTTCGACGAGTTCCCTTGTTATAGCTGTAAATTTGAGAGAGTTTTGCAGCCAATTCCCCTAGTATAGGCTTCACTATGTGCGTAGTTTTAGCTCGAGTGCCTCTCCATCGGCTTCAGCATCTGTAATTTTATCACAAATCGCCTTTACTATAGGATTAGATTTCAGAGAGTTTGTCAGCCAATTCCATTGCTATAAGCTTCCGCTTTTGACCGAGTTTTTCGTCAGATTTATCTTTGCGAGAGGTTTTTCTTTCAGCAAGTTTTTCAAGAATTACATCACAATAGGCTTCATTTTTGGCGTGTATCTATTCGAATTCCCTTACTATAGGCTCATGCGCTTGAGAGACTTTTTCATCGAACCCCTTACTATAGGCTGAAAGTTTCAAAACGTTTTCAGCCAATTCCATTGCAAAGGACGCCACCATGAGGGAGTATTTCGTCGAACCCCTCTTATAGGCTTCCAGTTTTGGCAAGTTTCCCCGAACTGCCTTACTATAGGCTTCCATTTTGAGAGTGGTTTTCGCTGAACTCCCTTATACCATGAGTTTTACATTGAGCAAGTTTTTCACACAAATCTTTGCTGTAGGGTTCATTTTTTTGCAAGTTTCTAGTCTGATTCCCTTACTATAGGGCTCCAGTTTGAGAGCATTTTTCGTTGAACTGCCATTCTGTAGGCTTAAATTTCAGAGAGTTTTTCAGCCAATTCCTCCTCACTGTAGACTCCACTAAGAGGGACTTTTTTCCTGGTCCCGTGAGGATGGCTTCTCGACTCTGTAAGTCCCCATCAAACTGTTTTTTGGCGATGGGTTTTATTTTGAGTTTAGTTTTTTTTCTCGAACTCCCTTATACCATGGGTTTCACTTTGAGCTTAGTTTTTTTCGAGGAATCACTGCACCATAGGCTTCATTTTTGCCAGTTTGTAGAAGAACTCCTTAATATAACCTTCAGTTTTAGAGGACTTTTTTCGTCGAATCCCTTTCTGTAGGGTTTAAATTTAAGAGAGTTATTCAACCAATTCCCTTACTATTGTTTTCATTTTGTAAAGAGTTTTTCGCTGAGTTTCCCTCACAATAGGTTTCAGTTTCAGTAAGTATTTGGTCGAACACCCATTCAATAAGCTTCCATTTTGACCGATTTTTCTTTAAATTTACTCTCACCTCTATGTTTTACTTTGACCTAGTTTTTTTCGACCTAATAGCTTTTCTTAATGATTTTTATTTCGTGAATTTCTAGTCGAATTCCCCTTACTATATAATCTTCGGTTGGAGATGCTTTTTCGTCAAATTCCCTTGCTACAGACGTAAATTTCAGAGAGTTTTTCATCCAATTGCCTTACAATATGCCTCACTATGTGGGAGGTTTTTGTCGAGTTCCCTTATTATAGGCATCAGTTTCAGAATGTTTTTCTCGAATTGCCTTACTATTTGCTTCATTTGAGTGAGGTTTTCATCGAAATTCCTTATACTATAGGATTTCCTTTGAACGAGTGTTTCAAGGAATCGCTTTACTATTGGGTTCATTTTTCCCGAGTTTATAGTCGAATCTCCACAGTACGCTTAGGTTTGAGAGACCTTTTCGACGAGTTCCCTTGTTATAGCTGTAAATTTGAGAGAGTTTTGCAGCCAATTCCCCTAGTATAGGCTTCACTATGTGCGAGTTTTAGCTCGAGTGCCCTCTCTATCGGCTTCAGCATCTGTAATTTTATCGTCAAATCGCGTTACTATAGGATTAGATTTCAGAGAGTTTGTCAGCCAATTCCATTGCTATAAGCTTCTGCTTTTGACCGAGTTTTTCGTCAGATTTATCTTTGCGAGAGGTTTTTCTTTCAGCAAGTTTTTCGAAGAATTACATCACAATAGGCTTCATTTTTTGCGTGTATCTATTCGAATTCCCTTACTATAGGCTTGCGTTTGAGAGACTTTTTCATCGAATTCCCTTACTATAGGCTGAAAGTTTTCAAAACGTTTTCAGCCAATTCCATTGCAAAGGACGTCACCATGAGGGAGTATTTCGTCGAACTCCCTTCTTATAGGCTTCAGTTTTGGCAAGTTTCCCCCGAACTGCCTTACTATAGGCTCCATTTTGAGAGTGGTTTTCGCTGAACTCCTTATACCATGAGTTTTACATTGAGCAAGTTTTTCACAAAACCCTTTGCTGTAGGGTTCATTTTTGGCAAGTTTCTAGCCTGATCCCCACTATAGGCCCAGCCTGAGAGCATTTTTCGCTGAACTGCCATCAGTAGGCTTTAAATTTCAGAGAGTTTTTCAGCCAATCCCTCACTGTAGACTCCACTAAGAGGGACTTTTTCCCTGGGTCCTGAGGATGGGCTCGACTCTGTAAGTCCCATCAAACTGCTTTTGGCGATGGGCTTTTTTATTTTGAGCCAGTTTTTCTCGAACTCCTTATACCATAGGTTTCACTTTGAGCTAGTTTTTCGAGGAATCACTGCACTATAGGCTTCATTTTTTTGCCAGTTTGTAGAAGAACTCCTTAATATAACCTTCAGTTTTAGAGGACTTTTTCGTCGAATTCCTTTCTGTAGGCTTAAATTTAAGAGAGTTATTCAACCAATTCCCTTACTATTGTTTTCATTTTGTAAAGAGTTTTTCGCTGAGTTTCCTTCACAATAGGTTTCAGTTTCAGTAAGTATTTGGTCGAACAACCCATTCAATAAGCTTCCATTTTGACCGATTTTTCTTTAAATTTACTCACCTCTATGTTTTACTTTTGACCTAGTTTTTCGACCTAATAGCTTTTCTTAATGATTTTTTATTTCGTGAATTTCTAGTCGAATTCCCTTACTATATAATCTCGGTTGAGATTTTTTTTCGTCAAATTCCCCTTGCTACAGACGAAATTTCAGAGAGTTTTTCATCCAATTGCCTTACAATATGCCTCACTATGTGGGAGGTTTTTGTCGAGTTCCCTTATTATAGGCTCCAGTTTCAGAATGTTTTTCTCGAATTGCCTTACTATTTGCTTCATTTGAGAGAGGTTTTCATCGAAATCCTTTATACTATAGGATTTCCTTTGAACGAGTGTTTCAAGGAATCGCTTTTACTATTGGGTTCATTTTTCCCGAGTTTATAGTCGAATTCATACAGCACGCTTTAGGTTTGAGAGACCTTTTCGACGAGTTCCCTTGTTATAGCTGTAAATTTGAGAGAGTTTTGCAGCCAATTCCCCTAGTATAGGCTTCACTATGTGCGTAGTTTTAGCTCGAGTGCCTCTCCCATCGGCTTCAGCATCTGTAATTTTATCACAAATCGCCTTTACTATAGGATTAGATTTCAGAGAGTTTGTCAGCCAATTCCATTGCTATAAGTTTCTGCTTTGACCGAGTTTTTCGTCAGATTTATCTTTGCGAGAGGTTTTTCTTTCAGCAAGTTTTTCAAGAATTACATCACAATAGGCTTCATTTTTGGCGTGTATCTATTCAATTCCCCTTACTATAGGCTTGCGCTTGAGAGACTTTTTCATCGAATCCCTTACTATAGGCTGAAAGTTTTCAAAACGTTTTCAGCCAATTCCATTGCAAAGGACGCCACCATGAGGGAGTATTTCGTCGAACTCCCTTCTTATAGGCTCAGCTCAGTTTTGGCAAGTTTCGAACTGCCTTACTATAGGCTCCATTTTGAGAGTGGTTTTCGCTGAACTCCTTATACCATGAGTTTTACATTGAGCAAGTTTTTCACAAACCCTTTGCTGTAGGGTTCATTTTTTGCAAGTTTCTAGCCCTGATCCCCCACTATAGGCTCCAGCCTGAGAGCATTTTTCGCTGAACTGCCATCTGTAGGCTTAAATTTCAGAGAGTTTTTCAGCCAAACCCTTCACTGTAGACTCCACTAAGAGGGACTTTTTCCCCTGGTCCGTGAGGATGGCTTCGACTTCTGTAAGTCCCCATCAAACTGTTTTTGGCGATGGGTTTTATTTTGAGTTTTAGTTTTTCTTCGAACTTCCTTATACCATGGGTTTCCACTTTGAGCTAGTTTTTCGAGGAATCACTGCACTATAGGCTCCCATTTTTGCCAGTTTGTAGAAGAATCTCCTTAATATAACCCCTTCAGTTTTAGAGGACTTTTTCGTCGAATTCTTTCTGTAGGCTTAAATTTAAGAGAGTTATTCAACCAATTCCCTTACTATTGTTTTCATTTTGTAAAGAGTTTTTCGCTGAGTTTCCTTACAATAGGTTTCAGTTTCAGTAAGTATTTGGTCGAACACCCATTCAATAAGCTTTCATTTTGACCGATTTTTCTTTAAATTTACTCACCTCTATGTTTTACTTTGACCTAGTTTTTCGACCTAATAGCTTTTCTTATGATTTTTATTTCGTGAATTTCTAGTCGAATTCCCCTTACTATATAATCTTCGGTTGAGATGCTTTTTCACAAATCCCCTTGCTACAGACGAAATTTCAGAGAGTTTTTCATCCCAATTGCTGCCAACAATATGCCTCACTATGTGGGAGGTTTTGTCGAGTCCCTTATTATAGGCTTCAGTTTCAGAATGTTTTTCTCGAATTGCCTTACTATTTGCTTCATTTGAGTGAGGTTTTCATCGAAATCCTTATACTATAGGATTTCCTTTGAACGAGTGTTTCAAGGAATCGCTTTTACTATTGGGTTCATTTTTCCCGAGTTTATAGTCGAATCTGCTACAGCACGCTTTAGGTTTGAGAGACCTTTTCGACGAGTTCCCTTGTTATAGCTGTAAATTTGAGAGAGTTTTGCAGCCAATTCCCCTAGTATAGGCTTCCACTATGTGCGTAGTTTTAGCCTCGAGTGCCCCTCCATCGGCTTCAGCATCTGTAATTTTATCACAAATCGCCTTTACTATAGGATTAGATTTCAGAGAGTTTGTCAGCCAATTCCATTGCTATAAGTTTCCGCTTTTGACCGAGTTTTTCGTCAGATTTATATTTGCGAGAGGAGGTTTTTTTCAGCAAGTTTTTTTTCAAGAATTACATCACAATAGGCTTCTTTTTTGGCGTGTATCTATTCGAATTCCCTTACTATAGGCTTCATGCTTGAGAGACTTTTTTCATCGAACCCCTTACTATAGGCTGAAAGTTTTCAAAACGTTTTCAGCCAATTCCATTGCAAAGGACGCCACCATGAGGGAGTATTTCGTCGAACCCCTCTTATAGGGCTCAGTTTTGGCAAGCTCGAACTGCCCTTACTATAGGCCCATTTTGAGAGTGGTTTCGCTGAACTCCTTATACCATGAGTTTTACATTGAGCAAGTTTTTCACAAACCTTTACTGTAGGGTCCATTTTTCGCAAGTTTCTAGCCTGGATCCCCTACTATAGGCTCCAGCCTGAGAGCATTTTTCGCTGAACTGCCATCTCCAGGCTTAAATTTCAGAGTTTTTCAGCCAACTCCCTCACTGTAGACTCCACTAAGAGGGACTTTTTTTTCCCGGGTCCCGAGAGGATGGCTCGACTTCTGTAAGTTCCCATCAAACTGCTTTTTGGTTTCATGGATGGGTTTTATTTTGAGCCCCAGTTCTTTTCTCTCGAACTCCTTATACCATGGGTTCCACTTTGAGCTTAGTTTTTCGAGGAATCACTGCACCATAGGCTTCATTTTTTGCCAGTTTGTAGAAGAACTCCTTAATATAACCTTCAGTTTTAGAGGACTTTTTTCGTCGAATTCCTTTCTGTAGGTTTAAATTTAAGAGAGTTATTCAACCAATTCCCTTACTATTGTTTTCATTTTGTAAAGAGTTTTTCGCTGAGTTTCCTCACAATAGGTTTCAGTTTCAGTAAGTATTTGGTCGAAACACCCATTCAATAAGCTTCCATTTTGACCGATTTTTCTTTAAATTTACTCACCTCTATGTTTTACTTTGACCTAGTTTTTTTCGACCTAATAGCTTTTTTAAGGATTTTTATTTCGTGAATTTCTAGTCGAATTCCCTTACTATATAATCTTCGGTTGAGATGCTTTTTCAATTCCCCTTGCTACAGACGTAAATTTCAGAGAGTTTTTCATCCAATTGCCTTACAATATGCCTCACTATGTGGGAGGTTTTTGTCGAGTTCCCTTATTATAGGCTTCAGTTTCAGAATGTTTTTCTCGAATTGCCTTACTATTTGCTTCATTTGAGTGAGGTTTTCATCGAAATTCTTTATACTATAGGATTTCCTTTGAACGAGTGTTTCAAGGAATCGCTTTACTATTGGGTTCATTTTTCCCGAGTTTATAGTCGAATTCCGTTACAGTACGCTTAGGTTTGAGAGACCTTTTCGACGAGTTCCCTTGTTATAGCTGTAAATTTGAGAGAGTTTTGCAGCCAATTCCCCTAGTATAGGCTTCACTATGTGCGTAGTTTTAGCTCGAGTGCCCTCCATCGGCTTCAGCATCTGTAATTTTATCACAAATCGCTTTACTATAGGATTAGATTTCAGAGAGTTTGTCAGCCAATTCCATTGCTATAAGCTTCTGCTTTGACCGAGTTTTTCGTCAGATTTATTTATAGAGAGGTTTTTCTTTCAGCAAGTTTTTCAAGAATTACATCACAATAGGCTTCATTTTTTATGTATCTATTCGAATTCCCTTACTATAGGCTTGCGCTTGAGAGACTTTTTTCATCGAATTCCTTACTATAGGCTGAAAGTTTTCAAAACGTTTTCAGCCAATTCCATTGCAAAGGACGCCACCATGAGGGAGTATTTCGTCGAACTCCCTCTTATAGGGCTCAGTTTTGGCAAGTTTCCTCGAACTGCCTTACTATAGGCTTCCATTTTGAGAGTGGTTTTCGCTGAACTCCTTATACCATGAGTTTTACATTGAGCAAGTTTTTTCACAAACCCCTTTGCTGTAGGGTTCATTTTTCGCAAGTTCTCTAGTCCTGATTCCCTTACTATAGGCTCCAGCCTGAGAGCATTTTTCGCTGAACTGCCATCCTGTAGGCTTAAATTTCAGAGAGTTTTTCAGCCAACCCCACTGTAGAGACTCCACTAAGAGGGACTTTTTCCTGGTCCGTGAGGATGGCTTCGACTCTGTAAGTCCCCATCAAACTTTTTGGCGATGGGTTTTATTTTGAGCCAGCTTTTTTTCTCGAACTCCTTTATACCATGGGTTTCCACTTTGAGCGAGTTTTTCGAGGAATCACTGCACACCATAGGCTTCCATTTTTTGCCAGCCAGTAGAAGAATTTCCTTAATATAACCTTCAGTTTTAGGACTTTTTCGTCGAATTCCTTCTGTAGGCTTAAATTTAAGAGAGTTATTCAACCAATTCCCTTACTATTGTTTTCATTTTGTAAAGAGTTTTCGCTGAGTTTCCTCACAATAGGTTTCAGTTTCAGTAAGTATTTGGTCGAACACCCATTCAATAAGCTTCCATTTTGACCGATTTTTCTTTAAATTTACTCACTCTCTATGTTTTACTTTGACCTAGTTTTTTCGACCTAATAGCTTTTCTTAAGGATTTTTATTTCGTGAATTTCTAGTCCGAATCCCCCTTACTATATAATCTTCGGTTGAGATGCTTTTTTCGTCAAATCCCTTGCTACAGACGAAATTTCAGAGAGTTTTTCATCCAATTGCCTTACAATATGCCTCACTATGTGGGAGGTTTTTGTCGAGTTCCCTTATTATAGGCTTCAGTTTCAGAATGTTTTTTCTCGAAATGCCTGCCTTACTATTTGCTTCATTTGAGTGAGGTTTTCATCGAAATTCCTTATACTATAGGATTTCCTTTGAACGAGTGTTTCAAGGAATCGCTTTTACTATTGGGTTCATTTTTCCCGAGTTTATAGTCGAATCTGCTACAGCACGCTTTAGGTTTGAGAGACCTTTTCGACGAGTTCCCTTGTTATAGCTGTAAATTTGAGAGAGTTTTGCAGCCAATTCCCCTAGTATAGGCTTCACTATGTGTTTTAGTTTTAGCTCGAGTGCTCTCTCCATCGGCTTCAGCATCTGTAATTTTATCACAAATCGCCTTACTATAGGATTAGATTTCAGAGAGAGTTTGTCAGCCAATTCCATTGCTATAAGTTTCTGCTTTGACCGAGTTTTTCGTCAGATTTATCTTTTGCGAGAGGTTTTTCTTTCAGCAAGTTTTTCAAGAATTACATCACAATAGGCTTCATTTTTGGCGTATATCTATTCGAATTCCCTTACTATAGGCTTCATGCTTGAGAGACTTTTTCATCGAATCCCTTACTATAGGCTGAAAGTTTTCAAAACGTTTTCAGCCAATTCCATTGCAAAGGACGCCACCATGAGGGAGTATTTCGTCGAACTCCCCTCTTATAGGCTCAGTTTTGGCAAGCTCTCGAACTGCCTTACTATAGGCTCCATTTTGAGAGTGGTTTTCGCTGAACTCCTTATACCATAAGTTTTACATTGAGCAAGTTTCACACAACCCCTTTACTGTAGGGTCCATTTTTTGCAAGTTTCTAGCCTGATTCCCCACTATAGGGCTCAGCCTGAGAGCATTTTTCGCTGAACTGCCATTCCAGTAGGCTTAAATTTCAGAGAGTTTTTCAGCCAATCCTTCACTGTAGAGACTCCACTAAGAGGGACTTTTCCTGGTCCCGTGAGGATGGCTCGACTTCTGTAAGTTCCCATCAAACTGCTTTGGCGATGGGTTTTATTTTGAGCCAGTTTTTCTCTCGAACTCCTTATACCATAGGTTCCACTTTGAGCGAGTTTTTCGAGGAATCACTGCAACATAGGCTTCTTTTTTTTGCCAGTTTGTAGAAGAATCTCCTTAATATAACCCTTCAGTTTTAGAGGACTTTTTCGTCGAATTCCCTTTCTGTAGGCTTAAATTTAAGAGAGTTATTCAACCAATTCCCCTTTACTATTGTTTTCATTTTGTAAAGAGTTTTTCGCTGAGTTTCCTTACAATAGGTTTCAGTTTCAGTAAGTATTTGGTCGAACACCCATTCAATAAGCTTCCATTTTGACCGATTTTTCTTTAAATTTACTCACCTCTATGTTTTACTTTGACCTAGTTTTTTTCGACCTAATAGCTTTTTTCTTAAGGATTTTTTATTTCGTGAATTTCTAGTCGAATTCCCTTACTATATAATCTTCGGTTGGAGATGCTTTTTCGTCAAATTCCCTTGCTACAGACGTAAATTTCAGAGAGTTTTTCATCCAATTGCCTTACAATATGCCTCACTTTGTGGGAGGTTTTTGTCGAGTTCCCTTATTATAGGCTCAGTTTCAGACGTGTTTTTCTCGAATTGCCTTACTATTTGCTTCATTTGAGTGAGGTTTTCATCGAAATTCTTATTATACTATAGGATTTCCTTTGAACGAGTGTTTCAAGGAATCGCTTTTACTATTGGGTTCATTTTTCCCGAGTTTATAGTCGAATCTCACACAGCACGCTTTAGGTTTGAGAGACCTTTTCGACGAGAGTCCCTTGTTATAGCTGTAAATTTGAGAGAGTTTTGCAGCCAATTCCCCTAGTATAGGCTTCACTATGTGCGTAGTTTTAGCTCGAGTGCCTCTCCATCGGCTTCAGCATCTGTAATTTTATCGCCAAATCGCCTTACTATAGGATTAGATTTCAGAGAGTTTGTCAGCCAATTCCATTGCTATAAGCTTCTGCTTTGACCGAGTTTTTCGTCAGATTTATCTTTGCGAGAGGTTTTTCTTTCAGCAAGTTTTTCAAGAATTACATCACAATAGGCTTCATTTTTTTTGGCGTGTATCTATTCGAATTCCCTTACTATAGGCTTCATGCTTGAGAGACTTTTTCATCGATTCCCTTACTATAGGCTGAAAGTTTTCAAAACGTTTTCAGCCAATTCCATTGCAAAGGACGCCACCATGAGGGAGTATTTCGTCGAACTCCCTTCTTATAGGCTTCAGTTTTGGCAAGTTTCCCTCGAACTGCCTTACTATAGGCTTCCATTTTGAGAGTGGTTTCGCTGAACTCCCTTATACCATAAGTTTTACATTGAGCAAGTTTTTCACAAACCCTTTACTGTAGGGTTCATTTTTTGCAAGTTTCTAGTCGGATTCCCTTACTATAGGCTCCAGTTTGAGAGCATTTTTCGCTGAACTGCCATCTCAGTAGGCTTAAATTTCAGAGAGTTTTTCAGCCAATTCCTTCACTGTAGACTCCACTAAGAGGGACTTTTTCCTGGGTCCTGAGGATGGCTCGACTTCTGTAAAGTTCCCATCAAACTGTTTTTGGCATGATGGGTTTTTTTTTTTGAGCCAGTTTTTTCTTCGAAACTCCCTTATACCTATAGGTTTCACTTTGAGCGAGTTTTTTCGAGGAATCACTGCACATAGGCTTCATTTTTTGCCAGTTTGTAGAAGAATCTCCTTAATATAACCTTCAGTTTTAGAGACTTTTTTCGTTAATTCTCTTCTGTAGGCTTAAATTTAAGAGAGTTATTCAACCAATTCCCCTTACTATTGTTTTCATTTTGTAAAGAGTTTTTCGCTGAGTTTCCCACAATAGGTTTCAGTTTCAGTAAGTATTTGGTCGAATACCCATTCAATAAGCTTCATTTTGACCGATTTTTCTTTTAAATTTACTCACCTCTATGTTTTACTTTTGACCTAGTTTTTCGACTAATAGCTTTTCTTAAGGATTTTTATTTCGTGAATTTCTAGTCGAATTCCCTTACTATATAATCTTCGGTTGAGATGCTTTTTCGTCAAACCCCTTGCTACAGACGAAATTTCAGAGAGTTTTTCATCCAATTGCCTTACAATATGCCTCACTATGTGGGAGGTTTTTGTCGAGTTCCCTTATTATAGGCTTCAGTTTCAGAATGTTTTTCTCGAATTGCCTTACTATTTGCTTCATTTGAGTGAGGTTTTCATCGAAATTCTTTATACTATAGGATTTCTTTGAACGAGTGTTTCAAGGAATCGCTTTACTATTGGGTTCATTTTTTTTCCCGAGTTTATAGTCGAATTCTGCACAGCACGCTTTAGGTTTGAGAGACCTTTTTCGACGAGTCCCTTGTTATAGCTGTAAATTTGAGAGAGTTTTGCAGCCAATTCCCCTAGTATAGGCTTCACTATGTGCGTAGTTTTAGCTCGAGTGCCCTCCATCGGCTTCAGCATCTGTAATTTTATCGCCAATCGCCTTTACTATAGGATTAGATTTCAGAGAGTTTGTCAGCCAATTCCATTGCTATAAGCTTCTGCTTTGACCGAGTTTTTCGTCAGATTTATCTTTGCGAGAGGTTTTTTTTTCAGCAAGTTTTTCAAGAATTACATCACAATAGGCTTCATTTTTGGCATGTATCTATTCGAAATCCCTTACTATAGGCTTCATGCTTGAGAGACTTTTTCATCGAATTCCCTTTACTATAGGCTGAAAGTTTTCAAAACGTTTTCAGCCAATTCCATTGCAAAGGACGCCACCATGAGGGAGTATTTCGTCGAACCCCTTCTTATAGGCTCAGTTTTGGCAAGTTTCCCTCGAACTGCCTTACTATAGGCTCCATTTTGAGAGTGGTTTTCGCTGAACTCCTTATACCATAAGTTTTACATTGAGCAAGTTTTTTTCACAAAAACCCTTTACTGTAGGGTTCATTTTTTCGCAAGTTTCTAGCCCTGATCCCTCACTATAGGCTCCAGTTTGAGAGCATTTTTTCGCTGAACTGCCATCTGTAGGCTTAAATTTCAGAGAGTTTTTCAGCCAACTCCTTCACTGTAGACTCCACTAAGAGGGACTTTTTTTCCTGGGTCCCGTGAGGATGGCTTCGACTCTGTAAGTTCCCATCAAACTGCTTTTCATGATGGGTTTTATTTTGAGCGAGTTTTTTTCTCGAACTCCTTATACCATAGGTTTCCACTTTGAGCGAGTTTTTCGAGGAATCACTGCACCATAGGCTTCATTTTTGCCAGTTTGTAGAAGAACTCCTTAATATAACCTTCAGTTTTAGGACTTTTTTTTTCGTCGAATTCCTCTTCTGTAGGCTTAAATTTAAGAGAGTTATTCAACCAATTCCCCTTACTATTGTTTTCATTTTGTAAAGAGTTTTTCGCTGAGTTTCCCACAATAGGTTTCAGTTTCAGTAAGTATTTGGTCGAACACCCATTCAATAAGCTTCATTTTGACCGATTTTTCTTTAAATTTACTCACTCTCTATGTTTTACTTTTGACCTAGTTTTTTTCGACCTAATAGCTTTTTCTTAAGGATTTTTATTTCGTGAATTTCTAGTCGAATTCCCTTACTATATAATCTTCGGTTGAGATGCTTTTTCGTCAAAACCCCTTGCTACAGACGAAATTTCAGAGAGTTTTTCATCCAATTGCCTTACAATATGCCTCACTATGTGGGAGGTTTTTGTCGAGTCCCTTATTATAGGCTTCAGTTTCAGAATGTTTTCTCGAATTGCCTTACTATTTGCTTCATTTGAGTGAGGTTTTCATCGAAATTCCTTTATACTATAGGATTTCCTTTGAACGAGTGTTTCAAGGAATCGCTTTACTATTGGGTTCATTTTTCCCGAGTTTATAGTCGAAATCTGCTACAGCACGCTTTAGGTTTTGAGAGACCTTTTCGACGAGTTCCCTTGTTATAGCTGTAAATTTGAGAGAGTTTTGCAGCCAATTCCCCTAGTATAGGCTTCACTATGTGCGTAGTTTTAGCTCGAGAGCCCTCTCCATCGGCTTCAGCATCTGTAATTTTATCACAAATCGCCTTTACTATAGGATTAGATTTCAGAGAGTTTGTCAGCCAATTCCATTGCTATAAGCTTCGCTTTGACCGAGTTTTTCGTCAGATTTATCTTTGCGAGAGGTTTTTCTTTCAGCAAGTTTTTCAAGAATTACATCACAATAGGCTTCATTTTTTGCGTGTATCTATTCGAATTCCCTTACTATAGGCTTCATGCTTGAGAGACTTTTTCATCGACCCCTTACTATAGGCTGAAAGTTTTCAAAACGTTTTCAGCCAATTCCATTGCAAAGGACGCCACCATGAGGGAGTATTTCGTCGAACCCCTTCTTATAGGCTTCAGTTTTGGCAAGTTTCTCGAACTGCCTTACTATAGGCCCATTTTGACAGTGGTTTTCGCTGAACTCCTTATACCATAAGTTTTACATTGAGCAAGTTTTTCACAAACCCTTTACTGTAGGGTTCATTTTTCGCAAGCAAGTTTCTAGCCCTGATTCCCTTACTATAGGCTCCAGTTTGAGAGCATTTTTCGCTGAACTGCCATCCAGTAGGCTTAAATTTCAGAGAGTTTTTCAGCCAACCCCCACTGTAGACTCTCACTAAGAGGGACTTTTTTTCCTGGGTCCCGTGAGGATGGCTTCGACTTCTGTAAGTCCCATCAAACTGCTTTTGGCATGGATGGGTTTTATTTTGAGCCAGTTTTTTTCTCGAACTCCTTATACCATAGGTTTCACTTTGAGCGAGTTTTTTCGAGGAATCACTGCACCATAGGCTTCATTTTTTTGCCAGTTTGTAGAAGAATTTCCTTAATATAACCTTCAGTTTTAGAGGACTTTTTCGTCGAATTCCCTTCTGTAGGCTTAAATTTAAGAGAGTTATTCAACCAATCCCTTACTATTGTTTTCATTTTGTAAAGAGTTTTTCGCTGAGTTTCCTTACAATAGGTTTCAGTTTCAGTAAGTATTTGGTCGAACACCCATTCAATAAGCTTCCATTTTGACCGATTTTTCTTTAAATTTACTCACTCTATGTTTTACTTTGACCTAGTTTTTTCGACCTAATAGCTTTTCTTAAGGATTTTTATTTCGTGAATTTCTAGTCGAATTCCCTTACTATATAATCTTCGGTTGAGATGCTTTTTCGTCAAAATCCCTTGCTACAGACGAAATTTCAGAGAGTTTTTCATCCAATTGCCTTACAATATGCCTCACTATGTGGAGGTTTTTGTCGAGTCCCTTATTATAGGCTTCAGTTTCAGAATGTTTTTCTCGAATTGCCTTACTATTTGCTTCATTTGAGTGAGGTTTTCATCGAAATTCTTTATACTATAGGATTTTCTTTGAACGAGTGTTTCAAGGAATCGCTTTACTATTGGGTTCATTTTTCCGAGAGTTTATAGTCGAATCTGCTACAGCACGCTTTAGGTTTGAGAGACCTTTTCGACGAGTTCCCTTGTTATAGCTGTAAATTTGAGAGAGTTTTGCAGCCAATCCCCTAGTATAGGCTTCACTATGTGCGTAGTTTTAGCTCGAGTGCCTCTCCATCGGCTTCAGCATCTGTAATTTTATCACAAATCGCCTTTACTATAGGATTAGATTTCAGAGAGTTTGTCAGCCAATTCCATTGCTATAAGTTTCGCTTTTGACCGAGTTTTTCGTCAGATTTATCTTTGCGAGAGGTTTTTCTTTCAGCAAGTTTTTCAAGAATTACATCACAATAGGCTTCATTTTTGGCATGTATCTATTCGAAATCCCTTACTATAGGCTTCATGCTTGAGAGACTTTTTCATCGAATTCCCTTACTATAGGCTGAAAGTTTTCAAAACGTTTTCAGCCAATTCCATTGCAAAGGATCGCGCACCATGAGGGAGTATTTCGTCGAACCCCTTCTTATAGGCTTCAGTTTTGGCAAGCTTCCCTCGAACTGCCCTTACTATAGGCCCATTTTGAGAGTGGTTTTCGCTGAACTCCCTTATACCATAAGTTTTACATTGAAGTTTTTCACACAAACCCTTTACTGTAGGGTCCATTTTTCGCAAGTTTCTAGCCCTGATTCCCCACTATAGGCCCAGCCTGAGAGCATTTTTCGCTGAACTGCCATTCCAGTAGGCTTAAATTTCAGAGAGTTTTTCAGCCAATTCCCTCACTGTAGACTCCACTAAGAGGGACTTTTTCCTGGGTCCCGTGAGGATGGCTCTCGACTCTGTAAGTTCCCCATCAAACTGTTTTTTCATGGATGGGTTTTATTTTGAGCCAGTTTTTTCTCGAACTCCTTATACCATAGGTTTCACTTTGAGTTTAGTTTTTTTCGAGGAATCACTGCACTATAGGCTTCATTTTTGCCAGTTTGTAGAAGAAACTCCTTAATATAACCTTCAGTTTTAGAGGACTTTTTTCGTCGATTCCCCTTCTGTAGGCTTAAATTTAAGAGAGTTATTCAACCAATTCCCTTACTATTGTTTTCATTTTGTAAAGAGTTTTTCGCTGAGTTTCCCTTACAATAGGTTTCAGTTTCAGTAAGTATTTGGTCGAACACCCATTCAATAAGTTTCCATTTTGACCGATTTTTCTTTAAATTTACTCACCTCTATGTTTTACTTTGACCTAGTTTTTCGACCTAATAGCTTTTTTCTTAAGGATTTTTTTATTTCGTGAATTTCTAGTCTAAATCCCTTACTATATAATCTTCGGTTGAGATGCTTTTTTTCACAATTCCCTTGCTACAGACGAAATTTCAGAGAGTTTTTCATCCAATTGCCTTACAATATGCCTCACTTTGTGGGAGGTTTTTGTCGAGTTCCCTTATTATAGGCTTCAGTTTCAGAATGTTTTTCTCGAATTGCCTTACTATTTGCTGCATTTGAGAGAGGTTTTCATCGAAATTCCTTATACAATAGGATTTCCTTTGAACGAGTGTTTCAAGGAATCGCTTTACTATTGGGTTCATTTTTCCCGAGTTTATAGTCGAATCTGCTACAGCACGCTTTAGGTTTGAGAGACCTTTTTCGACGAGAGTCCCTTGTTATAGCTGTAAATTTGAGAGAGTTTTGCAGCCAATTCCCCTAGTATAGGCTTCCACTATGTGCGAGTTTTAGCTCGAGTGCCCTCCATCGGCTTCAGCATCTGTAATTTTATCGTCAAATCGCCTTTACTATAGGATTAGATTTCAGAGAGTTTGTCAGCCAATTCCATTGCTATAAGCTTCCGCTTTGACCGAGTTTTTCGTCAGATTTATCTTTTTGCGAGAGGTTTTTCTTTCAGCAAGTTTTTCAAGAATTACATCACAATAGGCTTCATTTTTTTATGTATCTATCTCGAATTCCCTTACTATAGGCTTCATGCTTGAGAGACTTTTTCATCGAATCCCCTTACTATAGGCTGAAAGTTTTCAAAACGTTTTCAGCCAATTCCATTGCAAAGGACGCCACCATGAGGGAGTATTTCGTCGAACCCCTTCTTATAGGCTTCAGTTTTGGCAAGTTTCCTCTAACTGCCTTACTATAGGCTCCATTTTGAGAGTGGTTTTCGCTGAACTCCTTATACCATAAGTTTTACATTGAGCAAAGTTTTTTCACAAACCTTTACTGTAGGGTTCATTTTTCGCAAGTTTCTAGCCCGGATCCCTTTACTATAGGCTCCAGTTTGAGAGCATTTTTCGCTGAACTGCCATTCTGTAGGCTTAAATTTCAGAGAGTTTTTCAGCCAACCCTTTACTGCAGACTCCACTAAGAGGGACTTTTTCCTGGTCTCCGTGAGGATGGCTTTCGACTTCTGTAAGTCCCCATCAAACTGTTTTGGCATGATGGGTTTTATTTTGAGCGAGCTTTTTTCTTCGAACTTCCTTATACCATAGGTTTCACTTTTTGAGCGAGTTTTTCGAGGAAATCACTGCACTATAGGCTTCATTTTTTGCCAGTTTGTAGAAGAACTCCTTAATATAACCTTCAGTTTTAGAGAGGCCTTTTTCGTTTAATTCCCTTTCTGTAGGCTTAAATTTAAGAGAGTTATTCAACCAATTCCCTTACTATTGTTTTCATTTTGTAAAGAGTTTTTCGCTGAGTTTCCTCACAATAGGTTTCAGTTTCAGTAAGTATTTGGTCGAACACCCATTCAATAAGCTTCCATTTTGACCGATTTTTCTTTAAATTTACTCACTCTCTATGTTTTACTTTGACCTAGTTTTTCGACCTAATAGCTTTTCTTAAGGATTTTTATTTCGTGAATTTCTAGTCGAATTCCCCTTACTATATAATCTTCGGTTGAGATGCTTTTTTCGTCAATCCCTTGCTACTACAGACGAAATTTCAGAGAGTTTTTCATCCAATTGCCTTACACAATATGCCCCACATGTGGGAGGTTTTTGTCGAGTTCCCTTATTATAGGCTTCAGTTTCAGAATGTTTTTCTCGAATTGCCTTACTATTTGCTTCATTTGAGTGAGGTTTTCATCGAAATTCTTTATACTATAGGATTTCTTTGAACGAGTGTTTCAAGGAATCGCTTTTACTATTGGGTTCATTTTTCCCGAGTTTATAGTCGAATCTGCACACAGCACGCGCTTTAGGTTTGAGAGACCTTTTCGACGAGTTCCCTTGTTATAGCTGTAAATTTGAGAGAGTTTTGCAGCCAATTCCCCTAGTATAGGCTTTCACTATGTGCGAGTTTTAGCTCGAGTGCCCTCTCCATCGGCTTCAGCATCTGTAATTTTATCACAAATCGCCTTTACTATAGGATTAGATTTCAGAGAGTTTGTCAGCCAATTCCATTGCTATAAGTTTCTGCTTTGACCGAGTTTTTCGTCAGATTTATCTTTGAGAGAGTTTTTTTTTCAGCAAGTTTTTCAAGAATTACATCACAATAGGCTTCATTTTTTGGCGTGTATCTATCTCGAATTCCCTTACTATAGGCTTCATGCTTGAGAGACTTTTTCATCGAATCCCCTTACTATAGGCTGAAAGTTTTCAAAACGTTTTCAGCCAATTCCATTGCAAAGGACGCCACCATGAGGGAGTATTTCGTCGAACTCCCTCTTATAGGCTTCAGTTTTGCAAAGTTCCTCTAACTGCCTTACTATAGGCTTCCATTTTGACAGTGGTTTTCGCTGAACTCCTTATACCATAAGTTTTACATTGAGCAAGTTTTCACAAACCCTTTACTGTAGGGGTCCATTTTTCGCAAGTTTCTAGCCCTGATTCCCCCACTATAGGCTCCAGTTTGAGAGCATTTTTCGCTGAACTGCCATTCCAGGCTTAAATTTCAGAGAGTTTTTCAGCCAATTCCTTCACTGTAGACTCCACTAAGAGGGACTTTTTTTCCTGGGTCCCGTGAGGGATGGCTCGACTTCTGTAAGTCCCCATCAAACTGCTTTCATGGGGGTTTTATTTTGAGCGAGCTTTTTTTCTCGAACTTCCTTATACCATAGGCTCCACTTTGAGCGAGTTTTTTCGAGGAATCACTGCACTATAGGCTTCATTTTTTTGCCAGTTTGTAGAAGAACTCCTTAATATAACCTTCAGTTTTAGAGGACTTTTTTCGTCGAAATCCCTCTCTGTAGGCTTAAATTTAAGAGAGTTATTCAACCAATCCCCTTACTATTGTTTTCATTTTGTAAAGAGTTTTTCGTTGAGTTTCCTTACAATAGGTTTCAGTTTCAGTAAGTATTTGGTCGAACACCCATTCAATAAGCTTCATTTTGACCGATTTTTCTTTAAATTTACTCACTCTCTATGTTTTACTTTGACCTAGTTTTTCGACCTAATAGCTTTTTTTCTTAAGGATTTTTATTTCGTGAATTTCTAGTCGAATTCCCCTTACTATATAAGCTTTCGTTGAGATGATTTTTTTCACAACCCCCCTTGCTACAGACGTAAATTTCAGAGAGTTTTTCATCCAATTGCCTTACAATATGCCTCACTATGTGGGAGGTTTTTGTCGAGTTCCCTTATTATAGGCTTCAGTTTCAGAATGTTTTTCTCGAATTGCCTTACTATTTGCTTCATTTGAGTGAGGTTTTCATCGAAATTCCTTATACTATAGGATTTCCTTTGAACGAGTGTTTCAAGGAATCGCTTTACTATTGGGTTCATTTTTCCCGAGTTTATAGTCGAATTCTGTTACAGTACGCTTAGGTTTGAGAGACCTTTTCGACGAGTTCCCTTGTTATAGCTGTAAATTTGAGAGAGTTTTGCAGCCAATTCCCCTAGTATAGGCTTCACTATGTGCGAAGTTTTAGCTCGAGTGTCTCTCTCCATCGGCTTCAGCATCTGTAATTTTATCGCCAAATCGCCTTTACTATAGGATTAGATTTCAGAGAGTTTGTCAGCCAATTCCATTGCTATAAGTTTCCGCTTTGACCGAGTTTTTCGTCAGATTTATCTTTGCGAGAGTTTTTTTCTTTCAGCAAGTTTTTCAAGAATTACATCACAATAGGGCTTCATTTTTGGCGTGTATCTATTCGAATTCCCTTACTATAGGCTTCATGCTTGAGAGACTTTTTCATCGAATTCCCTTACTATAGGCTGAAAGTTTTCAAAACGTTTTCAGCCAATTCCATTGCAAAGGACGCCACCATGAGGGAGTATTTCGTCGAACTCCCCTCTTATAGGCTCAGTTTTGGCAAGTTTCGAAACTGCCTTACTATAGGCTTCCATTTTGACAGTGGTTTTCGCTGAACTCCTTATACCATAAGTTTTACATTGAGCAAGTTTTTCACAACCCCTTTACTGTAGGGTTCATTTTTTCGCAAGTTTCTAGCCTGATCCCCCACTATAGGCTCCAGCCTGAGAGCATTTTTCGCTGAACTGCCATTCAGTAGGCTTAAATTTCAGAGAGTTTTTCAGCCAATCCTTCACTGTAGACTCCACTAAGAGGGACTTTTTTCCGGTCCCTGTGAGGATGGGCTCGACTTCTGTAAGTCCCCATCAAACTGTTTTTTTCATGGATGGGTTTTATTTTGAGCCAGTTTTTTCTCGAACTCTCCTTATACCATAGGTTTCACTTTGAGCGAGTTTTTCGAGGAATCACTGCACCATAGGCTTCATTTTTGCCAGTTTGTAGAAGAATCTCCTAATATATAACCTTCAGTTTTAGGACTTTTTTTCGAATCCCCTTCTGTAGGCTTAAATTTAAGAGAGTTATTCAACCAATTCCCTTACTATTGTTTTCATTTTGTAAAGAGTTTTTCGCTGAGTTTCCCTCACAATAGGTTTCAGTTTCAGTAAGTATTTGGTCGAACAACCCATTCAATAAGCTTCCATTTTGACCGATTTTTCTTTAAATTTACTCACCTCTATGTTTTACTTTGACCTAGTTTTTCGACCTAATAGCTTTTCTTAAGGATTTTTTATTTCGTGAATTTCTAGTCGAATTCCCTTACTATATAAGCTTCTCGGTTGAGATGCTTTTTCACAAACCCCTTGCTACAGACGAAATTTCAGAGAGTTTTTCATCCAATTGCCTTACAATATGCCTCACTATGTGGGAGGTTTTTGTCGAGTTCCCTTATTATAGGCTTCAGTTTCAGAATGTTTTTCTCGAATTGCCTTACTATTTGCTTCATTTGAGTGAGGTTTTCATCGAAATTCCTTTATACTATAGGATTTCCTTTGAACGAGTGTTTCAAGGAATCGCTTTTACTATTGGGTTCATTTTTCCCGAGTTTATAGTCGAATCTCACACAGCACGCTTTAGGTTTGAGAGACCTTTTCGACGAGTCCCTTGTTATAGCTGTAAATTTGAGAGAGTTTTGCAGCCAATTCCCCTAGTATAGGCTTCACTATGTGCGTAGTTTTAGCTCGAGTGCCTCTCCATCGGCTTCAGCATCTGTAATTTTATCACAAATCGCCTTTACTATAGGATTAGATTTCAGAGAGTTTGTCAGCCAATTCCATTGCTATAAGTTTTCGCTTTGACCGAGTTTTTCGTCAGATTTATCTTTGCGAGAGGTTTTTTTCTTTCAGCAAGTTTTTCAAGAATTACATCACAATAGGCTTCATTTTTTTGGCGTGTATCTATTCGAATTCCCTTACTATAGGCTTCATGCTTGAGAGACTTTTTCATTTCATCGACCCCTTACTATAGGCTGAAAGTTTTCAAAACGTTTTCAGCCAATTCCATTGCAAAGGATCGCCACCATGAGGGAGTATTTCGTCGAACTCCCTCTTATAGGCTTCAGTTTTGGCAAGTTTCGAACTGCCTTACTATAGGCTTCCATTTTGACAGTGGTTTTCGCTGAACTCCTTATACCATAAGTTTTACATTGAGCAAGTTTTTCACAAACCCTTTACTGTAGGGTTCATTTTTCAAGTTTCTAGCCCGGATCCCCTACTATAGGCTCCAGTTTGAGAGCATTTTTCGCTGAACTGCCATTCTGTAGGCTTAAATTTCAGAGAGTTTTTCAGCCAATTCCTTCACTGTAGACTCCACTAAGAGGGACTTTTTTCCTGGGTCCGTGAGGATGGGCTCGACTTCTGTAAGTTCCCATCAAACTGTTTCATGGATGGGTTTTATTTTGAGCGAGTTTTTCTCTCGAACTCCTTATACCATAGGTTTCACTTTGAGCGAGTTTTTCGAGGAATCACTGTACCATAGGCTTCATTTTTGCCAGTTTGTAGAAGAACTCCTTAATATAACCTTCAGTTTTTAGGACTTTTTCGTCGAATTCTCTTCTGTAGGCTTAAATTTAAGAGAGTTATTCAACCAATTCCCTTACTATTGTTTTCATTTTGTAAAGAGTTTTTCGCTGAGTTTCCTCACAATAGGTTTCAGTTTCAGTAAGTATTTGGTCGAACACCCATTCAATAAGCTTCCATTTTGACCGATTTTTCTTTAAATTTACTCACTCTCTATGTTTTACTTTTGACCTAGTTTTTCGACCTAATAGCTTTTCTTAAGGATTTTTTTATTTCGTGAATTTCTAGTCGAATTCCCTTACTATATAATCTTCGGTTGAGATGCTTTTTCACAAATTCCCTTGCTACAGACGAAATTTCAGAGAGTTTTTCATCCAATTGCCTTACAATATGCCTCACTATGTGGGAGGTTTTTGTCGAGTTCCCTTATTATAGGCTTCAGTTTCAGAATGTTTTTCCTCGAATTGCCTTACTATTTGCTTCATTTGAGTGAGGTTTTCATCGAAATTCCTTTATACTATAGGATTTCCTTTGAACGAGTGTTTCAAGGAATCGCTTTACTATTGGGTTCATTTTTCCCGAGTTTATAGTCGAATCTCACACAGCACGCTTTAGGTTTGAGAGACCTTTTTCGACGACGAGTCCCTTGTTATAGCTGTAAATTTGAGAGAGTTTTGCAGCCAATTCCCCTAGTATAGGCTTCACTATGTGCGTAGTTTTAGCTCGAGTGCCCTCCATCGGCTTCAGCAGCATCTGTAATTTTATCGCCAAATCGCTTTACTATAGGATTAGATTTCAGAGAGTTTGTCAGCCAATTCCATTGCTATAAGCTTCTGCTTTGACCGAGTTTTTCGTCAGATTTATCTTTGCGAGAGGTTTTTCTTTTCAGCAAGTTTTTCAAGAATTACATCACAATAGGCTTCATTTTTGGCGTGTATCTATCTCGAAATCCCTTACTATAGGCTTGCGCTTGAGAGACTTTTTCATCGAATCCCCTTACTATAGGCTGAAAGTTTTCAAAACGTTTTCAGCCAATTCCATTGCAAAGGACGCCACCATGAGGGAGTATTTCGTCGAACCCCTTCTTATAGGGCTCAGTTTTGGCAAGTTTCCTCGAAACTGCCTTACTATAGGCTTCCATTTTGACAGTGGTTTTCGCTGAACTCCTTATACCATAAGTTTTACATTGAGCAAGTTTTTCACAAACCCCCCCACTGTAGGGTTCATTTTTTCGCAAGTTTCTATCGGATTCCCCTACTATAGGCTCAGCCTGAGAGCATTTTCGCTGAACTGCCATCTGTAGGCTTAAATTTCAGAGAGTTTTTCAGCCAACCCTTCACTGTAGACTCCACTAAGAGGGACTTTTTTCCCGGGTTCGTGAGGATGGATGGCTCGACTCTGTAAAGTCCCATCAAACTGTTTTTCATGGATGGGTTTTATTTTGAGCCAGTTTTTTTCTCGAACTCCTTATACCATAGGTTTCACTTTGAGCGAGCTTTTTCGAGGAAATCACTGTACTATAGGCTTCATTTTTTTTGCCAGTTTGTAGAAGAACTCCTTAATATAACCCTTCAGTTTTAGAGGACTTTTTTTTCGTCGAATCCCTTCTGTAGGCTTAAATTTAAGAGAGTTATTCAACCAATTCCCTTACTATTGTTTTCATTTTGTAAAGAGTTTTTCGCTGAGTTTCCTTACAATAGGTTTCAGTTTCAGTAAGTATTTGGTCGAACACCCATTCATTCAATAATCATTTGACCGATTTTTTCATTTTGACCGATTTTTCTTTAAATTTACTCACTCTCTATGTTTTACTTTGACCTAGTTTTTCGACCTAATAGCTTTTCTTAAGGATTTTTATTTCGTGAATTTCTAGTCGAATTCCCTTACTATATAATCTCTCGGTTGAGATGCTTTTTCGTCAAATTCCCTTGCTACAGACGAAATTTCAGAGAGTTTTTCATCCAATTGCCTTACAATATGCCCTCACTATGTGGGAGGTTTTTGTCGAGTCCCTTATTATAGGCTTCAGTTTCAGAATGTTTTTCTCGAATTGCCTTACTATTTGCTTCATTTGAGTGAGGTTTTCATCGAAATTCTTTATACTATAGGATTTCCTTTGAACGAGTGTTTCAAGGAATCGCTTTTACTATTGGGTTCATTTTTCCCGAGTTTATAGTCGAATCTGCACAGCACGCTTTAGGTTTGAGAGACTTTTCGACGAGTTCCCTTGTTATAGCTGTAAATTTGAGAGAGTTTTGCAGCCAATTCCCCTAGTATAGGCTTCACTATGTGCGTAGTTTTAGCTCGAGTGCCCTCTCCATCGGCTTCAGCATCTGTAATTTTATCACAAATCGCCTTTACTATAGGATTAGATTTCAGAGAGTTTGTCAGCCAATTCCATTGCTATAAGTTTCGCTTTGACCGAGTTTTTTTCGTCAGATTTATCTCATGAGAGTTTTTTTTTTCAGCAAGTTTTTCAAGAATTACATCACAATAGGCTTCATTTTGGCGTGTATCTATTCGAATTCCCTTACTATAGGCTTCATGCTTGAGAGACTTTTTCATCGAACCCCTTACTATAGGCTGAAAGTTTTCAAAACGTTTTCAGCCAATTCCATTGCAAAGGACGCCACCATGAGGGAGTATTTCGTCGAACTCCCTCTTATAGGCTTCAGTTTTGGCAAGTTTCCCCTCGAACTGCCTTACTATAGGCCCATTTTGACAGTGGTTTTCGCTGAACTCCTTATACCATAAGTTTTACATTGATTGCAAGTTTTTTTCGACAACCCCTTTACTGTAGGGGTCCATTTTTCGCAAGTTTCAGCCTGATTCCCCACTATAGGCTCCAGCCTGAGAGCATTTTCGCTGAACTGCCATTCCAGTAGGCTTAAATTTCAGAGAGTTTTTCAGCCAATCCTTTCACTGTAGACTCCACTAAGAGGGACTTTTTTCCTGGGTCCCGTGAGGATGGCCTCGACTTCTGTAAGTTCCCATCAAACTGTTTTCATGATGGGTTTTATTTTTGAGAGTTTTTCTCGAACTCCTTATACCATAGGTTTCACTTTGAGCGAGTTTTTTCGAGGAATGACTGCACTATAGGCTCCATTTTTGCCAGTTTGTAGAAGAATTTCCTTAATATAAACCTTCAGTTTTAGAGACTTTTTCGTCGAAATCCCTTCTCTGTAGGCTTAAATTTAAGAGAGTTATTCAACCAATTCCCTTACTATTGTTTTCATTTTGTAAAGAGTTTTTCGCTGAGTTTCCTCACAATAGGTTTCAGTTTCAGTAAGTATTTTGTATTTGGTCGAATACCCATTCAATAAGCTTCCATTTTGACCGATTTTTCTTTAAATTTACTCACTCTCTATGTTTTACTTTGACCTAGTTTTTTTTCGACCTAATAGCTTTTCTTAAGGATTTTTATTTCGTGAATTTCTAGTCGAATTCCCTTACTATATAAGCTTCTCGGTTGAGATGTTTTTCACAAATTCCCTTGCTACAGACGAAATTTCAGAGAGTTTTTCATCCAATTGCCTTACAATATGCCTCACTATGTGGGAGGTTTTTGTCGAGTTCCCTTTATTATAGGCTCAGTTTCAGAATGTTTTTTCTCGAATTGCCTTACTATTTGCTTCATTTGAGTGAGGTTTTCATCGAAATTTTTATACTATAGGATTTCCTTTGAACGAGTGTTTCAAGGAATCGCTTTTACTATTGGGTTCATTTTTCCCGAGTTTATAGTCGAATCACACAGCACGCTTTAGGTTTGAGAGACCTTTCGACGAGTTCCCTTGTTATAGCTGTAAATTTGAGAGAGTTTTGCAGCCAATTCCCCTAGTATAGGCTTCACTATGTGCGTAGTTTTAGCTCGAGTGCCCTCTCCATCGGCTTCAGCATCTGTAATTTTATCGCCAAATCGCCTTTACTATAGGATTAGATTTCAGAGAGTTTGTCAGCCAATTCCATTGCTATGTTTTCTGCTTTGACCGAGTTTTTCGTCAGATTTATCTTTGCGAGAGGTTTTTTTTTCAGCAAGTTTTTCAAGAATTACATCACAATAGGCTTCATTTTTTTGGCGTGTATCTATCTCGAATTCCCCTTACTATAGGCTTCATGCTTGAGAGACTTTTTCATCGAATCCCCTTACTATAGGCTGAAAGTTTTCAAAACGTTTTCAGCCAATTCCATTGCAAAGGACGCCACCATGAGGGAGTATTTCGTCGAACTCCCTTCTTATAGGCTTCAGTTTTGGCAAGTTTCCCCGAACTTGCCTTACTATAGGCTCCATTTTGACAGTGGTTTTCGCTGAACTCCTTATACCATAAGTTTTACATTGAGCAAGTTTTCATTCACACAACCCCTTTACTGTAGGGTTCATTTTTCGCAAGTTTCTAGCCCTGATCCCCTACTATAGGCTCCAGTTTGAGAGCATTTTTCGCTGAACTGCCATCAGAGGCTTAAATTTCAGAGAGAGTTTTCAGCCAATTCCTTCACTGTAGACTCCACTAAGAGGGACTTTTTCCTGGGTCCCGTGAGGATGGCTCTCGACTTCTGTAAGTCCCCATCAAACTGCTTTTTCATATGATGGGTTTTATTTGAGAGCCAGTTTTTCTCGAAACTCCTTATACCATAGGTTTCACTTTGAGTTTAGTTTTTCGAGGAATGACTGTACTATAGGCTTCATTTTTTGCCAGTTTGTAGAAGAATTTCCTTAATATAACCTTCAGTTTTAGAGACTTTTTTTTCGCCGAATTCCCCTTCTGTAGGCTTAAATTTAAGAGATTATTCAACCAATTCCCTTACTATTGTTTTCATTTTGTAAAGAGTTTTTCGCTGAGTTTCCTTACAATAGGTTTCAGTTTCAGTAAGTATTTGGTCGAACACCCATTCAATAAGCTTCCATTTTGACCGATTTTTCTTTTAAATTTACTCACTCTCTATGTTTTACTTTGACCTAGTTTTTTTCAATTTAATAGCTTTTTCTTAAGGATTTTTATTTCGTGAATTTCTAGTCGAATTCCCTTACTATATAAGCTTCTCGGTTGAGATTTTTTTTCACAAATTCCCTTGCTACAGACGAAATTTCAGAGAGTTTTTCATCCAATTGCCTTACAATATGCCCTCACTATGTGGGAGGTTTTTGTCGAGTTCCCTTATTATAGGCTTCAGTTTCAGAATGTTTTTTCTCGAATTGCCTTACTATTTGCTTCATTTGAGTGAGGTTTTCATCGAAATTCCTTTATACTATAGGATTTCCTTTGAACGAGTGTTTCAAGGAATCGCTTTTACTATTGGGTTCATTTTTCCCGAGTTTATAGTCGAATCTGCTACAGCACGCTTTAGGTTTGAGAGACCTTTTCGACGAGTTCCCTTGTTATAGCTGTAAATTTGAGAGAGTTTTGCAGCCAATTCCCCTAGTATAGGCTTCACTATGTGCGAGTTTTAGCTCGAGTGCCCTCCATCGGCTTCAGCATCTGTAATTTTATCACAAATCGCCTTACTATACTATAGGATTAGATTTCAGAGAGTTTGTCAGCCAATTCCATTGCTATATGTTTCTGCTTTGACCGAGTTTTTCGTCAGATTTATCTTTGCTAGAGGTTTTTTCTTTCAGCAAGTTTTTCAAGAATTACATCACAATAGGCTTCATTTTTGGCGTGTATCTATTCGAATTCCCTTACTATAGGCTTCATGCTTGAGAGACTTTTTCATCGAATCTCCCTTACTATAGGCTGAAAGTTTTCAAAACGTTTTCAGCCAATTCCATTGCAAAGGACGCCACCATGAGGGGAGTATTTCGTCGAACCCTTCTTATAGGCTTCAGTTTTGGCAAGTTTCTAACTGCCTTACTATAGGCTCCATTTTGACAGTGGTTTTCGCTGAACTCCTTATACTATAAGTTTTACATTGAGCAAGTTTTTCACAAACCCTTTACTGTAGGGTTCATTTTTCGCAAGTTTCTAGTCTGATTCCCCTTACTATAGGCTCCAGTTTGAGAGCATTTTTCGTTGAACTGCCATTCTGTAGGCTTAAATTTCAGAGAGTTTTTTCAGCCAACCCCACTGTAGACTCACTAAGAGGGACTTTTTCCTGGGTCCGTGAGGATGGCTCGACTTCTGTAAGTCCCCATCAAACTGTTTTTTCATGATGGGTTTTATTTTGAGCCAGTTTTTTTCTTCGAATTTCCTTATACTAGGGTTTCACTTTGAGCGAGTTTTTTCGAGGAATGACTGTACTATAGGCTTCATTTTTGCCAGTTTGTAGAAGAATCTCCTTAATATAACCCTTCAGTTTTTTAGGACTTTTTTTCTTCGAATTCCCCTTCTCTGTAGGCTTAAATTTAAGAGAGTTATTCAACCAATTCCCTTACTATTGTTTTCATTTTGTAAAGAGTTTTTCGTTGAGTTTCCTTACAAAAGGTTTCAGTTTCAGTAAGTATTTGGTCGAACACCCATTCAATAAGCTTCATTTTGACCGATTTTTCTTTAAATTTACTCACTCTCTATGTTTTACTTTGACCTAGTTTTTCGACGGAAAGCTTTTCTTAAGGATTTTTTAATTCGTGAATTTCTAGTCGAATTCCCCTTACTATATAATCTCTCGGTTGAGATGCTTTCACAAATCCCCCTTACTACAGACGAAATTTCAGAGAGTTTTTCATCCAATTGCCTTACAATATGCCTCACTATGTGGGAGGTTTTTGTCGAGTTCCCTTATTATAGGCTTCAGTTTCAGAATGTTTTTCTCGGATTGCCTTACTATTTGCTTCATTTGAGTGAGGTTTTCATCGAAATTCCTTATACTATCGGATTTCCTTTGAACGAGTGTTTCATGGAATCGCTTTACTATTGGGTTCATTTTTCCCGAGTTTATAGTCGAATCTGCACACAGCACGCTTTAGGTTTGAGAGACCTTTTCGACGAGTTCCCTTGTTATAGCTGTAAATTTGAGAGAGTTTTGCAGCCAATTCCCTAGTATAGGCTTCACTATGTGCGAGTTTTAGCTCGAGTGCCTCTCCCATCGGCTTCAGCATCTGTAATTTTATCACAAACCGCCTTTACTATAGGATTAGATTTCAGAGAGTTTGTCAGCCAATTCCATTGCTATAAGCTTCTGCTTTGACCGAGTTTTTCGTCAGATTTATCTTTGCGAGAGGTTTTTCTTTCAGCAAGTTTTTCAAGAATTACATCACAATAGGCTTCATTTTTGGCGTGTATCTATTCGAATTCCCTTACTATAGGCTTCATGCTTGAGAGACTTTTTTTTCATCGACCCTTACTATAGGCTGAAAGTTTTCAAAACGTTTTCAGCCAATTCCATTGCAAAGGACGCCACCATGAGGGAGTATTTCGTCGAACTCCCTCTTATAGGCTCAGTTTTGGCAAGTTTCCCTCGAACTGCCTTACTATAGGCCTCCATTTTGACAGTGGTTTCGCTGAACTCCTTATACCATAAGTTTTACATTGAGCAAGTTTTTCTTCACAAACCCCTTTACTGTTGGGTCCATTTTTCGCAAGTTCTCTAGCCCTGATTCCCCACTATAGGCTCCAGCCTGAGAGCATTTTTCGCTGAACTGCCATCCAGTAGGCTTAAATTTCAGAGAGTTTTTCAGCCAATCCCCCACTGTAGACTCCACTAAGAGGGACTTTTCCTGGGGTCCGTGAGGATGGGCTCTCGACTTCTGTAAGTCCCATCAAACTGTTTTCATGATGGGTTTTATTTTGAGCTAGAGTTTTTCTCTCGAATCTCCTTATACTATAGGTTTCACTTTGAGCGAGTTTTTCGAGGAAATGACTGCACTATAGGCTTCATTTTTTTGCCAGTTTGTAGAAGAATTTCCTTAATATAACCTTCAGTTTTAGGGACTTTTTCGTCGAATTCTTTTCTGTAGGCTTAAATTTAAGAGAGTTATTCAACCAATTCCCTTACTATTGTTTTCATTTTGTAAAGAGTTTTTCGCTGAGTTTCACAATAGGTTTCAGTTTCAGTAAGTATTTGGTCGAAACCCATTCAATAAGCTTCATTTTGACCGATTTTTCTTTAAATTTACTCACCTCTATGTTTTACTTTTGACCTAGTTTTTCGACCTAATAGCTTTTCTTAATGATTTTTATTTCGTGAATTTCTAGTCGAACCCCTTACTATATAATCTTCGGTTGAGATGCTTTTTTTCAAATTCCCTTGCTACTACAGACGAAATTTCAGAGAGTTTTTCATCCAATTGCCTTACAATATGCCTCACTATGTGGGAGGTTTTTGTCGAGTTCCCTTATTATAGGCTTCAGTTTCAGAATGTTTTTCTCGAATTGCCTTACTATTTGCTTCATTTGAGTGAGGTTTTCATCGAAATTCCTTATACTATAGGATTTCCTTTGAACGAGTGTTTCAAGGAATCGCTTTACTATTGGGTTCATTTTTCCCGAGTTTATAGTCGAATTCCGTTACAGTACGCTTAGGTTTGAGAGACCTTTTCGACGAGTTCCCTTGTTATAGCTGTAAATTTGAGAGAGTTTTGCAGCCAATTCCCCTAGTATAGGCTTCACTATGTGCGTAGTTTTAGCTCGAGCCCCCTCCATCGGCTTCAGCATCTGTAATTTTATCGTCAAATCGCCTTACTTACTATAGGATTAGATTTCAGAGAGTTTGTCAGCCAATTCCATTGCTATAAGTTTGCTTTGACCGAGTTTTTCGTCAGATTTATCTTTGCGAGAGGTTTTCTTTTCAGCAAGTTTTTCAAGAATTACATCACAATAGGCTTCATTTTTGGCGTGTATCTATTCGAATTTTACTTACTATAGGCTTCATGCTTGAGAGACTTTTTCATCGAATTCCCTTACTATAGGCTGAAAGTTTTCAAAACGTTTTCAGCCAATTCCATTGCAAAGGATCGCCACCATGAGGGAGTATTTCGTCGAACCCCCTTCTTATAGGCTTCAGTTTTGGCAAGTTTCTCGAACTGCCTTACTATAGGCTCCATTTTGACAGTGGTTTCGCTGAATCTCCTTATACCATAAGTTTTACATTGAGCAAGTTTTTCACAAACCCCTTTACTGTAGGGTCCATTTTTCGCAAGTTTCAGCCTGATCCCCCACTATAGGCTTCCAGTTTGAGAGCATTTTTCGCTGAACTGCCATCTCAGGCTTAAATTTCAGAGAGTTTTTCAGCCAACTCCCACTGTAGACTCCACTAAGAGGGACTTTTCCCTGGTCCCGTGAGGATGGCTCTCGACTCTGTAAGTTCCCCATCAAACTGCTTTTCATGATGGGTTTTATTTTGAGCGAGTTTTTCTCGAATTTCCTTATACTATAGGTTTCCCTTTGTGCGAGTTTTTCGAGGAATGACTGAACTATAGGCTTCAATTTTTGCCAGTTTGTAGAAGAATTTCCTTAATATAACCTTCAGTTTTAGAGGCTTTTTCGCCGAATTCCCTTTCTGTAGGCTTAAATTTAAGAGAGTTATGCAACCAATTCCCTTACTATTGTTTTCATTTTGTAAAGAGTTTTTCGTTGAGTTTCCTCACAACAGGTTTCAGTTTCAGTTTCAGTAAGTATTTGGTCGAACACCCATTCAATAAGCTTCCATTTTGACCGATTTTTTTTCTTTAAATTTACTCACTCTATGTTTTACTTTGACCTAGTTTTTTTTCACCTAAAAGCTTTTTTCTTAAGGATTTTTATTTCGTGAATTTCTAGTCGAATTCCCTTACTATATAAATCTCGGTTGAGATGCTTTTTCGTCAAATTCCCTTGCTACAGACGTAAATTTCAGAGAGTTTTTCATCCAATTGCCTTACAATATGCCTCACTATGTGGGAGGTTTTTGTCGAGTTCCCTTATTATAGGCTTCAGTTTCAGAATGTTTTTCTCGAATTGCCTTACTATTTGCTTCATTTGAGTGAGGTTTTCATCGAAATTCCTTATACTATAGGATTTCCTTTGAACGAGTGTTTCAAGGAATCGCTTTACTATTGGGTTCATTTTTCCCGAGTTTATAGTCGAATCTGCGTTACAGTACGCTTAGGTTTGAGAGACTTTTTCGACGAGTTCCCTTGTTATAGCTGTAAATTTGAGAGAGTTTTGCAGCCAATTCCCTAGTATAGGCTTCACTATGTGCGTAGTTTTAGCTCGAGTGCCCTCTCCATCGGCTTCAGCATCTGTAATTTTATCACAAATCGCCTTTACTATAGGATTAGATTTCAGAGAGTTTGTCAGCCAATTCCATTGCTATAAGTCTGCTTTGACCCGAGTTTTTCGTCAGATTTATCTTTCTTTGCGAGAGTTTTTTCTTTCAGCAAGTTTTTCAAGAATTACATCACAATAGGCTTCATTTTGGCGGTATCTATCTCGAATTCCCTTACTATAGGCTTCATGCTTGAGAGACTTTTTCATCGAATCCCTTACTATAGGCTGAAAGTTTTCAAAACGTTTTCAGCCAATTCCATTGCAAAGGACGCCACCATGAGGGAGTATTTCGAACTCCCCTCTTATAGGCTCAGTTTTGGCAAGTTTCGAACTGCCCTTACTATAGGCTTCCATTTTGACAGTGGTTTCGCTGAACTCCTTATACCATAAGTTTTACATTGAGCAAGTTTTTTTCACAAACCCTTTACTATAGGGTCCATTTTTCGCAAGTTTCAGCCTGATCCCCACTATAGGGCCCAGTTTGAGAGCATTTTTCGCTGAACTGCCATTCTCAGAGGCTTAAATTTCAGAGAGTTTTTCAGCCAACTCCCTCACTGTAGACTCCACTAAGAGGGACTTTTTCCTGGGTCCTGTGAGGATGGCTCGACTTCTGTAAGTTCCCCATCAAACTGTTTTTTATGATGGGTTTTATTTTGTTTTAGTTTTTCTCGAAACTCCTTATACCATAGGTTTCACTTTGAGCGAGTTTTTTTCGAGGAATGACTGTACTATAGGCTTCATTTTTTTTGCCAGTTTGTAGAAGAATCTCCTTAATATAACCTTCAGTTTTTTTAGAGACTTTTTCGCCGAATTCCCTTCTGTAGGCTTAAATTTAAGAGAGTTATTCAACCAATTCCCTTTACTATTGTTTTCATTTTGTAAAGAGTTTTTCGCTGAGTTTCCACACAATAGGTTTCAGTTTCAGTAAGTATTTGGTCGAACACCCATTCAATAAGCTTCCATTTTGACCGATTTTCTTTTTAAATTTACTCACTCTCTATGTTTTACTTTGACCTAGTTTTTCGACCTAAAGCTTTTTCTTAAGGATTTTTATTTCGTGAATTTCTAGTCGAATCCCCTTACTATATAAGATCTCGGTTGAGATGCTTTTTTTTTCACAAATTCCCTTGCTACAGACGTAAATTTCAGAGAGTTTTTCATCCAATTGCCTTACAATATGCCTCACTATGTGGGAGGTTTTTGTCGAGTTCCCTTATTATAGGCTTCAGTTTCAGAATGTTTTTCTCGAATTGCCTTACTATTTGCTTCATTTGAGTGAGGTTTTCATCGAAATTCCTTATACTATAGGATTTCCTTTGAACGAGTGTTTCAAGGAATCGCTTTACTATTGGGTTCATTTTTCCCGAGTTTATAGTCGAATTCTGTTACAGTACGCTTAGGTTTGAGAGACCTTTTCGACGAGTTCCCTTGTTATAGCTGTAAATTTGAGAGAGTTTTGCAGCCAATTCCCCTAGTATAGGCTTCACTATGTGCGTAGTTTTAGCTCGAGAGTCTCTCCATCGGCTTCAGCATCTGTAATTTTATCACAAACCGCCGCCTTTACTATAGGATTAGATTTCAGAGAGTTTGTCAGCCAATTCCATTGCTATAAGTTTTCGCTTTGACCGAGTTTTTCGTCAGATTTATCTTTTGCGAGAGGTTTTTTTTTCAGCAAGTTTTTCAAGAATTACATCACAATAGGCTTCATTTTTGGCGTGTATCTATTCGAATTCCCCTTACTATAGGCTTCATGCTTGAGAGACTTTTTCATCGAATCCCTTACTATAGGCTGAAAGTTTTCAAAACGTTTTCAGCCAATTCCATTGCAAAGGACGCCACCATGAGGGAGTATTTCGTCGAACTCCCTTCTTATAGGCTCAGTTTTGGCAAGTTTCCCTCGAACTGCCTTACTATAGGCTTCCATTTTGACAGTGGTTTTCGCTGAATCTCCTTATACCATAAGTTTTACATTGAGCAAGTTTTTCACACAATTCCTTTACTGTTGGGTTCATTTTTCAAGCAAGTTTCCAGTCTGATCTCCCCTACTATAGGCTCCAGTTTGAGAGCATTTTTCGCTGAACTGCCATCTCAGTAGGCTTAAATTTCAGAGAGTTTTTCAGCCAAACCCTTCACTGTAGACTCCACTAAGAGGGACTTTTTTTCCTGGTTCCCGTGAGGATGGCTTCGACTTCTGTAAGTTCCCCCATCAAACTGTTTTTCATGATGGGTTTTATTTTGAGTTTAGTTTTTCTCTCGATTTCCTTATACTATAGGTTTCACTTTGAGCGAGTTTTTCGAGGAATGACTGTACTATAGGCTTCATTTTTGCCAGTTTGTAGAAGAATCTCCTTAATATAACCTTCAGTTTTAGAGAGACTTTTTCGTTAATTCCCTTCTGTAGGCTTAAATTTAAGAGAGTTATTCAACCAATTCCCCTTACTATTGTTTTCATTTTGTAAAGAGTTTTTCGCTGAGTTTCCTTACACAATAGGTTTCAGTTTCAGTAAGTATTTGGTCGAACACCCATTCAATAAGCTTCCATTTTTGACGATTTTTCTTTAAATTTACTCACTCTCTATGTTTTACTTTGACCTAGTTTTTTCAATTTAAAAGCTTTTCTTAAGGATTTTTATTTCGTGAATTTCTAGTCGAATCCCTTACTATATAAGATCTCGGTTGAGATGCTTTTTTTTTCACAATTCCCTTGCTACAGACGAAATTTCAGAGAGTTTTTCATCCAATTGCCTTACAATATGCCCTCACTATGTGGGAGGTTTTGTCGAGTTCCCTTATTATAGGCTTCAGTTTCAGAATGTTTTTCTCGAATTTCCTTACTATTTGCTTCATTTGAGTGAGGTTTTCTTCGAAATTCTTTATACTATAGGATTTCCTTTGAACCAGTGTTTCAAGGAATCGCTTTACTATTGGGTTCATTTTTCCCGAGTTTATAGTCGAATTCCGTTACAGTACGCTTAGGTTTGAGAGACCTTTTCGACGAGTTCCCTTGTTATAGCTGTAAATTTGAGAGAGTTTTGCAGCCAATTCCCCTAGTATAGGCTTCACTATGTGCGAGTTTTAGCTCGAGTGCCCTCTCTATCGGCTTCAGCAGCATGTGTAATTTTATCACAAATCGCCTTTACTATAGGATTAGATTTCAGAGAGTTTGTCAGCCAATTCCATTGCTATAAGTTTCGCTTTGACCGAGTTTTTCGTCAGATTTATCTTTCGTAGAGAGGTTTTTTTTCAGCAAGTTTTTCAAGAATTACATCACAATAGGCTTCATTTTTGGCGTGTATCTATTCGAAATCCCTTACTATAGGCTTCATGCTTGAGAGACTTTTTCATCGAACCCCTTACTATAGGCTGAAAGTTTTCAAAACGTTTTCAGCCAATTCCATTGCAAAGGACGCCACCATGAGGGAGTATTTCGTCGAACCCCTCTTATAGGCTCAGTTTTGGCAAGTTTCTAACTGCCTTACTATAGGCTTCCATTTTGACAGTGGTTTTCGCTGAATCTCCTTATACCATAAGTTTTACATTGAGCAAGTTTTTCGACAAACCCCCTTTACTCATTGGGTTCATTTTTTTTCGCAAGTTTCCAGCCTGATCCCCTTACTATAGGGCTCCAGTTTGAGAGCATTTTCGCTGAACTGCCATTCAGTAGGCTTAAATTTCAGAGAGAGCTTTTCAGCCAACCCTTTCACTGTAGACTCCACTAAGAGGGACTTTTTCCCCGGGTCCGTGAGGATGGCTTCTCGACTTCTGTAAGTCCCATCAAACTGCTTTTATGATGGGTTTTATTTTGAGCGAGTTTTTTTCTCTCGAACTCCTTATACTATAGGTTTCACTTTGAGTTTAGTTTTTCGAGGAATGACTGTACCATAGGCTTCATTTTTGCCAGTTTGTAGAAGAATCTCCTTAATATAACCTTCAGTTTTAGAGGCTTTTTTCAAATCCCTTCTGTAGGCTTAAATTTAAGAGAGTTATTCAACCAATTCCCTTACTATTGTTTTCATTTTGTAAAGAGTTTTTCGCTGAGTTTCTTTACAATAGGTTTCAGTTTCAGTAAGTATTTGGTCGAACACCCATTCAATAAGTTTTCATTTTGACCGATTTTTTTTTAAATTTACTCACTCTCTATGTTTTACTTTTGACCTAGTTTTTCGACTAAAAGCTTTTCTTAAGGATTTTTATTCGTGAATTTCTAGTCGAATTCCCTTACTATATAATCTTCGGGTTGAGATGCTTTTTCACAAATTCCCTGCTACAGACGTAAATTTCAGAGAGTTTTTCATCCAATTGCCTTACAATATGCCTCAATATGTGGGAGGTATTTGTCGAGTTCCCTTATTATAGGCTTCAGTTTCAGAATGTTTTTCTCGAATTGCCATACTATTTCCTTCATTTGAGTGTGGTTTTCATCGAAATTCCTTATTCTATAGGATTTCCTTTGAACGAGTGTTTCAAGGAATCGCTCTACTATTGGGTTCATTTTTCCCGAGTTTATAGTCGAATCTGCACACAGCACGCTTTAGGTTTGAGAGACCTTTTCGACGAGTTCCCTTGTTATAGCTGTAAATTTGAGAGAGTTTTGCAGCCAATTCCCCTAGTATAGGCTTTCTATGTGCGTAGTTTTAGCTCGAGCCCCCTCCATCGGCTTCAGCATCTGTAATTTTATCGCCAAATCGCCTTTACTATAGGATTAGATTTCAGAGAGTTTGTCAGCCAATTCCATTGCTATTTTCTGCTTTTGACCGAGTTTTTCGTCAGATTTATATTTTGCGAGAGGTTTTTCTTTTCAGCAAGTTTTTCAAGAATTACATCACAATAGGCTTCATTTTTGGCGTGTATCTATCTCGAATTCCCTTACTATAGGCTTCATGCTTGAGAGACTTTTTCATCGAATTCCTTACTATAGGCTGAAAGTTTTCAAAACGTTTTCAGCCAATTCCATTGCAAAGGATCGCCACCATGAGGGAGTATTTCGTCGAACTCCCTTCTTATAGGCTTCAGTTTTGGCAAGTTTCCTCGAACTGCCTTACTATAGGCCTCCATTTTGACAGTGGTTTCGCTGAACTCCTTATACCATAAGTTTTACATTGAGCAAGTTTTTCGACAAACCCCTTTACTATTGGGTTCATTTTTTCGCAAGTTTCCAGCCCTGATTCCCTTACTATAGGCTCCAGTTTGAGAGCATTTTTCGCTGAACTGCCATCTCAGTAGGCTTAAATTTCAGAGAGTTTTTCAGCCAATTCCCTTTACTAGAGACTCCACTAAGAGGGACTTTTTTCCCTGGTCCCGTGAGGATGGCTTCGACTTCTGTAAGTTCCCCATCAAACTGCTTTTTATGATGGGTTTTATTTTGAGTTTTAGTTTTTTTCTCGAATTCCTTATACTATAGGTTTCACTTTGAGCGAGTTTTTCGAGGAATGACTGTACTATAGGCTTCATTTTTGCCAGTTTGTAGAAGAATTTCCTTAATATAACCTTCAGTTTTAGAGGCTTTTTTCGTCTAATTCCCCTTCTGTAGGCTTAAATTTAAGAGAGTTATTCAACCAATTCCCTTACTATTGTTTTCATTTTGTAAAGAGTTTTTCGCTGAGTTTCCTTACAATAGGTTTCAGTTTCAGTAAGTATTTGGTCGAACACCCATTCAATAAGCTTCCATTTTGACCGATTTTTTTTTTCTTTAAATTTACTCACTCTCTATGTTTTACTTTGACCTAGTTTTTCGACCTAAAAGCTTTTCTTAAGGATTTTTAATTCGTGAATTTCTAGTCGAATTCCCTTACTATATAAGATTCCGGGTTGAGATGCTTTTTCACAAATTCCCTTGCTACAGACGAAATTTCAGAGAGTTTTTCATCCAATTGCCTTTACAATATGCCTCACTATGTGGGAGGTTTTTGTCGAGTTCCTTATTATAGGCTTCAGTTTCAGAATGTTTTTCTCGAATTGCCTTACTATTTGCTTCATTTGAGTGAGGTTTTCATCGAAATTCTTTATACTATAGGATTTTCTTTGAACGAGTGTTTCAAGGAATCGCTTTTACTATTGGGTTCATTTTTCCCGAGTTTATAGTCGAATCTGCTACAGCACGCTTTAGGTTTGAGAGACCTTTTCGACGAGTTCCCTTGTTATAGCTGTAAATTTGAGAGAGTTTTGCAGCCAATCCCCTAGTATAGGCTTCACTATGTGCGAGTTTTAGCTCGAGTGCCCCCTCCATCGGCTTCAGCATCTGTAATTTTATCACAAATCGCCTTTACTATAGGATTAGATTTCAGAGAGTTTGTCAGCCAATTCCATTGCTATGTTCTGCTTTTGACCGAGTTTTTCGTCAGATTTATCTTTTGCGAGAGGTTTTTCTTTCAGCAAGTTTTTCAAGAATTACATCACAATAGGCTTCATTTTTTTGGCGTGTATCTATTCGAATTCCCTTACTATAGGCTTCATGCTTGAGAGACTTTTTCATCGAATCCTTTACTATAGGCTGAAAGTTTTCAAAACGTTTTCAGCCAATTCCATTGCAAAGATCGCCACCATGAGGGAGTATTTCGTCGAACTCCCTTCTTATAGGCTCAGTTTTGGCAAGTTTCCCCGAACTGCCTTACTATAGGCTCCATTTTTTGACAGTGGTTTTCGCTGAACTCTCCTTATACCATAAGTTTTACATTGAGCAGTTTTTTTCGACAAACCCCTTTACTATTGGGTCCATTTTTTCGCAAGTTTCCAGCCTGATTCCCCACTATAGGCTCCAGTTTGAGAGCATTTTTCGCTGAACTGCCATTCAGTAGGCTTAAATTTCAGAGAGTTTTTCAGCCAATTCCCTTCACTGTAGACTCCACTAAGAGGGACTTTTTTCCGGGGTCCCGTGAGGATGGCTTCGACTTCTGTAAGTCTCCCATCAAACTGCTTTCTATGATGGGTTTTATTTTGAGCGAGTTTTTCTCTCGAATCTCCTTATACTATAGGTTTCACTTTGAGCGAGTTTTTCGAGGAATGACTGTACTATAGGCTTCATTTTTTGCCAGTTTGTAGAAGAATTTCCTTAATATAACCTTCAGTTTTAGAGGCCTTTTCGCCGAATTCCCTCTCTGTAGGCTTAAATTTAAGAGAGTTATTCAACCAATTCCCTTACTATTGTTTTCATTTTGTAAAGAGTTTTTCGTTGAGTTTCCTTACAAAAGGTTTCAGTTTCAGTAAGTATTTGGTGAAACACCCATTCAAGAAGCTTCATTTTGACCGATTTTTCTTTAAATTTACTCACTCTCTATGTTTTACTTTGACCTAGTTTTTCGACGAAAAGCTTTTCTTAAGGATTTTTAAATTCGTGAATTTCTAGTCGAATTCCCTTACTATATAATCTTCGGTTGGAGATGCTTTTTCGTCAAATTCCCTTGCTACAGACGTAAATTTCAGAGAGTTTTTCATCCAATTGCCTTACAATATGCCTCACTATGTGGGAGGTTTTTGTCGAGTTCCCTTATTATAGGCTTCAGTTTCAGAATGTTTTTCTCGAATTGCCTTACTATTTGCTTCATTTGAGTGAGGTTTTCATCGAAATTCCTTATACTATAGGATTTCCTCTGAACGAGTGTTTCAAGGAATCGCATTACTATTGGGTTCATTTTTCCCGAGTTTATAGTCGAATCTCACACAGCACGCTTTAGGTTTGAGAGACCTTTTCGACGAGTTCCCTTGTTATAGCTGTAAATTTGAGAGAGTTTTTTGCAGCCAATTCCCCTAGTATAGGCTTCACTATGTGCGAGTTTTCGATCTAGTGCCTTACTATCGGCTTCAACATCTGTAATTTTATCGTCAAATCGCCTTACTATAGGATTAGATTTCAGAGAGTTTGTCAGCCAATTCCATTGCTATAAGCTTCGTTTTGACCGAGTTTTTCGTCGTATTTATCTTTTTGCGAGAGGTTTTTCTTTCAGCAAGTTTTTCAAGAATTACATCACAATAGGCTTCATTTTGGCGTGTATCTATTCGAATTCCCTTACTATAGGCTTCATGCTTGAGAGACTTTTTCATCGAATTCCCTTACTATAGGCTGAAAGTTTTCAAAACGTTTTCAGCCAATTCCATTGCAAAGGACGCCACCATGAGGGAGTATTTCGTCGAACTCCCTTCTTATATAGGCTTCAGTTTTGGCAAGTTTTCCGAACTGCCTTACTATAGGCTTCATTTTGACAGTGGTTTTCGCTGAACTCCTTATACCATAAGTTTTACATTGAGCAAGTTTTTCTCGACAAACCCCTTTACTATTGGGTTCATTTTTTCGCAAGCTCCAGCCCTGATCCCTTACTATAGGCTCCAGTTTGAGAGCATTTTCGCTGAACTGCCATTCCAGTAGGCTTAAATTTCAGAGAGTTTTTCAGCCAACCCTTTACTGTAGACTCACTAAGAGGGACTTTTTCCTGGTCCGTGAGGATGGCTTCGACTTCTGTAAGTTCCCATCAAACTGTTTTTCATGATGGGTTTTATTTTGAGTTTAGTTTTTCTTCGAATTTCCTTATACTATAGGTTTCACTTTGAGCGAGTTTTTCGAGGAATGACTGTACTATAGGCTTCATTTTTTGCCAGTTTGTAGAAGAATCTCCTTAATATAACCTTCAGTTTTAGAGGCCTTTTTCACAATTCTTCCCCTCTGTAGGCTTAAATTTAAGAGAGTTATTCAACCAATTCCCTTTACTATTGTTTTCATTTTGTAAAGAGTTTTTCGCTGAGTTTCCTTACAATAGGTTTCAGTTTCAGTAAGTATTTGGTCGAACACCCATTCAATAAGCTTCCATTTTGACCGATTTTTCTTTAAATTTACTCACTCTCTATGTTTTACTTTGACCTAGTTTTTCGATGGAAATCTTTTCTTAAGGATTTTTTAATACGTGAATTTCTAGTCGAATTCCCTTACTACATAAGCTTCGGTTCGAGATGCTTTTTCGTCAAATTCCCTTGCTACAGACGTAAATTTCAGAGAGTTTTTCATCCAATTGCCTTACAATATGCCTCACTATGTGGGAGGTTTTTGTCGAGTTCCCTTATTATAGGCTTCAGTTTCAGAATGTTTTTCTCGGATTGCCTTACTATTTGCTTCATTTGAGTGAGGTTTTCATCGAAATTCCTTATTCTATCGGATTTCCATTGAACGAGTGTTTCATGGAATCGCTTTACTATTGGGTTCATTTTTCCCGAGTTTATAGTCGAATCTCACACAGCACGCTTTAGGTTTGAGAGACCTTTTCGACGAGTTCCCTTGTTATAGCTGTAAATTTGAGAGAGTTTTGCAGCCAATTCCCCTAGTATAGGCTTCACTATGTGTAGTTTTAGCTCGAGTGCCCTCTCCATCGGCTTCAGCATCTGTAATTTTATCACAACCGCGCTTTACTATAGGATTAGATTTCAGAGAGTTTGTCAGCCAATTCCATTGCTATAAGCTTCTGCTTTTGACCGAGTTTTTCGTCAGATTTATATTTGCGAGAGGTTTTTTTTTCAGCAAGTTTTTCAAGAATTACATCACAATAGGCTTCATTTTTGGCGTGTATCTATTCGAATTCCCTTACTATAGGCTCATGCTTGAGAGACTTTTTCATCGAATCCCTTACTATAGGCTGAAAGTTTTCAAAACGTTTTCAGCCAATTCCATTGCAAAGGATCGCCACCGTGAGGGAGTATTTCGTCGAACTCCCTTCTTATAGGCTTCAGTTTTGGCAAGTTTCTAACTGCCTTACTATAGGCTCCATTTTGACAGTGGTTTTCGCTGAACTCCTTATACCATAAGTTTTACATTGAGCAAGTTTTTTTCACACAAACCCTTTACTCATTGGGTCCATTTTTTTCGCAAGTTTCCAGCCCTGATCCCCCTTACTATAGGCTCAGTTTGAGAGCATTTTTCGCTGAACTGCCATCTCCAGGCTTAAATTTCAGAGAGAGTTTTTCAGCCAATCCCCACTGTAGACTCTCACTAAGAGGGACTTTTTCCCCGGGTCCCGTGAGGATGGCCTCGACTTCTGTAAGTTCCCATCAAACTGTTTTCATGGATGGGTTTTATTTTGAGCGAGTTTTTCTCGAATTTCTCTTATACTATAGGTTTCACTTTGAGAGTAGTTTTTCGAGGAATGACTGTACTATAGGCTTCATTTTTGCCAGTTTGTAGAAGAATTTCCTTAATATAACCTTCAGTTTTTAGCCTTTTTTCGAATTTCCTCCCTTCTGTAGGCTTAAATTTAAGAGAGTTATTCAACCAATTCCCTTACTATTGTTTTCATTTTGTAAAGAGTTTTTCGCTGAGTTTCCTACACAATAGGTTTCAGTTTCAGTAAGTATTTGGTCGAACACCCATTCAATAAGCTTCCATTTTGACCGATTTTTCTTTAAATTTACTCACTCTATGTTTTACTTTGACCTAGTTTTTCGACTAAAAGCTTTTCTTAAGGATTTTTAATTCGTGAATTTCTAGTCGAATCCCCTTACTATATAAGCTTTCGGTTGAGATGCTTTTTCACAAATTCCCTTGCTACAGACGAAATTTCAGAGAGTTTTTCATCCAATTGCCTTACAATATGCCTCACTATGTGGGAGGTTTTTGTCGAGTTCCCTTATTATAGGCTTCAGTTTCAGAATGTTTTTCTCGGAATTGCCTTACTATATTTGCTTCATTTGAGTGAGGTTTTCATCGAAATTCTTTATACTATAGGATTTCCTTTGAACGAGTGTTTCAAGGAATCGCTTTACTATTGGGTTCATTTTTCCCGAGTTTATAGTCGAATCTCACACAGCACGCTTTAGGTTTGAGAGACCTTTTCGACGAGTTCCCTTGTTATAGCTGTAAATTTGAGAGAGTTTTGCAGCCAATCCCCTAGTATAGGCTTCATTATGTGCGAGTTTTAGCTCTCGAGTGCCCTCCATCGGCTTCAGCATCTGTAATTTTATCACAAATCGCTTTACTATAGGATTAGATTTCAGAGAGTTTGTCAGCCAATTCCATTGCTATAAGTTTCTGCTTTTGACCGAGTTTTTCGTCAGATTTATATTTTTGCGAGAGGTTTTTTTTTCAGCAAGTTTTTCAAGAATTACATCACAATAGCTTCATTTTTGCGTGTATCTATTCGAATTCCCTTACTATAGGCTTCATGCTTGAGAGACTTTTTCATCGAATTCCCTTACTATAGGCTGAAAGTTTTCAAAACGTTTTCAGCCAATTCCATTGCAAAGGACGCCACTGTGAGGGAGTATTTCGTCGAACTCCCTTCTTATAGGCTTCAGTTTTGGCAAGTTTCTAACTGCCTTACTATAGGCTTCATTTTGACAGTGGTTTTCGCTGAACTCCTTATACTATAAGTTTTACATTGAGCAAGTTTTTCGACAAACCCTTTACTATTGGGTTCATTTTTCGCAAGTTTCCAGCCCGGATCCCTTACTATAGGCTTCAGTTTGAGAGCATTTTTCGCTGAACTGCCATCTCAGTAGGCTTAAATTTCAGAGAGTTTTTCAGCCAATTCCCCTCACTGTAGACTCTCACTAAGAGGGGACTTTTTCCCTGGGTCCCTGAGAGGATGGCTTCGACTTCTGTAAGTTCCCCATCAAACTGTTTTTATGATGGGGTTTTATTTTGAGCGAGTTTTTTCTTCTCGAATTTCCTTATACTATAGGTTTCACTTTGAGTTTAGTTTTTTTCGAGGAATGACTGTACTATAGGCTTCATTTTTGCCAGTTTGTAGAAGAATTTCCTTAATATAACCTTCAGTTTTAGAGGCCTTTTTCACCGAATTCCCTTCTGTAGGCTTAAATTTAAGAGAGTTATTCAACCAATTCCCCTTACTATTGTTTTCATTTTGTAAAGAGTTTTTCGCTGAGTTTCTCACAATAGGTTTCAGTTTCAGTAAGTATTTGGTCGAACACCCATTCAATAAGCTTTCATTTTGACCGATTTTTCTTTAAATTTACTCACCTCTATGTTTTACTTTGACCTAGTTTTTCGACTAAAAGCTTTTTCTTAAGGATTTTTTAATTCGTGAATTTCTAGTCGAATTCCCTTACTAAATAAGATTCGGTTGGAGATGCTTTTTCGTCAAATTCCCTTGCTACAGACGTAAATTTCAGAGAGTTTTTCATCCAATTGCCTTACAATATGCCTCAATATGTGGGAGGTATTTGTCGAGTTCCCTTATTATAGGCTTCAGTTTCAGAATGTTTTTCTCGAATTGCCATACTATTTGCTTCATTTGAGTGAGGTTTTCATCGAAATTCCTTATACTATAGGATTTCCTTTGAACGAGTGTTTCAAGGAATCGCTCTACTATTGGGTTCATTTTTCCCGAGTTTATAGTCGAATCTCACACAGCACGCTTTAGGTTTGAGAGACTTTTCGACGAGTTCCCTTGTTATAGCTGTAAATTTGAGAGAGTTTTGCAGCCAATTCCCCTAGTATAGGCTTCATTATGTGCGTAGTTTTAGCTCGAGTGCCCCTCCCCATCGGCTTCAGCATCTGTAATTTTATCACAAATCGCTTTACTATAGGATTAGATTTCAGAGAGTTTGTCAGCCAATTCCATTGCTATAAGCTTCTGCTTTGACCGAGTTTTTCGTCAGATTTATCTTTGCATAGAGGTTTTTTTTTCAGCAAGTTTTTCAAGAATTACATCACAATAGGGCTTTTTTGGCGTGTATCTATTCGAATTCCCCTTACTATAGGCTTCATGCTTGAGAGACTTTTTCATCGAATTCCCTTACTATAGGCTGAAAGTTTTCAAAACGTTTTCAGCCAATTCCATTGCAAAGGATCGCCACTGTGAGGGAGTATTTCGTCGAACTCCCTTCTTATAGGCTTCAGTTTTGGCAAGTTTCCGAACTGCCTTACTATAGGCTTCCATTTTGACAGTGGTTTTCGCTGAACTCCTTATACCATAAGTTTTACATTGAGCAAGTTTTTCGACAAACCCTTTACTCATTGGGTTCATTTTTTCAGCAAGTTTCAGCCTGATCCCCACTATAGGGCTCAGCCTGAGAGCATTTTCGCTGAACTGCCATCTGTAGGCTTAAATTTCAGAGTTTTTTTCAGCCATTCCCCACTGTAGACTCCACTAAGAGGGACTTTTTCCCGGGGTCCTGAGAGGATGGCTCTCGACTTCTGTAAGTTCCCCATCAAACTGTTTCTCATGCATGGGGTTTTATTTTGAGCGAGTTTTTTTCTCGAACTCCTTATACTATAGGTTTCACTTTGAGCTAGTTTTTCGAGGAATGACTGTACTATAGGCTTCATTTTTTGCCAGTTTGTAGAAGAACTCCTTAATATAACCTTCAGTTTTAGAGGCTTTTTTTCACGAAATCCCTTCTGTAGGCTTAAATTTAAGAGAGTTATTCAACCAATCCCTTACTATTGTTTTCATTTTGTAAAGAGTTTTTCGCTGAGTTTCCTTACAATAGGTTTCAGTTTCAGTAAGTATTTGGTCGAACACCCATTCAATAAGCTTCATTTTGACCGATTTTTCTTTTAAATTTACTCACTCTATGTTTTACTTTGACCTAGTTTTTTCACCTAAAAGCTTTTCTTAAGGATTTTTAATTGTGAATTTCTAGTCGAATTCCCTTACTATATAAGATTCGGTTGAGATGCTTTTTTTTCACAAATTCCCTTGCTACAGACGACGAATTTCAGAGAGTTTTTCATCCAATTGCCTTACAATATGCCCACTATGTGGGAGGTTTTTGTCGAGTTCCCTTATTATAGGCTTCAGTTTCAGAATGTTTTTCTCGAATTGCCTTACTATTTGCTTCATTTGAGTGAGGTTTCATCGAAATTCCTTATACTATAGGATTTCCTTTGAACGAGTGTTTCAAGGAATCGCTTTTACTATTGGGTTCATTTTTCCCGAGTTTATAGTCGAATCTCACACAGCACGCTTTAGGTTTGAGAGACCTTTTCGACGAGTTCCCTTGTTATAGCTGTAAATTTGAGAGAGTTTTGCAGCCAATTCCCCTAGTATAGGCTTCATTATGTGCGTAGTTTTAGCTCGAGTGCCCTCTCCATCGGCTTCAGCATCTGTAATTTTATCACAAATCGCCTTTACTATAGGATTAGATTTCAGAGAGTTTGTCAGCCAATTCCATTGCTATAAGTTTCTGCTTTGACCGAGTTTTTCGTCAGAGATTTATCTTTGCGAGAGGTTTTTTTTTTCAGCAAGTTTTTCAAGAATTACATCACAATAGGCTTCATTTTTGGCGGTATCTATTCGAATTCCCTTACTATAGGCTTCATGCTTGAGAGACTTTTTCATCGAATCCCCTTACTATAGGCTGAAAGTTTTCAAACGTTTTCAGCCAATTCCATTGCAAAGGACGCCGCCACCATGAGGGAGTATTTTCGAACTCCCCTCTTATAGGCTTCAGTTTTGGCAAGTTTCTAACTGCCTTACTATAGGCTCCATTTTGACAGTGGTTTTCGCTGAACTCCCTTATACTATAAGTTTTACATTGAGCAAGTTTTTCACAAATCCCCTTTACTATTGGGTTCATTTTTCGCAAGTTTCAGCCTGATTCCCTTACTATAGGCTTCCAGTTTGAGAGCATTTTTCGCTGAACTGCCATTCTGTAGGCTTAAATTTCAGAGAGTTTTTCAGCCAATCCCCACTGTAGAGACTCACTAAGAGGGACTTTTTCCCGGGTTCTGAGAGAGGATGGCTTCGACTTCTGTAAGTTCCCCATCAAATTGCTTTGCGATGGGGTTTATTTTGAGCGAGTTTTTCTTCGAATTTCCTTATACTATAGGTTTCACTTTGAGCGAGTTTTTCGAGGAATGACTGTACTATAGGCTTCATTTTTTGCCAGTTTGTAGAAGAATTTCCTTAATATAACCTTCAGTTTTAGAGGCTTTTTTTCACCTAATTCCCTTTCTGTAGGCTTAAATTTAAGAGAGTTATTCAACCAATTCCCTTACTATTGTTTTCATTTTGTAAAGAGTTTTTCGTTGAGTTTCCTTACAAAAGGTTTCAGTTTCAGTAAGTATTTGGTCGAACACCCATTCAATAAGCTTCATTTTGACCGATTTTTCTTTAAATTTACTCACTCTCTATGTTTTACTTTGACCTAGTTTTTTCACCTAAAGCTTTTTCTTAAGGATTTTTAATTCGTGAATTTCTAGTCGAATCCCCCTTACTATATAAGATCGGTTGAGATGCTTTTTTTCACAAACCCCTTGCTACAGACGAAATTTCAGAGAGTTTTTCATCCAATTGCCTTACAATATGCCTCACTATGTGGGAGGTTTTTGTCGAGTTCCCTTATTATAGGCTTCAGTTTCAGAATGTTTTTTCTCGAATTGCCCTTACTATTTGCTTCATTTGAGTGAGGTTTTCATCGAAATTCCTTATACTATAGGATTTCCTTTGAACGAGTGTTTCAAGGAATCGCTTTACTATTGGGTTCATTTTTCCCGAGTTTATAGTCGAATCTGCACACAGCACGCTTTAGGTTTGAGAGACTTTTCGACGAGTTCCCTTGTTATAGCTGTAAATTTGAGAGAGTTTTGCAGCCAATCCCCTAGTATAGGCTTCATTATGTGCGTAGTTTTAGCTCGAGTGCCCTCCTCCATCGGCTTCAGCATCTGTAATTTTATCACAAATCGCCTTTACTATAGGATTAGATTTCAGAGAGTTTGTCAGCCAATTCCATTGCTATAAGTTTTCTGCTTTGACCGTTTTTTTCGTCAGATTTATCTTTGCGAGAGGTTTTTCTTTCAGCAAGTTTTTCGAAGAATTACATCACAATAGGCTTCATTTTTGGCGTGTATCTATTCGAATTCCCTTACTATAGGCTTCATGTTTGAGAGACTTTTTCATCGAATTCCCTTACTATAGGCTGAAAGTTTTCAAAACGTTTTCAGCCAATTCCATTGCAAAGGACGCCACTGTGAGGGAGTATTTCGTCGAACCCTTCTTATAGGGCTCAGTTTTGGCAAGTTTCTAACTGCCTTACTATAGGCTTCCATTTTGACAGTGGTTTTCGCTGAACTCCTTATACCATAAGTTTTACATTGAGCAAGTTTTTCGACAAAACCCTTTACTATTGGGTCCATTTTTCGCAAGTTTCCAGCCTGATCCCCCACTACTATAGGCCCAGTTTGAGAGCATTTTTCGCTGAACTGCCATTCCAGTAGGCTTAAATTTCAGAGAGAGTTTTTCAGCCAACCCTTTACTGTAGACTCACTAAGAGGGACTTTTTCCCGGGTCCCGTGAGGATGGCTTCGACTTCTGTAAGTCCCCATCAAACTGTTTTTATGATGGGGTTTTATTTTGAGCGCAGTTTTTCTTCGAATTTCCTTATACCATAGGTTTCACTTTGAGCGAGTTTTTCGAGGAATGACTGTACTATAGGCTTCATTTTTTTGCCAGTTTGTAGAAGAATTTCCTTAATATAACCTTCAGTTTTAGAGGCCTTTTTCACTTAATTCCCTTCTGTAGGCTTAAATTTAAGAGAGTTATTCAACCAATTCCCTTACTATTGTTTTCATTTTGTAAAGAGTTTTTCGCTGAGTTTCCTTACACAAGGTTTCAGTTTCAGTAAGTATTTGGTCGAACACCCATTCAATAAGCTTCCATTTTGACCGATTTTTCTTTAAATTTACTCACCTCTATGTTTTACTTTGACCTAGTTTTTCGATTTAAAAGCTTTTTCTTAAGGATTTTTAATTCGTGAATTTCTAGTCGAATTCCCTTACTATATAAGATCTCGGTTGAGATGCTTTTTCACAAATTCCCTTGCTACAGACGAAATTTCAGAGAGTTTTTCATCCAATTGCCTTACAATATGCCTCACTATGTGGGAGGTTTTGTCGAGTTCCCTTATTATAGGCTTCAGTTTCAGAATGTTTTTCTCGAATTGCCTTACTATTTGCTTCATTTGAGTGAGGTTTTCATCGAAATTCCTTTATACTATAGGATTTCCTTTGAACGAGTGTTTCAAGGAATCGCTTTTACTATTGGGTTCATTTTTCCCGAGTTTATAGTCGAATCTGCACAGCACGCTTTAGGTTTGAGAGACCTTTTCGACGAGTTCCCTTGTTATAGCTGTAAATTTGAGAGAGTTTTGCAGCCAATTCCCCTAGTATAGGCTTCCATTATGTGTGCGAGTTTTAGCTCGAGTGCCCTCTCCATCGGCTTCAGCATCTGTAATTTTATCAAACCGCCTTTACTATAGGATTAGATTTCAGAGAGTTTGTCAGCCAATTCCATTGCTATAAGTTTCTGCTTTGACCGAGTTTTTTTCGTCAGATTTATATTTGCGAGAGGTTTTTCTTTTCAGCAAGTTTTTCAAGAATTACATCACAATAGGCTTCATTTTTTTGGCGTGTATCTATTCGAATTCCCTTACTATAGGCTTCATGCTTGAGAGACTTTTTCATCGAATCCCTTTACTATAGGCTGAAAGTTTTCAAAACGTTTTCAGCCAATTCCATTGCAAAGGACGCCACTGTGAGGGAGTATTTCGTCGAACCCCTTCTTATAGGCTTCAGTTTTGGCAAGTTTCTAACTGCCTGCCTTACTATAGGCTTCCATTTTGACAGTGGTTTTCGCTGAACTCCTTATACCATAAGTTTTACATTGAGCAAGTTTTTTTCGACAAACCCTTTACTATTGGGTCCATTTTTCGCAAGCTCCAGTCCTGATCCCCCACTATAGGCTCCAGTTTGAGAGCATTTTTCGCTGAACTGCCATTCTGTAGGCTTAAATTTCAGAGAGTTTTTCAGCCAATCTCCCCACTGTAGACTCCACTAAGAGGGACTTTTTCCGGGGTCCCGTGAGGATGGCTTTCGACTCTGTAAGTCCCCATCAAACTGTTTTTCATGATGGGTTTTATTTTGAGTTTAGTTTTTTTCTCGAACTTCCTTATACTATAGGTTCACTTTGAGCGAGTTTTTCGAGGAATGACTGTACTATAGGCTTCATTTTTGCCAGTTTGTAGAAGAATTTCCTTTAATATAACCTTCAGTTTTAGAGGCTTTTTTTCACTAATTCCCTTCTGTAGGCTTAAATTTAAGAGAGTTATTCAACCAATTCCCTTACTATTGTTTTCATTTTGTAAAGAGTTTTTCGCTGAGTTTCCTTACAATAGGTTTCAGTTTCAGTAAGTATTTGGTCGAACACCCATTCAATAAGCTTCCATTTTGACCGATTTTTCTTTAAATTTACTCACCTCTATGTTTTACTTTGACCTAGTTTTTCGACCTAAAAGCTTTTCTTAAGGATTTTTAATTCGTGAATTTCTAGTCGAATTCCCCTTACTATATAAGATTCGGTTGAGATGCTTTTTTCGTCAATTCCCTTGCTACAGACGAAATTTCAGAGAGTTTTTCATCCAATTGCCTTACAATATGCCTCACTATGTGGGAGGTTTTTGTCGAGTTCCCTTATTATAGGCTTCAGTTTCAGAACGTTTTTCTCGAATTGCCTTACTATTTGCTTCATTTGAGTGAGGTTTTCATCGAAATTCCTTTATACTATAGGATTTCCTTTGAACGAGTGTTTCAAGGAATCGCTTTTACTATTGGGTTCATTTTTCCCGAGTTTATAGTCGAATCTCACACAGCACGCTTTAGGTTTGAGAGACCTTTTCGACGAGTCCCTTGTTATAGCTGTAAATTTGAGAGAGTTTTGCAGCCAATCCCCTAGTATAGGCTTCATTATATGTGCGAGTTTTAGCTCGAGCCCTCCCCATCGGCTTCAGCATCTGTAATTTTATCACAAATCGCCTTTACTATAGGATTAGATTTCAGAGAGTTTGTCAGCCAGTTCCATTGCTATAAGCTTCTGCTTTGACCGAGTTTTTCGTCAGATTTATATTTGCGAGAGGTTTTTTTTTCAGCAAGTTTTTCAAGAATTACATCACAATAGGCTTCATTTTGGCGTGTATCTATTCGAATTCCCTTACTATAGGCTTGCGTTTGAGAGACTTTTTCATCGAATTCCCTTACTATAGGCTGAAAGTTTTCAAAACGTTTTCAGCCAATTCCATTGCAAAGGACGTCACTGTGCGGGAGTATTTCGTCGAACTCCCTTCTTATAGGCTTCAGTTTTGGCAAGTTTCTAACTGCCTTACTATAGGCTTCCATTTTGACAGTGGTTTTCGCTGAACTCCTTATACTATAAGTTTTACATTGAGCAAGTTTTTCGGACAAATTCCTTTACTATTGGGTTCATTTTTCGCAAGTTTCCAGTCTGATTCCCTTACACTATAGGCTCCAGTTTGAGAGCATTTTCGCTGAACTGCCATTCTGTAGGCTTAAATTTCAGAGTTTTTTTCAGCCAACCCTTTACTGTAGACTCACTAAGAGGGACTTTTCCCGGGGTCCGTGAGGATGGCTTCGACTCTGTAAGTCCCCATCAAACTGTTTCATGGATGGGTTTTATTTTGAGTTTAGTTTTTTTTCTCGAATTTCCTTATACTATAGGTTTCACTTTGAGCGAGTTTTTTCGAGGAATGACTGTACTATAGGCTTCAATTTTTGCCAGTTTGTAGAAGAATTTCCTTAATATAACCTTCAGTTTTAGAGGCTTTTTCGCCGAATTCCCTTCTGTAGGCTTAAATTTAAGAGAGTTATTCAACCAATTTCCCTTACTATTGTTTTCATTTTGTAAAGAGTTTTTCGTTGAGTTTCCTTACAATAGGTTTCAGTTTCAGTAAGTATTTGGTCGAACACCCATTCAATAAGCTTCCATTTTGACCGATTTTTCTTTAAATTTACTCACTCTATGTTTTACTTTGACCTAGTTTTTCGACTAAAAGCTTTTTCTTAAGGATTTTTATCTGTGAATTTCTAGTCGAATCCCCTTACTATATAAGATTCGGTTGAGATGCTTTTTTTCACAAATTCCCTTGCTACAGACGTAAATTTCAGAGAGTTTTTCATCCAATTGCCTTACAATATGCCTCACTATGTGGGAGGTTTTTGTCGAGTTCCCTTATTATAGGCTTCAGTTTCAGAATGTTTTTCTCGAATTGCCTTACTATTTGCTTCATTTGAGTGAGGTTTTCATCGAAATTCCTTATACTATAGGATTTCCTTTGAACGAGTGTTTCAAGGAATCGCTCTACTATTGGGTTCATTTTTCCCGAGTTTATAGTCGAATTCCGTTACAGTACGCTTAGGTTTGAGAGACCTTTTCGACGAGTTCCCTTGTTATAGCTGTAAATTTGAGAGAGTTTTGCAGCCAATTCCCCTAGTATAGGCTTCATTATGTGCGAGTTTTAGCTCGAGTGCCCTCTCTATCGGCTTCAGCATCTGTAATTTTATCGTCAAATCGCCTTACTATAGGATTAGATTTCAGAGAGTTTGTCAGCCAGTTCCATTGCTATAAGCTTCGTTTTGACCGAGTTTTTCGTCGTATTTATCTTTTCGAGAGGTTTTTTTTTCAGCAAGTTTTTCAAGAATTACATCACAATAGGCTTCATTTTTGGCGTGTATCTATTCGAATTCCCTTACTATAGGCTTGCGTTTGAGAGACTTTTTCATCGAATTCCCTTACTATAGGCTGAAAGTTTTCAAAACGTTTTCAGCCAATTCCATTGCAAAGGACGTCACTGTGCGGGAGTATTTCGTCGAACTCCCTTCTTATAGGCTTCAGTTTTGGCAAGTTTCCCCTCGAATTGCCTTACTATAGGCTTCATTTTGACAGTGGTTTTCGTTGAATTTCCTTATACTATAAGTTTTACATTGAGCAAGTTTTTCGACAAACCCCTTTACTATTGGGTCCATTTTTTCGCAAGTTTCAGTCTGATTCCCTTACTATAGGCTTCCAGTTTGAGAGCATTTTTCGCTGAACTGCCATTCAGTAGGCTTAAATTTCAGAGAGTTTTTTCAGCCAATCCCACACTGTAGACTCCACTAAGAGGGACTTTTTCCCGGGTCCCGTGAGGATGGCTCGACTTCTGTAAGTCCCCATCAAACTGTTTTTATGATGGGGTTTTATTTTGAGCGAGTTTTTCTCGAATTTCCTTATACTATAGGTTTCACTTTGAGCGAGTTTTTCGAGGAATGACTGTACTATAGGCTTCATTTTTTGCCAGTTTGTAGAAGAATTTCCTTAATATAACCTTCAGTTTTAGAGGCCTTTTCGCCGAATTCCCTTTCTGTAGGCTTAAATTTAAGAGAGTTATTCAACCAATTCCCTTACTATTGTTTTCATTTTGTAAAGAGTTTTTCGTTGAGTTTCCTTACAATAGGTTTCAGTTTCAGTAAGTATTTGGTCGAACACCCATTCAATAAGCTTCATTTTGACCGATTTTTCTTTAAATTTACTCACTCTCTATGTTTTACTTTGACCTAGTTTTTCGATGGAAAGCATTTTTCTTAAGGATTTTTTAATTCGTGAATTTCTAGTCGAATTCCCTTACTATATAAGATTCGGTTGGAGATGCTTTTTCGTCAAATTCCCTTGCTACAGACGTAAATTTCAGAGAGTTTTTCATCCAATTGCCTTACAATATGCCTCACTATGTGGGAGGTTTTTGTCGAGTTCCCTTATTATAGGCTTCAGTTTCAGAATGTTTTTCTCGAATTGCCTTACTATTTGCTTCATTTGAGTGAGGTTTTCATCGAAATTCCTTATACTATAGGATTTCCTTTGAACGTGTGTTTCAAGGAATCGTTCTACTATTGGGTTCATTTTTCCCGAGTTTATAGTCGAATCTCACACAGCACGCTTTAGGTTTGAGAGACCTTTTCGACGAGTTCCCTTGTTATAGCTGTAAATTTGAGAGAGTTTTGCAGCCAATTCCCCTAGTATAGGCTTCATTATGTGCGAGTTTTAGCTCGAGTGCCCTCTCTATCGGCTTCAGCATCTGTAATTTTATCCTCAAATCGCCTTACTATAGGATTAGATTTCAGAGAGTTTGTCAGCCAGTTCCATGGCTATAAGCTTCTGCTTTGACCCGAGTTTTTCGTCAGATTTATATTTGCGAGAGGTTTTTTTTTCAGCAAGTTTTTCAAGAATTACATCACAATAGGCTTCATTTTGGCGCGTGTATCTATTCGAATTCCCTTACTATAGGCTTCATGCTTGAGAGACTTTTTTCATCGAATCCCTTACTATAGGCTGAAAGTTTTCAAACGTTTTCAGCCAATTCCATTGCAAAGGACGCCACTGTGCGGGAGTATTTTTCGAACTCCCTTCTTATAGGCTTCAGTTTGGCAGTTTTGGCAAGTTTCTAACTGCCTTTACTATAGGCTCCATTTTGACAGTGGTTTTCGCTGAACTCCTTATACCATAAGTTTTACATTGAGCAAGTTTTTCGACAAATTCCTTTACTATTGGGTCCATTTTTCGAAGTTTCAAGTCGGATCCCCACTATAGGCTCCAGTTTGAGAGCATTTTCGCTGAACTGCCATTCAGTAGGCTTAAATTTCAGAGAGTTTTTCAGCCAAACTCCTTCACTGTAGACTCACTAAGAGGGACTTTTTCCTCGGGTTCCGTGAGGATGGCTTCGACTTCTGTAAGTTCCCATCAAACTGTTTTATGATGGGTTTTATTTTGAGCGAGTTTTTCTTTCGAATTTCCTTATACTATAGGTTTCACTTTGAGCGAGTTTTTCGAGGAATGACTGTACTATAGGCTTCATTTTTTGCCAGTTTGTAGAAGAATTTCCTTAATATAACCTTCAGTTTTAGAGGCCTTTTCGCCGAATTCCCTTTCTGTAGGCTTAAATTTAAGAGAGTTATTCAACCAATTCCCTTACTATTGTTTTCATTTTGTAAAGAGTTTTTCGTTGAGTTTCCTTACAAAAGGTTTCAGTTTCAGTAAGTATTTGGTCGAACACCCATTCAATAAGCTTCATTTTGACCGATTTTTCTTTAAATTTACTCACTCTCTATGTTTTACTTTGACCTAGTTTTTCGACTAAAGTTTTTTTCTTAAGGATTTTTAATTGTGAATTTCTAGTCGAATCCCTTACTATATAAGATCGGTTGAGATGCTTTTTTTTCAAATTCCCTTGCTACAGACGTAATTTCAGAGAGTTTTTCATCCAATTGCCTTACAATATGCCTCACTATGTGGGAGGTTTTTGTCGAGTTCCCTTATTATAGGCTTCAGTTTCAGAATGTTTTTCTCGGATTGCCTTACTATTTGCTTCATTTGAGTGAGGTTTTCATCGAAATTCCTTATACTATCGGATTTCCATTGAACGAGTGTTTCATGGAATCGCCTACTATTGGGTTCATTTTCCCGAGTTTATAGTCGAATTCACACAGCACGCTTTAGGTTTGAGAGACCTTTCGACGAGTTCCCTTGTTATAGCTGTAAATTTGAGAGAGTTTTGCAGCCAATCCCCTAGTATAGGCTTCATTATGTGCGAGTTTTAGCTCGAGTGCCCTCCCCATCGGCTTCAGCATCTGTAATTTTATCACAAATCGCCTTTACTATAGGATTAGATTTCAGAGAGTTTGTCAGCCAGTTCCATTGCTATAAGCTTCTGCTTTGACCGAGTTTTTCGTCAGATTTATATTTTGCGAGAGTTTTTTTTTCAGCAAGTTTTTCAAGAATTACATCACAATAGGCTTCATTTTTGGCGTGTATCTATTCGAATTCCCTTACTATAGGCTTCATGCTTGAGAGACTTTTTCATCGAACCCCTTACTATAGGCTGAAAGTTTCAAAACGTTTTCAGCCAATTCCATTGCAAAGGACGCCACTGTGCGGGAGTATTTCGTCGAACTCCCTTCTTATAGGCTTCAGTTTTGGCAAGTTTCTCGAACTGCCTTACTATAGGCTTCCATTTTGACAGTGGTTTTCGCTGAACTCCTTATACTATAAGTTTTACATTGAGCAAGTTTTTCGACAAAACCCTTTACTATTGGGTCCATTTTTCGCAAGTTTCAGCCGGATTCCTTACTATAGGCTTCCAGTTTGAGAGCATTTTTCGCTGAACTGCCATCTGTAGGCTTAAATTTCAGAGAGTTTTTCAGCCAATCCCCTTTACTGTAGACTCACTAAGAGGGACTTTTTCCCTGGTCCTGTGAGGATGGGCTCGACTTCTGTAAGTTCCCCATCAAACTGTTTTTTATGGATGGGTTTTATTTTGATTTTGAGCGAGTTTTTCTCTCGAATTTCCTTATACTATAGGTTTCACTTTGAGCGAGTTTTTCGAGGAATGACTGTACTATAGGCTTCATTTTTGCCAGTTTGTAGAAGAATTTCCTTAATATAACCTTCAGTTTTAGAGGCCTTTTCGCCGAATTCCCTTTCTGTAGGCTTAAATTTAAGAGAGTTATTCAACCAATTCCCTTACTATTGTTTTCATTTTGTAAAGAGTTTTTCGTTGAGTTTCCTTACAATAGGTTTCAGTTTCAGTAAGTATTTGGTCGAACACCCATTCAATAAGCTTCATTTTGACCGATTTTTCTTTAAATTTACTCACTCTATGTTTTACTTTGACCTAGTTTTTTCAACTAAAAGCTTTTCTTAAGGATTTTTAATCTGTGAATTTCTAGTCGAATTCCCTTACTATATAAGATCTCGGTTGAGATGCTTTTTCACAAATTCCCTTGCTACAGACGAAATTTCAGAGAGTTTTTCATCCAATTGCTTTTACAATATGCCTCACTATGTGGGAGGTTTTGTCGAGTTCCCTTATTATAGGCTTCAGTTTCAGAATGTTTTTCTCGAATTGCCATACTATTTGCTTTTTGAGTGAGGTTTTCATCGAATTCCTTTATACTATAGGATTTCCTTTGAACGAGTGTTTCAAGGAATCGCCTACTATTGGGTTCATTTTTCCCGAGTTTATAGTCGAATCTGCTACAGCACGCTTTAGGTTTGAGAGACCTTTTCGACGAGTTCCCTTGTTATAGCTGTAAATTTGAGAGAGTTTTGCAGCCAATTCCCCTAGTATAGGCTTCATTATGTGCGTAGTTTTAGCTCGAGTGCTCTCTCCATCGGCTTCAGCATCTGTAATTTTATCACAAATCGCTTTACTATAGGATTAGATTTCAGAGAGTTTGTCAGCCAGTTCCATTGCTATAAGCTTCTGCTTTGACCGAGTTTTTCGTCAGATTTATCTTTTGCGAGAGGTTTTTCTTTCAGCAAGTTTTTCAAGAATTACATCACAATAGGCTTCATTTTTGGCATGTATCTATTCGAATTCCCTTACTATAGGCTTCATGCTTGAGAGACTTTTTCATCGAATTCCCTTACTATAGGCTGAAAGTTTTCAAAACGTTTTCAGCCAATTCCATTGCAAAGGACGTCACTGTGCGGGAGTATTTCGTCGAACTCCCTTCTTATAGGCTTCAGTTTTGGCAAGTTTCCCCTCGAATTGCCTTACTATAGGCTTCATTTTGACAGTGGTTTTCGTTGAATTTCCTTATACTATAAGTTTTACATTGAGCAAGTTTTTCGACAAATTCCTTTACTATTGGGTTCATTTTTCGCAAGTTTCAAGTCGGATTCCCTTACTATAGGCTTCAGTTTGAGAGCATTTTCGCTGAACTGCCATTCCAGTAGGCTTAAATTTCAGAGAGTTTTTCAGCCAACCCTTTACTGTAGACTTCACTAAGAGGGACTTTTTCCCTGGTCCGTGAGGATGGCTTCTCGACTTCTGTAAGTTCCCCATCAAACTGTTTCTATGGATGGGTTTTATTTTGAGTTTAGTTTTTCTCGAATTTCCTTATACTATAGGTTTCACATCAATCTGATGTAGCTCTAAATCAAAAAGCTACCAGTGCCAATATGGTTCTAAAATAATATTTCAAAACGGAGAGAGTTTCTTTGTTGTCAATGCCTTTATTTCGTAGTAAAAAAATTTGGCGAGCAGACAGCCTCTCATATCATTTGACATTATTTTTGAATAGCTTTTGTTGCAAACCCTTGACTTGACTTCGGATCAGTTTTGCGGTACAAAGTTTTCTGGTTGTGCCAAGTTTTTGGTTTGTTGCCATGTAAATTGTTTCTTCAATGTCTCCATTTAGAAACACAATTTTCACATCAATCTGATGTAGCTCTAAATCAAAATGAGCTACCAGTGCCAATATGGTTCTAAAATAATATTTCAAAGACAACGGAGAGAGTTTCTTTGTTGTCAATGCCCTTTTTTTTTTCGTAGTAAAACATTTGGTAGTAAAACATTTTTGACGAGCAGACAATTTCATATCATTTGACATTATTTTTTTGAATAGCTTTTGTTGCAAACCCTTGACTTGACTTCGGATCACGCGGTACAATTTTTTCTGGTTGTGCCATGTAAATTGTTTCTTCAATGTCTCCATTTAAAAACACAATTTTGACATCAATCTGATGTAACTCTAAATCAAAATGAGCTACCAGTGCCAATATGGTTCTAAAATAATATTTCAAAGACAACGGAGAGGGTTTCTTTGTTGTCAATTTTTTTTTTCGTAGTAAAACATTTCATATGAGCAGACAAGCCTCATATTTTTTTGACATTTTTTTTTGAATAGCTTTTGTTGCAAACCCTTGACTTCGGATCACGCGGTACAAAGTTTTCTGGTTGTGCCATGTAAATTGTCTCTTCAATGTCTCCATTTAGAAACACAATTTTCACATCAATCTGATGTAGCTCTAAATCAAAATGAGCTACCAGTGCCAATATGGTTCTAAAATAATATTTCAAAGACAACGAGAGAGAGTTTCTTTTTGTTGTCAATTTTTTTTTTTTTAAAACAGTTTAACACAGCCTCATAGAGCATTTTTGAATAGCTTTTTCATTCATATCATTTGACATTATTTTTTGAATAATTTTTTTGTTGCAAACCCTTGACTTCGGATCATGTTTGTACAAACACAATGTTTTCTTGTTGTGCCATAAAAATTTCTTCTTCATTCATCTCAATTTATCAAACACAATTTTCATCATCAATCTGATGTAGCTCTAAATCAAAATGAGCTACCAGTGCCAATATGGTTCTAAAATAATATTTTCAAAGACAAGAGAGAGTTTTTTTGTTGTCAATTTTTTTTCGTAGTAAAACATTTGGCGAGCAGACAAGCCTCATATCATTTGACATTTTTTTGAAGCTTTTTTTGTTGCAAACCCTTGACTTCGGATCACGCGGTACAAAGTTTTCTGGTTGTGCCATGTAAATTGTCTCTTCAATGTCTCCATTTAGAAACACAATTTTCACATCAATCTGATGTAGCTCTAAATCAAAATGAGCTACCAGTGCCAATATGGTTCTAAAATAATATTTCAAAGACAACGGAGAGAGTTTCTTTGTTGTCAATGTTTCAACAGTTTCTTTCATTTGACATTTTTTTGAATAGCTTTTGTTGTCAATGCCCGCAGTTTTTTTTGTTTAAATTTTTTTATTTCATTTGATTTTGTTTTTTCATATCATTTGACTTTAATTTTTTGAATAGTTTTTGTTGCAAACCCTTGACTTGGATTTCAGCGGTACAAAGTTTTCTGGTTGTGCCATGTAAATTGTTTCTTCAATATCTCCATTTAGAAACACAATTTTCAAACATCAATCTGATGTAACTCTAAATCAAAAATGAGCTAAGTGCCAATATGGTTCTAAAATAATATTTCAAAGACAACGGAGAGAGTTTATTTTTGTTGTCAATTTTTTTTTTGTAGTAAAACATTTGGCGAGCAGACAGCCTCATATCATTTTGACATTATTTTGAATATATTTGTTGCAAACATTCGGATTTTTGAATTTTTGGTTTGCAAACCCTTGACTTCGGATCACGCGGTACAAAGTTTTCTGGTTGTGCCATGTAAATTGTTTCTTCAAATCTCCATTTAGAAACACAATTTTCACATCAATCTGATGTAGCTCTAAATCAAAATGAGCTACCAGTGCCAATATGGTTCTAAAATAATATTTCAAAGACAACGGAGAGAGTTTTCTTTGTTGTCCCTTTTTTTTTCAGTAGTAAAATTTTTGGCGAGCAGACATTTTTTCATATCATTTGACATTTTTTGAATAGCTTTTGTTGCAAACCCTTGACTTCGGATCACGCGGTACAAAGTTTTCTGGTTGTGCCATGTAAATTGTCTCTTCAATGTCTCCATTTAGAAACACAATTTTCACATCAATCTGATGTAGCTCTAAATCAAAATGAGCTACCAGTGCCAATATGGTTCTAAAATAATATTTCAAAGACAGAGAGAGTTTCTTTGTTGTCAATGCTCTTTTTTCGTAGTAAAATTTTTTTCATTTAGTATTTTTGAATATTTTTTGTTGCAAACCCTTGACTTTTGATTACCTTAAATTTCATTTTTTGACATTTTTTTGAATAGCTTTTTGTTGCAAACCCTTGTTTTTGATTCACAATAGCTTTTTTACAATGTTTTCTGGTTGTGCCATGTAAATTGTTTCTACAATGTCTCCATTTAGAAACACAATTTTCACATCAATATGATGTAGCTCTAAATCAAAATGAGCTACCAGTGCCAATATGGTTCTAAAATAATATTTCAAAGACAACGGAGAGAGTTTCTTTGTTGTCAATGCCCTTTTTTCGTAGAAAAACATTTGGCGAGCAGACAAGCCTCATATCATTTGACATTATTTTTGAATAGCTTTTGTTGCAAACCCTTGACTTCGGATCACGCGGTACAAAGTTTTCTGGTTGTGCCATGTAAATTTTCTCTTCAATATCTCCATTTAGAAACACAATTTTGACATCAATCTGATGTAACTCTAAATCAAAATGAGCTACCAGTGCCAATATGGTTCTAAAATAATATTTCAAAGACAACGGAGAGTGTTTCTTTGTTGTCAATTTTTTTTTTTTTTCGTAGTAAAAATTTTTGGCAGACAAGCAGACAAGCCTCATATCATTTGACATTATTTTTGAATAGCTTTTGTTGCAAACCCTTGACTTCGGATCACGCGGTACAAAGTTTTCTGGTTGTGCCATGTAAATTGTCTCTTCAATGTCTCCATTTAGAAACACAATTTTCACATCAATCTGATGTAGCTCTAAATCAAAATGAGCTACCAGTGCCAATATGGTTCTAAAATAATCTTTCAAAGACAACGGAGAGAGTTTCTTTGTTGTCAATGCGCTTTTTTCGTAGTAAAACATTTGGCGAGCAGACAAGCCTCATATCATTTGACATTATTTTTGAATAGCTTTTGTTGCAAACCCTTGACGGATCACGCGGTACAAAAGTTTTCTGGTTGTGCCATGTAAATTGTCTCTTCAATATCTCCATTTAGAAACACAATTTTGACATCAATCTGATGTAACTCTAAATCAAAATGAGCTACCAGTGCCAATATGGTTCTAAAATAATCTTTCAAAGACAACGAGAGAGTGTTTCTTTGTTGTCAATGCCCTTTTTTCGTAGTAACAAATTTGGCGAGCAGACAAGCTTCAGATCATTTGACATTATTTTTGAATAGCTTTTGTTGCAAACCCTTGACTTCGGATCATGCAGCACAAAATTTTCTGGTTGTGCCATGTAAATTGTTTCTTCAATGTCTAAATTTAGAAAACACAATTTTGACATCAATCCGATCTAGCTCTAAATCAAAATGAGCTACCAGTGCCAATATGGTTCTAAAATAATATTTCAAAGACAACGGAGAGAGTTTCTTTGTTGTCAATGCCCTTTTTTCGTAGTAAAACATTTGGCGAGCAGACAAGCCTCATATCATTTGACATTATTTTTGAATAGCTTTTGTTGCAAACCCTTGACTTCGGATCACGCGGTACAAAGTTTTCTGGTTGTGCCATGTAAATTGTTTCTTCTATGTCTCCATTTAGAAACACAATTTTCACATCAATCTGATGTAGCTCTAAATCAAAATGAGCTACCAGTGCCAATATGGTTCTAAAATAATATTTCAAAAGACAGTGGAGAGAGTTTCTTTGTTGTCAATGCCCTTTTGCCCTTTTTTTTGGCGTAGTAAAACATTTTGAGCAGAGCAGACAAGCTTCATATCATTTGACATTATTTTTGAATAGCTTTTGTTGCAAACCCTTGACTTCGGATCACGCGGTACAAAGTTTTCTGGTTGTGCCATGTAAATTGTTTCTTCAATGTCTCCATTTAGAAAAACACAATTTTCACATCAATATGATGTACTCTAAATCAAAATGAGCTACCAGTGCCAATATGGTTCTAAAATAATATTTCAAAGACAACGGAGAGAGTTTCTTTGTTGTCAATGCCCTTTTTTCGTAGTAAAACATTTGGCGAGCAGACAAGCCTCATATCATTTGACATTATTTTTGAATAGCTTTTGTTGCAAACCCTTGACTTCGGATCACGCGGTACAATGTTTTCTGGTTGTGCCATGTAAATTGTTTCTTCTATGTCTCCATTTAGAAACACAATTTTCACATCAATCTGATGTAGCTCTAAATCAAAATGTGCTACCAGTGCCAATATGGTTCTAAAATAATATTTCAAAGACAACGGAGAGAGTTTCTTTGTTGTCAATGCCCTTTTTTCGTAGTAAAACATTTGGCGAGCAGACAAGCCTCATATCATTTGACATTATTTTTGAATAGCTTTTGTTGCAAACCCTTGACTTCGGATCACGCGGTACAAAGTTTTCTGGTTGTGCCATGTAAATTGTCTCTTCAATGTCTCCATTTAGAAACACAATTTTCACATCAATCTGATGTAGCTCTAAATCAAAATGAGCTACCAGTGCCAATATGGTTCTAAAATAATATTTCAAAGACAACGGAGAGAGTTTCTTTGTTGTCAATGCCCTTTTTTCGTAGTAAAAAATTTGGCGAGCAGACAAGCCTCATATCATTTGACATTTTTTGAATAGCTTTTGTTGCAAACCCTTGACTTCGGATCACGCGGTACAAAGTTTTCTGGTTGTGCCATGTAAATTGTTTCTACAATGTCTCCATTTAAATTTTCATCAATCTGATGTAACTCTAAATCTTCCAAGCTCTCCATCTAAAATAATATTTCAAAACACAATTTTCACATCAATCTGATGTCTCATATCATTTAAACTTTTGAATAATTTTTTTTGCAAAGCTACCAATGCAGTAAAAAGTTTATGGTTTAATATAAAATGTTTCTTCAATGTCAACGAAGAAAAAAATTTTTTGACAACGGAAAGATGTTTCTTTTTTTGTTGTTGAGAGTTTTTTTTTGTTGTCAGCCTTTTTTTAGTAAAACATTTTGAGCAGATTTTCATATCATTTGACATTACGTTTTGAATAGCTTTGGTAGCAAACCCTTGACTTCGGATCACACAGTACAATGTTTTCTGGTTGTGCCATGTAAATTGTCTCTTCAATGTCTCCATTTAGAAACACAATTTTCACATCAATCTGATGTAGCTCTAAATCAAAATGAGCTACCAGTGCCAATATGGTTCTAAAATAATATTTCAAAGACAACGGAGAGAGTTTCTTTGTTGTCAATGCCCTTTTTTCAGTAGTTTTTTTTTGTATTTAAAACATTTCATTTGAGCAGACAATTTCATATCATTTGACATTATTTTTGAATAGCTTTTGTTGCAAACCCTTGACTTCGGATTTGCGGTACAAAGTTTTCTGGTTTTTCTGGTTGTGCCATGTAAATTGTTTCTTCAATGTCTCCATTTAGAAACACAATTTTCACATCAATCTGATGTAGCTCTAAATCAAAATGAGCTACCAGTGCCAATATGGTTCTAAAATAATATTTCAAAGACAACGGAGAGAGTTTCTTTGTTGTCAATTTTTTTTTTTTCGTAAAAAACATTTTGGCGAGCAGACAAGCCTCATATCATTTGACATTATTTTTGAATAGCTTTGTTGCAAACAAACCTTTGGATCACGCGGTACAAAGTTTTCTGGTTGGTTGGTATGTAATTGTTTTTCAATGTCTGGTTGTGCCATGTAAATTGTGATCTTCAAAATCTCCATTTAGAAACACAATTTTGACATCAATCTGATGTAACTCTAAATCAAAATGAGCTACCAGTGCCAATATGGTTCTAAAATAATTTCAAAGACAACGGAGAGAGTTTCTTTGTTGTCAATGCCCTTTTTTCGTAGTAAAACATTTGGCGTGAGCAGACAAGCCTCATATCATTTGACATTATTTTTGAATAGCTTTTGTTGCAAACCCTTGACTTCGGATCACGCGGTACAAAGTTTTGGTTGTTGTGCCATGTAAATTGTCTCTTCAATGTCTCCATTTAGAAACACAATTTTCACATCAATCTGATGTAGCTCTAAATCAAAATGAGCTACCAGTGCCAATATGGTTCTAAAATAATATTTCAAAGACAACGGAGAGAGTTTCTTTGTTGTCAATGCCCTTTTTTTTTTTGTGTAAAAAAACAAGCGAGCGAGCAGACACGCTTCAGATCATTTGACATTATTTTTGAATAGCTTTTGTTGCTAACCCTTGACTTCGGATCATGCGGTACAAAGTTTTCTGGTTGTGCCATGTAAATTGTTTCTACAATGTCTCCATTTAGAAACACAATTTTCACATCAATATGATGTACCCCTAAATCAAAATGTGCTACAAGTGCCAATATGGTTCTAAAATAATATTTCAAAGACAACCGAGAGAGTTTCTTTGTTGTCAATGCTTTTTTTTCGTAGTAAAACATTTGGCGAGCATTTGAAGCATTTCATATCATTTGATTTTTATTTTTGAATAGCTTTTGTTGCAAACCCTTGACTTCGGATCACACAGTACAAAGTTTTCTGGTTGTGCCATGTAAATTGTTTCTTCAATGTCTCCATTTAGAAACACAATTTTCACATCAATCTGATGTAGCTCTAAATCAAAATGAGCTACCAGTGCCAATATGGTTCTAAAATAATATTTCAAAGACAACGGAGAGAGTTTCTTTGTTGTCAATGCCCTTTTTTTATTAGTAAAACCTTTTTTTTTTGACATACAGATTTTGACAACACATTTTTCATTTCAATTTTTCATATCTTTTGACATTATTTTTGAATAGCTTTTGTTGCAAAACCCTTGACTTCGGATCACACAATAGAAAAATTTTTTCTGGTTGTGCCTAATAAATTGTTTCTTCAATGTCTCCATTTAGAAAACACAATTTTCAACATCAATCTGATGTAACTCTAAATCAAAATGAGCTACCAGTGCCAATATGGTTCTAAAATAATATTTCAAAAAGACAAGAGAGAGAGTTTTGTCAATTTTTTTTTTTTCGTAGTAAAACATTTTGCGAGCAGACAAACCTCATATCATTTGACATTTTTTTTGAATAGCTTTTGTTGCAAACCCTTGACTTCGGATCACGCGGTACTAAAGTTTTCTGGTTGTGCCATGTAAATTGTCTCTTCAATGTCTCCATTTAGAAACACAATTTTCACATCAATCTCAATCTATCTAAATCTAAATCAAAATGAGCTACCAGTGCCAATATGGTTCTAAAATAATTTTTCAAAGACAACGGAGAGAGTTTCTTTGTTGTCAATGCCTTTTTTTTTTCGTCGTATAAAACAAAGACAAATTTGCAGATCATTTGACATTTTTTTTGAATAGCTTTTGTTGCATATCTTTTGACATTACTTTTTGAATAGTTTTTGTTGCAACCCGTTGACTTCGGATCATGCAGTACAAATTTTTCTGGTTGTGCCATGTAAATTGTTTCTTTAATGTCTCAATTTAGAAACACAATTTTGACATCAATCTGATGTAGCTCAAAATCAAAATGAGCTACCAGTGCCAATATTGTTCTAAAATAATTTTTCAAAGACAACGGAGAGAGTTTTTTTGTTGTCAATTTTTTTTTTTTCGTAGTAAACATTTTTTGAGCAGACAAGCCTCATATCATTTGACATTATTTTTGAATAGCTTTTGTTGCAAACCCTTGACTTCGGATCACGCGGTACAAAGTTTTCTGGTTGTGCCATGTAAATTGTTTCTTCAATGTCTCCATTTAGAAACACAATTTTCACATCAATCTGATGTAGCTCTAAATCAAAATGAGCTACCAGTGCCAATATGGTTCCATGGTTCTAAAATAATATTTCAAAGACAACGGAGAGAGTTTTTTTGTTGTCAAAGACAACCTTTTTGAGAGAGAGATTTTTTTTGTTGTCAATGCTTTTTTTTTTTTTAAAACATTTTTTTTGACACTTTTCATATCATTTGACATATTTTTTGAATAGCTTTTGTTGCAAACCCTTGACTTCGGATCACGTGGTACAATGTTTTCTTGTTGTGCCATGTAAATTGTTTCTTCAATGTCTCCATTTAGAAACACAATTTTCCCAACAATCTGATGTAGCTCTAAATCAAAATGAGCTACCAATGCCAATATGGTTCTAAAATAATATTTCAAAGACAACGGAGAGAGTTTCTTTGTTGTCAATGCCTTTTTTTCGTAGTAAAACATTTGGCGAGCAGACAAGCCTCATATCATTTGACATTATTTTTGAATAGCTTTTGTTGCAAACCCTTGACTTCGGATCACGCGGTACAAAGTTTTCTGGTTGTGGTTGTGCCATGTAAATTGTCTCTTCAATGTCTCCATTTAGAAACACAATTTTCACATCAATCTGATGTAACTCTAAATCAAAATGAGCTGTGCCATATCTAAAAATCTCCATTTAGAAACACAATTTTGACATCAAAAATCAAATCTTGAAAAAACTCTAAATCAAAATCAAGCTACCAGTGCCAATATGGTTCTAAAATAATATTTCAAAGACAAAAGAGAGAGAGTTTTTTTTTGTCAATGCCTTTTTTTTCGTAGTAAAACATTTTGAGCAGACAAGCCTCATATCATTTGACATTATTTTTGAATAGCTTTTGTTGCAAACCCTTGACTTGGATCATGTGTACAAAGTTTTTTCTGGTTGTGCCAATAAATTGTTTCTTCAAATCTCCATTTAGAAACACAATTTTCACATCAATCTGATGTAGCTCTAAATCAAAATGAGCTACCAGTGCCAATATGGTTCTAAAATAATATTTCAAAGACAACGGAGAGAGTTTCTTTGTTGTCATGCTTTTTTTTTTTTCGTAGTAAAACATTTGGCGAGCAGACAAGCCTCATATCATATCATTTGATTTTGAATAGCTTTTTGAATAGCTTTTGTTGCAAACCCTTGACTTCGGATCACGCGGTACAAAGTTTTCTGGTTGTGCCATGTAAATTGTTTCTTCAATGTCTCCATTTAGAAACACAATTTTCACATCAATATGATGTAGCTCTAAATCAAAATGTGCTACCAGTGCCAATATGGTTCTAAAATAATATTTCAAAGACAGAGAGAGAGTTTTTTTTGTTGTCCCCTTTTCGTAGTAAACATAAAACATTTGAGCAGAGCAGATCATATATTTTGATTGACATTATTTTGAATAGCTTTTGTTGCAAACCCTTGACTTCGGATCACGCACGGTACAAAGTTTTGGTTGTTGTGCCATAAAATTTTTCTTCAATGTCTCCATTTAGAAACACAATTTTGACATCAATCTGATGTAACTCTAAATCAAAATGAGCTACCAGTGCCAATATGGTTCTAAAATAATCTTTCAAAGACAACGGAGAGTGTTTCTTTGTTGTCAATGCCCTTTTTTTTCGTAGTAAAAATTGCCCTTGATTTGTTTTTCTGGTTGTGCCATGTAATTTTTTCTTCAATGTCTCCATTTAGAAACACAATTTTCACATCAATATGATTTTTTCTAAATTGACAGCTTTTTTTGCCAATTTGTTCTAAAATCATTTCAAAGACAACGGAGAGAGTTTCTTTGTTGTCAATGCCTTTTTTTGGTGTGTAAAAATGTTTCAAGCAGCAGACATTTTCATTTCAATCATTTGACATTTTTTTGAAATAGCTTTTTGTTCAAACCCTTGAATCGGATCTGTAAAATGTTTTCTGGTTGCTCAAAATTGTCTCTTCAAATCTCAAATTTAGAAACAAAATTTGACATCAAATGATGATGTAGCTCTAAATCAAAATGAGCTACCAGTGCCAATATGGTTCTAAAATAATATTTCAAAGACAACGAGAGAGAGTTTTTTGTTGTCAATGCCCTTTTTTTTTTAGTAAAACATTTTTGAGCAGACAATTTTCATATCATTTGACATTTTTTGAATAGCTTTGGTTGCAAACCCTTGACTTCGGATCACACAGTACAATGTTTTCTTGTGCCATGTAAATTGTCTCTTCAATGTCTCCATTTAGAAACACAATTTTCACATCAATCTGATGTAGCTCTAAATCAAAATGAGCTACCAGTGCCAATATGGTTCTAAAATAATATTTCAAAGACAATAGTTTCCAATATGGTTCTAAAATAATATTTCAAAGTTTTTGAGAGAGATTTGTTTTTTGTTGTCATTTTAATAACATTTTTTTTTGTAGTAAAACATTTTGGCGAGCAGACAAAGCATTTCATATCATTTTGACATTTTTTTGAATTTTTTTTGTTGCACCCCCTTGACTTTGATTTCTGTTTTCTGTTTTTTTTTTGGTTGTGCCAATAAATTGTTTCTTCAATGTCTCCATTTAGAAACACAATTTTCACATCAATCTGATGTAGCTCTAAATCAAAATGAGCTACCAGTGCCAATATGGTTCTAAAATAATATTTCAAAGACAACGGAGAGAGTTTCTTTGTTGTCAATGCCTTTTTTTTCGTAGTAAAACATTTGGCGAGCAGACAAGCCTCATATCATTTGACATTTTTTTGAATAGCTTTTGTTGCAAACCCTTGACTTCGGATCACGCGGTACAAAGTTTTCTGGTTGTGCCATGTAAATTGTCTCTTCAATGTCTCCATTTAGAAACACAATTTTGACATCAATCTGATGTAACTCTAAATCAAAAGCTACCAGTGCCAATATGGTTAAAATAATATTTCAAAGACAACGGAGAAGTTTTTTGTTGTCAATCAATGCCTTTTTTCAAAAAACAAGCAGACCTCATTTCATTTCATTTGACATTTTTTTGAATAGCTTTTGTTGCAAACCCTTGACTTTTTTTTGAGTACAAAGTTTTTGGTTGTGCCATGTAATTTGTCTCTTCAATGTCTCCATTTAGAAAAACAATTTTCACATCATTGATAAGCTCTAAATCAAAATGAGCTACCAGTGCCAATATGGTTCTAAAATAATATTCAAAGACAAGAGAGAGTTTTCTTTGTTGTCAATGCCCTTTTTTCGTAGTAAAATATTTGAGCAGACAAGCCTCATATCATTTGACATTTTTTTGAATAGCTTTTGTTGCAAACCCTTGACTTCGGATCACACGGTACAAAGTTTTCTGGTTGTGCCATGTAAATTGTTTCTTCAATGTCTCCATTTAGAAACACAATTTTCACATCAATCTGATGTAGCTCTAAATCAAAATGAGCTACCAGTGCCAATATGGTTCTAAAATAATATTTCAAAGACAACGGAGAGAGTTTCTTTGTTGTCAATGCCCTTTTTTTCGTAGTAAAACATTTTGCGAGCAGACAAGCTTCATATCATTTGACATTATTTTTGAATAGCTTTTGTTGCAAACCCTTGACTTCGGATCACGCGGTACAAAGTTTTCTGGTTGTGCCATGTAAATTGTTTCTTCTATGTCTCCATTTAGAAACACAATTTTCACATCAATCTGATGTACCTCTAATCAAAAAAATACTAGCTACCAGTGCCAATATGGTTCTAAAATAATATTTCAAAGACAAGAGTTTTTTGTTTCTTTGTTGTCAATGCCCTTTTTTTCGTAGTAAAAAACATTTGCAGACAGATCAGCTTCATTTGACATTTGACATTTTTTTGAATAGCTTTTGTTGCAAACCCTTGACTTCGGACGGTACAAAGGTACAAAGTTTTCTGGTTGTTAATGTAAAAATTTCTTCTCCATCTCAATTAGAAACACAATTTTCACATCAATCTGATGTAGCTCTAAATCAAAATGAGCTACCAGTGCCAATATGGTTCTAAAATAATATTTCAAAGACAACGGAGAGAGTTTCTTTGTTGTCAATGCCCTTTTTTCGTAGTAAAACATTTGGCGAGCAGACAAGCCTCATATCATTTGACATTATTTTTGAATAGCTTTTGTTGCAAACCCTTGACTTCGGATCACGCGGTACAAAGTTTTCTGGTTGTGCCATGTAAATTGTTTCTTCAATGTCTCCATTTAGAAACACAATTTTCACATCAATCTGATGTAACTCTAAATCAAAATGAGCTACCAGTGCCAATATGGTTCTAAAATAATATTTCAAAGACAACGGAGAGAGTTTCTTTTGTTGTCATGCCTTTCAAGTAAAAATTAAAAGCAGCAGCAAGCCTCATCATTTTTGACATTAGCCTCTTTTGTATCACCTTTTTGACATTATTTTTGAATTTCTTTTAATTCTTTTTAAAACAATTTTTGCTACCAGTGCTTATTGTTCGGATATTTTGACAACTTGGTACAAAATTTTTTTTTTTTGAATTTTTTTGTTGTTCTTCAATAAATTTCCATTTTCATGTCTCCATTTAGAAACACAATTTTCACATCAATCTGATGTAGCTCTAAATCAAAATGAGCTACCAGTGCCAATATGGTTCTAAAATAATATCAAAAAGACACGGAGAGAGAGAGTTGTTTTGTTGTCAATTTTTTTTTTTTTCGTAGTAAAACATTTGGCGAGCAGACAAGCCTCAGATCATTTGACATTATTTTTGAATAGCTTTTGTTGCAAACCCTTGACTTCGGATCACGCGGTACAAAGTTTTCTGGTTGTGCCATGTAAATTGTTTCTTCAATGTCTCCATTTAGAAACACAATTTTCACATCATCTGATTTTCACATCAATCTGATGTAGCTCAAAATCAAAATGAGCTACAAGTGCCAAATGGTTCTAAAATAATATTTCAAAGACAAGAGAGTTTCTTTGTTGTCAATTTTTTTTTTCGTAGTAAAATTTTGGCGAGCAGACAAGCCTCATATCATTTGACATTTTTTTTGAATTGCTTTTGTTGCAAACCCTTGACTTCGGATCACGCGGTACAAAGTTTTCTGGTTGTGCCATGTAAATTGTTTCTTCAATGTCTCCATTTAGAAACACAATTTTCACATCAATATGATGTACCCCTAAATCAAAATGTGCTACAAGTGCCAATATGGTTCTAAAATAATATTTCAAAGACAACCGAGAGAGTTTCTTTGTTGTCAATGCCCTTTTTTCGTAGTAAAACATTTGGCGAGCAGACAAGCCTCATATCATTTGACATTATTTTTGAATAGCTTTTGTTGCAAACCCTTGACTTCGGATCACGCGGTACAAAGTTTTCTGGTTGTGCCATGTAAATTGTCTCTTCAATATCTCCATTTAGAAACACAATTTTGACATCAATCTGATGTAACTCTAAATCAAAATGAGCTACCAGTGCCAATATGGTTCTAAAATAATCTTTCAAAGACAACGGAGAGTGTTTCTTTGTTGTCAATGCCTTTTTTTCGTAGTAAAACATTTTGCGAGCAGACAAACCTCATATCATTTGACATTATTTTTTGAACTTTTTTGTTGCAAACCCTTGAATAGATCACACGGTACAAAGTTTTCTGGTTGTGCCATGTAAATTTTGACTCATGGATCATGTCAATACAATCCATTACAAACAATTTTCTACAATGTGCCAATAAATTCTCTCTTCAATGTCTCCATTTAAAAAAAATTTTCACATCAATCTGAATAGTTTAATTTAAATCAAAATGAGCTAGTGTCAGTCAAAGTCAATGGTTCTAAAATAATATTTCAAAGACAACGGAGAGAGTTTTTTTTGTTGTCAATTTTTTTTTTCGTCAAAAACATTTTGCAGATTTTTTGCCTCATATCATTTGACATTATTTTTGAATAGCTTTTGTTGCAAACCCTTGACTTCGGATCATGCGGTACAAAGTTTTCTGGTTGTGCCATGTAAATTGTTTCTTCAATGTCTCCATTTAGAAACACAATTTTCACATCAATCTGATGTAGCTCTAAATCAAAATGAGCTACCAGTGCCAATATGGTTCTAAAAAATAATTTTCAAAGACAACGGAGAGAGTTTCTTTGTTGTGCCCTTTTTTTTTTTCGTAGTAAAACATTTGGCGAGCAGACAAGCTTTCATATAATTTGACATTTTTTTGAATAGTTTTTTGTTGCAAACCCTTGACTTCGGATCACGCGGTACAAAGTTTCTGGTTGTGCCATGTAAATTGTCTCTTCAATATCTCCATTTAGAAACACAATTTTGACATCAATCTGATATATCTATATCTCAAAATGAGCTACCAGTGCCAATATGGTTCTAAAATAATCTTTCAAAGACAACGGAGAGTGTTTCTTTGTTGTCAATGTTTTTTTTTGTAAAAAAACATTCTTGAGCAGACATTTTCTCATATCATTTGACATTTTTTTTGAATAGCTTTTGTTGCAAACCCTTGACTTTGGATCACGCGGTACAAAAGTTTTCTGGTTGTGCCATGTAAATTTTAAAAATTTCTTCAATGTCTCCATTTAGAAACACAATTTTCACATCAATCTGATGTAAGCTCTAAATCAAAATGAGCTACCAGTGCCAATATGGTTCTAAAATAATATTTCAAAGACACGGAGAGAGTTTCTTTTTGTTCAATGCCCTTTTTTGTAGTAAAACATTTTAGTGAGCAGACTCATTTCATATCATTTGACATTTTTTTGAATAGCTTTTGTTGCAAAACCCTTGACTTCGATCACACAGTACAAAGTTTTCTGTTTTGCTGGTAAATTGTCTCTGTAAATCTCCATTCTTCAATGTCTCCATTTAGAAACACAATTTTCACATCAATATGATGTACCCCTAAATCAAAATGAGCTACCAGTGCCAATATGGTTCTAAAATAATTTCAAAGACAACGGAGAGAGTTTCTTTGTTGTCAATGCCCTTTTTCGTAGTAAAACATTTGGCGAGCAGACAAGCCTCATATCATTTGACATTATTTTTGAATAGCTTTTGTTGCAAACCCTTGACTTCGGATCACAGCGGTACAAAGTTTTCTGGTTGTGCCATGTAAATTGTTTCTTCAATGTCTCCATTTAGAAACACAATTTTCACATCAATCTGATGTAGCTCTAAATCAAAATGAGCTACCAGTGCCAATATGGTTCTAAAATAATATTTCAAAGACAACGGAGAGAGTTTCTTTGTTGTCAATGCCCTTTTTTCGTAGTAAAGTAAAACCTTTAGCGAGTTGAGAAGCCTCATATCATTTGACTTTAATTTTTGAATAGTTTTTGTAGCAAACCCTTCACTTCGGATCATGCAGTACAAATTTTTCTGGTTGTGCCATGTAAATTGTTTCTTCAATGTCTGAATTTAGAAACACAATCTCTAAATCAAAATGATCTACAGTGCCAATATGGTTCTAAAAATCAATACAAGTTCAATATGCCTTTTTTCTAAACATTTGGTGACAAGCAAAATAAATTTCAAAAATAACAGCAAAGACAACGGAGAGAGTTTTTCTTTGTTGTCAATGCCTTTTTTTTTTAGTAAAAAATTTAAATCAAAAAAATGAGCTAGTGCAGACAAGCCTCATATCATTTGACATTATTTTTTGAATTTTTTTGTTGCAAACCCTTGACTTCGGATCACGCGGTACAAAGTTTTCTGGTTGTGCCAATTAAATTGTCTCTTCAATATCTCCATTTAGAAACACAATTTTGACATCAATGATGTAACTCTAAATCAAATCAAAATCAAAACCAGCTAATATGGTTAAAATATATTTCAAAGAAATAAGAGTTTTCAAAGACAACGGAGAGTGTTTCTTTGTTGTCAATGCTTTTTTTAAACGTAGTAAAACATTTTGCATATGAGCAGACAAGCATCATTTTTTTGACATTTTTTTGAATAGCTTTTTGTTGCAAACCCTTGACTTCGGATCACGCGGTACAAAGTTTTCTGGTTGTGCCATGTAAATTGTCTCTTCAATGTCTCCATTTAGAAACACAATTTTCACATCAATCTGATGTAGCTCTAAATCAAAATGAGCTACCAGTGCCAATATGGTTCTAAAATAATATTTCAAAGACAACGGAGAGAGTTTTTTTGTTGTCAATGCCCTTTTTTTCGTAGTAAAACATTTGGCGAGCAGACAAGCCTCATATCATTTGACATTATTTTTGAATAGCTTTTGTTGCAAACCCTTGACTTCGGATCACGCGGTACAAAGTTTTTTTGTTGTGCCATGTAAATTGTCTCTTCAATGTCTCCATTTAGAAACACAATTTTCACATCAATCTGATGTAACTCTAAATCAAAATGAGCTACCAGTGCCAATATGGTTCTAAAATAATATTTCAAAGACAACGGAGAGAGTTTTTTGTTGTTGTCAATTTTTTTTTCGTAGTAAAACATTTTCAGCAGACAAGCCTCATATCATTTGACATTATTTTTTGAATAGCTTTTTTGTTGCAAACCCTTGACTTCGGATCACATGTACAAAGTTTTCTGGTTGTGCCATGTAAATTGTTTCTTCAATGTCTCCATTTAGAAACACAATTTTCACATCAATCTGATGTAGCTCTAAATCAAAATGAGCTACCAGTGCCAATATGGTTCTAAAATAATATTTCAAAGACAACGGAGAGAGTTTCTTTGTTGTCAATGCCCTTTTTTCGTAGTAACAAATTTGGCGAGCAGACACGCTTCAGATCATTTGACATTATTTTTGAATAGCTTTTGTTGCTAACCCTTGACTTCGGATCATGCGGTACAAAGTTTTCTGGTTGTGCCATGTAAATTGTTTCTTCAATGTCTCCATTTAGAAACACAATTTTCACATCAATATGATGTACCCCTAAATCAAAAGCTATGAGCTACCAGTGCTAAATATTCTAAAAAAATAATCAAAGAAGACGGAGAGAGTTTCTTTTGTTGTTGTGCCTTTTTTTTTAAAAAAAATTTTGAAGCAGACAGCAGACATTTCTCATATTTTTTTGATTTTTTTGCAATTTTGAATAGTTTTTTATGCAAACCCTAGACTTCGGATCATGCAGTACAAAGTTTTCTGGTTGTGCCATGTAAATTGTTTCTTCAATGTCTCCATTTAGAAACACAATTTTCACATCAATCTGATGTAGCTCTAAATCAAAATGTGCTACCAGTGCCAATATGGTTCTAAAATAATATTTCAAAGACAACGGAGAGTGTTTCTTTGTTGTCAATGCCCTTTTTTCGTAGTAAAACATTTGGCGAGCAGACAAGCCTCATATCATTTGACATTATTTTTGAATAGCTTTTGTTGCAAACCCTTGACTTCGGATCACGCGGTACAAAGTTTTCTGGTTGTGCCATGTAAATTTCTTCTTCTATGTCTCCATTTAGAAACACAATTTTCACATCAATCTGATGTAATAGCTCTAAATCAAAATGAGCTACCAGTGCCAATATGATTCTAAAATAATATTTCAAAGACAACAGAGAGAGTTTCTTTGTTGTCTTTTTGCCCTTTTTTTTACAGTAAAAATTTGGCGAGCGAGACAGACAAGCCTCATATCATTTGACATTTTTGAGCTTTTTTTTGCAAACCCTTGACTTGGGATCTTCGGATCGGTACAAGTTTTTTCTGGTTTTTCTGTTGTGCCAAATGTAAATTGTTTCTTCAATGTCTCCATTTAAAACACAATTTTCACATCAATCTGATGTTAGCTCTAAATCAAAATGAGCTACCAGTGCCAATATGGTTCTAAAATAATATTTCAAAGACAACGGAGAGAGTTTCTTTGTTGTGTTTTTTTTTCGTAGTAAAAAACATTTGGACAGCAGACAAGCCTCATATCATTTGACATTATTTTTTGAATAGCTTTTTTTGTTGCAAACCCTTGACTTCGGATCACACGGTACAAAGTTTTTTCTGGTTGTGCCATGTAAATTGTTTCTTCAATGTCTCCATTTAGAAACACAATTTTCACATCAATCTGATGGCTCTAAATCAAATGAGCTAAAAGTGCCAATATGGTTCTAAAATAATATTTCAAAGACAATATGGTTTCTTAAAATAATATTTCAAAGAGACAGAGAGAGTTGTTTCTTTGTTGTCAATGCCCTTTTTTCGTAAAAAACATTTGGCGAGCAGACAAGCCTCATATCATTTGACATTATTTTTGAATAGCTTTTGTTGCAAACCCTTGACTTCGGATCACGTGGTACAAAGTTTTCTGGTTGTGCCATGTAAATTGTTTCTTCAATATCTCCATTTAGAAACACAATTTTCACATCAATATGATGTACCCCTAAATCAAAATGTGCTACAAGTGCCAATATGGTTCTAAAATAATATTTCAAAGACAACGGAGAGAGTTTCTTTGTTGTCAATGCCCTTTTTTTCGTAGTAAAACATTTGGCGAGCAGACAAGCCTCATATCATTTGACATTACTTTTGAATAGCTTTTGTTGCAAACCCTTGACTTCGGATCACGCGGTACAAAGTTTTCTGGTTGTGCCATGTAAATTGTTTCTTCAATGTCTCCATTTAGAAACACAATTTTCACATCAATCTGATGTAGCTCTAAATCAAAATGAGCTACCAGTGCCAATATGGTTCTAAAATAATATTTCAAAGACAACGGAGAGAGTTTCTTTGTTGTCAATGCCCTTTTTCGTAGTAAAAATTTTTTTGGCAGACAGACAAGCCTCATATCATTTGACTTTAATTTTTTGAATAGTTTTTTATGCAAACCCTTCACTTCGGATCACACAGTACAATGAAGTTTTTCTGGTTGGGCCATGTAAATTGTCTCTTCAATGTCTCCATTTAGAAACACAATTTTCACATCCATTTAGAAACACAATTTTGACATCAATTTGATAACTCTAAATCAAAATGAGCTACCAGTGCCAATATGGTTCTAAAATAATATTTCAAAGACAACGGAGAGAGTTTCTTTGTTGTCAATGCCCTTTTTTCGTAGTAAAACATTTGGCGAGCAGACAAGCCTCATATCATTTGACATTATTTTTGAATAGCTTTTGTTGCAAACCCTTGACTTCGGATCGGTACAAAGTTTTCTGGTTGTGCCATGTAAATTGTTTCTTCTATGTCTCCATTTAGAAACACAATTTTCACATCAATCTGATGTAGCTCTAAATCAAAATGAGCTACCAGTGCCAATATGGTTCTCTCAAAGACAAAATCAAAATGAGCTACCAGTGCCAAATGAAATTTTCTAAAATAATATTTCAAAGAGACAAGAGAGAGTTTTTTTTTTGTCAATGCCTTTTTTTTATTTGAGTAAAATTTTTTTTGAGCAGATTTTTTTCATATCATTTGACATTATTTTTGAATAGTTTTTGTTGCAAACCCTTGACTTCGGATCATGTGGTACAAAGTTTTCTGGTTGTGCCATGTAAATTGTCTCTTCAATGTCTCCATTTAGAAACACAATTTTCACATCAATCTGATGTAACTCTAAATCAAAATGAGCTACCAGTGCCAATATGGTTCTAAAATAATATTTCAAAGACAACGGAGAGAGTTTCTTTGTTGTCAATTTTTTTTTTTTCGTAGTAAAACATTTGGCGAGCAGACAAGCCTCATATCATTTGACATTATTTTTGAATAGCTTTTGTTGCAAACCCTTGACTTCGGATCACGCGGTACAAAGTTTTCTGGTTGTGCCATGTAAATTGTTTCTTCAATGTCTCCATTTAGAAACACAATTTTCACATCAATCTGATGTTCTTCAATGCTCTCCATTTAGAAACACAATTTTGACATCAATCTGATGTAACTCTAAATCAAAATGAGCTACCAGTGCCAATATGGTTCTAAAATAATCTTTCAAAGACAACGGAGAGAGTTTCTTTGTTGTCAATGCTTTTTTTTGTAGTAAAACATTTGGCGAGCAGACAAGCCTCATATCATTTGACATTATTTTTTGAATAGCTTTTGTTGCAAACCCTTGACTTCGGATCGCGGTACAAAGTTTTCTGGTTGTGCCATGTAAATTGTTTCTTCAATGTCTCCATTTAGAAACACAATTTTCACATCAATCTGATGTAGCTCTAAATCAAAATGAGCTACCAGTGCCAATATGGTTCTAAAATAATATTTCAAAGACAACGGAGAGAGTTTCTTTGTTGTCAATGCCATTATTTCGTAGTAAAAAATTTGGCGAGCAGACACGCCTTAGATCATTTGACATTATTTTTGAATTGCTTTTGTTGCAAACCCTTGACTTCGGATTTGTACAAAGTTTTTTGGTATGTTGCCATGCCATAAAAATTCTTTCTTCAATTCCAAAAACACAATTTTCACATCAATCTGATGTAGCTCTAAATCAAAAGCTACCAGTGCCAATATGTGCAAAAAAAATAATTTTCAAAGACAACGGAGAGAGAGTTTTTGTTGTCAATGCCTTTTTTTCAGTAGTAAAACATTTTGATGCAGACATCAATCATTCAATTTGATTTAATTTTTTAATTTTTTTGCAAAACCCTTCGGATCGGATGTTGTTACAATGGTTTTTTGGTTGTAAATGCCATGTGTTTCTTCAACATCTCAATTTAGAAACACACATCAATCAATCTGATGTAAATCTAAATCAAAATGAGCTACCAGTTGCCAAATGGTTCTAAAATAATATTTCAAAGACAAGAGAGTTTTTTTTTTGTTGTCAATTTTTCGTAGTAGTAAAACATTTGCAGAGCAGACAAGCCTCATATCATTTGACATTTTTTGAATAGCTTTGGTTGCAAACCCTTGACTTCGGATCACGCGGTACAAAGTTTTCTGGTTGTGCCATGTAAATTGTCTCTTCAATGTCTCCATTTAGAAACACAATTTTCACATCAATCTGATGTAGCTCTAAATCAAAATGAGCTACCAGTGCCAATATGGTTCTAAAATAATATTTCAAAGACAATGGAGAGAGTTTCTTTGTTGTCAATGCCCTTTTTTCGTAGTAAAACATTTTGCGAGCAAACAAACCTCATATCATTTGACATTTTTTTTGAATAGCTTTTGTTGCAAACCCTTTTTTTTTGACAAAGTTTTCTGTTGTTGTGCCATGTAAATTGTTTCTTCTTTTTTAGAAAACAATTTTCACATCAATCTTGTTTCTGGTTACCAGTGCCAATATGGTTGCCAGAGTTTTTTTGTTGTCAATTTTTTTGTTTTCTTCAATGTCATCATTTCCATTTTAAAACACAATTTTCACATCAATCAATGTCTCCATTTAGAAACACAATTTTCACATCAATCTGCTCTAAATCAAAAAATGAGCTACCAGTGCCAATATGGTTCTAAAATAATATTCAAAAAGACAACGGAGAGAGTTTCTTTGTTCAATGCCCTTTTTTTTTTCGTAGTAAAAAATTTGGCGAGCAGAGCAGACAAGCCTCATATCATTTGACATTTTTTTTGAATTTTTTGCAAACCCTTGACTTCGGACTTCGGAGTTTTCACGCGGTACAAAGTTTTCTGGTTGTGCCATGTAAATTGTTTCTTCAATGTCTCCATTTAGAAACACAATTTTCACATCAAATGAATAGCTCTCTAAATCAAAAATGAGCTACCAGTGCCAATATGGTTCTAAAATAATATTTCAAAGACAACAGAGAGAGTTTCTTTGTTGTCAATGCCCTTTTTTTAGTAGTAAAACATTTGGCGAGCAGACAAGCCTCATATCATTTGACATTTTTTTTGAATAGCTTTTGTTGCAAACCCTTGACTTCGGATCACGCGGTACAAAGTTTTCTGGTTGTGCCATGTAAATTGTTTTCTTCTATGTCTCCATTTAGAAACACAATTTTCACATCAATCTGATGTAGCTCTAAATCAAAATGAGCTACCAGTGCCAATATGGTTCTAAAATAATATTTCAAAGACAACGGAGAGAGTTTCTTTGTTGTCAATGCCTTTTTTTCGTAGTAAAACATTTGGCGAGCAGACAAGCCTCATATTATTTGACTTGACTTTTGAATAGCTTTTGTTGCAAACCCTTGACTTCGGATCGGATACAAAGTTTTTGGTTTGTACAAAGTTTTCTGGTTGTGCCATGTAAATTGTTTCTTCAATGTCTCCATTTAGAAACACAATTTTCACATCAATCTGATGTAGCTCTAAATCAAAATGAGCTACCAGTGCCAATATGGTTCTAAAATAATATTTCAAAGACAAAGAGAGAGTTTCTTTGTTGTCAATGCCCTTTTTTCGTAGTAAAACATTTGGCGAGCAGACAAGCCTCATATCATTTGACATTATTTTTGAATAGCTTTTGTTGCAAACCCTTGACTTCGGATCATGCGGTACAAAGTTTTCTGGTTGTGCCATGTAAATTGTCTCTTCAATGTCTCCATTTAGAAACACAATTTTCACATCAATCTGATGTAGCTCTAAATCAAAAAATAGCTCTAAATCAATATGGTTCTAAAATAATATTTACGAGAGTGCCAATATGGTTCTAAAATAATATTTCAAAGACAACGAGAGAGAGTTTTTTTGTTGTCAATGCCTTTTTTTAGTAGTAAAACATTTGGCGATTTTGACAAGCTTTTTATCATTTGACATTTTTTTTTGCTGCTTTTTTGTTGCAAACCCTTGACTTGGATGTGTGGTACAATGTTTTTTTTGTTGTGCCATGTAAATTGTTTCTTCAATGTCTCCATTTAGAAACACAATTTTCACATCAATATGATGTACCCCTAAATCAAAATGTGCTACAAGTGCCAATATGGTTCTAAAATAATATTTCAAAGACAACCGAGAGAGTTTCTTTGTTGTCAATTCCTTTTTTCGTAGTAAAACATTTGGCGAGCAGACAAGCCTCACATCATTTGACATTACTTTTGAATAGCTTTTGTTGCAAACCCTTGACTTCGGATCACACGGTACAAAGTTTTCTGGTTGTGCCAGTTTTCTTCAATATCTCCATTTAGAAACACAATTTGTAAATGATCTCTTCAATATCTCCATTTAGAAACACAATTTTGACATCAATCTGATGTAACTCTAAATCAAAATGAGCTACCAGTGCCAATATGGTTCTAAAATAATCTTTCAAAGACAACGGAGAGTGTTTCTTTTGGTGTCAATGCCCTTTTTTCGTAGTAAAACATTTGGCGAGCAGACAAGCCTCATATCATTTGACATTACTTTTGAATAGCTTTTGTTGCAAACCCTTGACTTCGGATCACGCGGTACAAAGTTTTCTGGTTGTGCCATGTAAATTGTCTCTTCAATGTCTCCATTTAGAAACACAATTTTCACATCAATCTGATGTAGCTCTAAATCAAAATGAGCTACCAGTGCCAATATGGTTCTAAAATAATATTTCAAAGACAACCTTTTTTTCGTAGAGAGTTTTCTTTGTTTTTTGTTGTCAATTTTTTTTAGTAGAAAAACATTTTCATTTTTTTGACAATTTGATCATTTGACAGCTTTTTTGAATAGCTTTTTGTTGCAAACCCTTGACTTCGGATCACTTTTGCGGTTTTGTGTTTTTGGTCCATTTGCCATGTAAATTGTTTCTTCAATGTCTCCATTTAGAAACACAATTTTCACATCAAATGATGTAGCTCTAAATCAAAATGAGCTACCAGTGCCAATATGGTTCTAAAATAATATTTCAAAGACAACGGAGAGAGTTTCTTTGTTGTCAATTTTTTTTTTAGTAGTAAAACATTTGGCGAGCAGACAAGCCTCATATCATTTGACATTATTTTTGAATAGCTTTTGTTGCAAACCCTTGACTTCGGATCACGCGGTACAAAGTTTTCTGGTTGTGCCATGTAAATTGTTTCTTCAATGTCTCCATTTAGAAACACAATTTTCACATCAATCTGATGTAGCTCTAAATCAAAATGAGCTACCAGTGCCAATATGGTTCTAAAATAATATTTCAAAGACAACGGAGAGAGTTTCTTTGTTGTCAATGCTTTTTTTTTCGTAAAAATTTTTGGCGAGCAGACAAGCCTCATATCATTTGACATTATTTTTGAATAGCTTTTGTTGCAAACCCTTGACTTCGGATCACGCGGTACAAAGTTTTCTGGTTGTGCCATGTAAATTGTCTCTTCAATGTCTCCATTTAGAAAC
>CM039666.1:31258525-31494754 GCA_022405105.1 Aristolochia contorta | reverse complement strand
AAATCCTTAAGAAAAGCTATTCGTCGAAAAACTAGGTCAAAGTAAAACATAGAGAGTGAGTAAATTTAAAGAAAAATCGGTCAAAATGAAGCTTATTGAATGGGTATTCGACCAAATACTTACTGAAACTGAAACCTATTGTAAGGAAACTCAACGAAAAACTCTTTACAAAATGAAAACAATAGTAAGGGAATTGGTTGAATAACTCTCTTAAATTTAAGCCTACAGAAAGGGAATTCGACGAAAAAGTCTCTAAAACTGAAGGTTATATTAAGGAAATTCTTCTACAAACTGGCAAAAAATGAAACCTATAGTACAGTAATTCCTCGAAAAACTCGCTCAAAGTGAAACCTATAGTATAAGGAAATTCGAAGAAAAACTCGCTCAAAATAAAACCCATCGCCAAGCAATTTGATGGGGAACTTACAGAAGTCGAAGCCATCCTACGGGAACCCGAGGAAAAAGTCCCTCTTAGTGAAGTCTACAGTAAAGGAATTGGCTGAAAAACTCTCTGAAATTTAAGCCTACAGAATGGCAATTCAACGAAAAATGCTCTCAAACTGAAGCCTATAGTAAGGGAATCCGACTAGAAACTTGCGAAAAATGAACCCAACAGCAAAGGAATTTGTCGAAAAACTTGCTCAATGTAAAACTCATAGTATAAGGAAATTCAACGAAAACCACTCTCAAAATGAAGCCTATAGTAAGGCAATTCGAGGGGAAACTTGCCAAAACTGAAGCCTATAAGAAGGAGTTCGACTAAATACTCCCCTCATAGTGACGCCCTTTGTAATGGAATTGGCTGAAAACGTTTTGAAAACTTTCAGCCTATAGTAAGGGAATTGATGAAAAGTCTCTCAAACGCAAGCCTATAGTAAGGGAATTCAATAGATACACGCCAAAAATGAAGCCTATTGTGATGTAATTCTTCAAAAACTTGCTGAAAGAAAACCTCTCGCAAAGATAAATACGACGAAAAACTCGGTCAAAACGAAGCTTATAGCAATGGAATTGGCTGACAAACTCTGAAATCTAATCCTATAGTAAGGCGATTTGACGATAAAATTACAGATGCTGAAGCCGATAGAGAGGGCACTCGAGCTAAAACTCGCACATAATGAAGCCTATACTAGGGGAATTGGCTGCAAAACTCTCTCAAATTTACAGCTATAACAAGGGAACTCGTCGAAAAGGTCTCTCAAACCTAAGCGTACTGTAACGGAATTCGACTATAAACTCGGGAAAAATGAACCCAATAGTAGAGCGATTCCTTGAAACACACGTTCAAAGGAAATCCTATAGTATAAGGAATTTCGATGAAAACCTCACTCAAATGAAGCAAATAGTATGGCAATTCGAGAAAAACATTCTGAAACTGAAGCCTATAATAAGGAACTCGACAAAAAACCTCCCACATAGTGAGGCATATTGTAAGGCAATTGGATGAAAAACTCTGAAATTTACGCCTGTAGCAAGGAATTTGACGAAAAAGCATCTCCAAATCAAGATTATATAGTAAGGGAATTGACTAGAAATTCACGAAATAAAAATCCTTAAGAAAAGCTATTCGTCGAAAAACTAGGTCAAAGTAAAACATAGAGAGTGAGTAAATTTAAAGAAAAATCGGTCAAAATGAAGCTTATTGAATGGGTATTCGACCAAATACTTACTGAAACTGAAACCTATTGTAAGGAAACTCAACGAAAAACTCTTTACAAAATGAAAACAATAGTAAGGGAATTGGTTGAATAACTCTCTTAAATTTAAGCCTAACAGAAAGGGAATTCGACGAAAAAGTCTCTAAAACTGAAGGTTATATTAAGGAAATTCTTCTACAAACTGGCAAAAAATGAAGCCTATAGTACAGTAATTCCTCGAAAAACTCGCCCAAAGTGAAACCCATAGTATAAGGAAATTCGAAGAAAAACTCGCTCAAAAGAAAACCCATCGCCAAGCAATTTGATGGGGAACTTACAGAAGTCGAAGCCATCCTACGGGAACCCGAGGAAAAAGTCCCTCTTAGTGAAGTCTACAGTAAAGGAATTGGCTGAAAAACTCTCTGAAATTTAAGCCTACAGAATGGCAATTCAACGAAAAATGCTCTCAAACTGAAGCCTATAGTAAGGGAATCCGACTAGAAACTTGCAAAAAATGAACCCTACAGCAAAGGAATTTGTCGAAAAACTTGCTCAATGTAAAACTCATAGTATAAGGAAATTCAACGAAAACCACTCTCAAAATGAAGCCTATAGTAAGGCAATTCGAGGGGAAACTTGCCAAAACTGAAGCCTATAAGAAGGGAGTTCGACGAAATACTCCCTCATAGTGACGCCCTTTGTAATGGAATTGGCTGAAAACGTTTTGAAAACTTTCAGCCTATAGTAAGGGAATTCGATGAAAAAGTCTCTCAAACGGAAGCCTATAGTAAGGGAATTCGAATAGATACACGCCAAAAATGAAGCCTATTGTGATGTAATTCTTCGAAAAACTTGCTGAAAGAAAAACCTCTCGCAAAGATAAATACGATTTAAAAACTCGTCAAAACGAAGCTTATAGCAATGGAATTGGCTGACAAACTCTCTGAAATCTAATCCTATAGTAAGGCGATTTGACGATAAAATTACAGATGCTGAAGCCGATAGAGAGGGCACTGAGCTAAAACTCGCACATAGTGAAGCCTATACTAGGGAATTGGCTGCAAAACTCTCTCAAATTTACAGCTATAACAAGGAACTCGTCGAAAAGGTCTCTCAAACCTAAGCGCATTGTAACGGAATTCGACTATAAACTCGGGAAAATGAACCCAATAGTAAAGCGATTCCTTGAAACACTGCTCAAAGGAAACCTATAGTATAAGGAATTTCATGAAAACCTCACCCAAATGAAGCAAATAGTAAGGCAACCGAGAAAACATTCTGAAACTGAAGCCTATAATAAGGGAACTCGACAAAACCTCCCACATAGTGAGGCTTATTGTAAGGCAATTGGATGAAAAACTCTCTGAAATTTACGTCTGTAGCAAGGGAATTTGACGAAAAAGCATCTCCAACCGAAGATTATATAGTAAGGGAATTCGACTAGAAATTCACGAAATAAAAAATCCTTAAGAAAAGCTATTCGTCGAAAAACTAGGTCAAAGTAAAACATAGAGAGTGAGTAAATTTAAAGAAAAATCGGTCAAAATGAAGCTTATTGAATGGGTATTCGACCAAATACTTACTGAAACTGAAACCTATTGTAAGGAAACTCAACGAAAAACTCTTTACAAAATGAAAACAATAGTAAGGGAATTGGTTGAATAACTCTTAAATTTAAGCTTCACAGAAAGGAATTCGACGAAAAAGTCCCTTAAACTGAAGGTTATATTAAGGAAATTCTTCTACAAACTGGCAAAAAATGAAGCCTACAGTACAGTAATTCCTCGAAAAACTCGCCCAAAGTGAAACCCATAGTATAAGGAAATTCGAAGAAAAACTCGCTCAAAAGAAAACCCATCGCCAAGCAATTTGATGGGGAACTTACAGAAGTCGAGGCCATCCTTCGGGAACCCGAGGAAAAAGTCCCTCTTAGTGAAGTCTACAGTAAAGGAATTGGCTAAAAAACTCTCTGAAATTTAAGCCTACAGAATGGCAATTCAACGAAAAATGCTCTCAAACTGAAGCCTAGAGTAAGGGAATCGGACTAGAAACTTGCCAAAAATGAGCCCTACAGCTAAGGAATTTGTAGAAAAACTTGCTCAATGTAAAACTCATAGTATAAGGAAATTCAACGAAAACCACTCTCAAAATGAAGCCTATAGTAAGGCAATTCGAGGGGAAACTTGCCAAAACTGAAGCCTAGCCTATAAGAAGGAGTTCGACTAAATACTCCCTCATAGTGACGCCCTTTTAATGGAATTGGCTGAAAACGTTTTGAAAACTTTCAGCCTATAGTAAGGGAATTGGATGAAAAGTCTCTCAAACGGAAGCCTATATAGTAAGGGAATTCAATAGATACACGCCAAAAATGAAGCCTATTGTGATGTAATTCTTCAAAAACTTGCTGAAAGAAAAACCTCTCGCAAAGATAAATACGACGAAAAACTCGGTCAAAACGAAGTTTATAGCAATGGAATTGGCTGACAAAACTCTGAAATCTAATCCTATAGTAAGGCGATTTGACGATAAAATTACAGATGCTGAAGCCGATAGAGAGGGCACTCGAGCTAAAACTCGCACATAGTGAAGCCTATACTAGGGAATTGGCTGCAAAACTCTCTCAAATTTACAGCTATAACAAAGGAACTCGTCGAAAAGGTCTCAAACCTAAGCGCATTGTAACGGAATTCGACTATAAACTCGGGAAAATGAACCCAATAGTAAAGCGATTCCTTGAAACACTGCTCAAAGGAAACTTATAGTATAAGGAATTTTCGATGAAAACCTCACCCAAATGAAGCAAATAGTAAGGCAACCGAGAAAACATTCTGAAACTGAAGCCTATAATAAGGAACTCGACAAAAACCTCCCACATAGTGAGGCTTATTGTAAGGCAATGGATGAAAAACTCTGAAATTTACGCCTGTAGCAAGGGAATTTGACGAAAAAGCATCTCCAACCGAAGATTATATAGTAAGGGAATTCGACTAGAAATTCACGAAATAAAAAATCCTTAAGAAAAGCTATTCGTCGAAAAACTAGGTCAAAGTAAAACATAGAGAGTGAGTAAATTTAAAGAAAAATCGGTCAAAATGAAGCTTATTGAATGGGTATTCGACCAAATACTTACTGAAACTGAAACCTATTGTAAGGAAACTCAACGAAAAACTCTTTACAAAATGAAAACAATAGTAAGGGAATTGGTTGAATAACTCTCTTAAATTTAAGCCTACAGAAAAGGAATTCGACGAAAAAGTCTCTAAAACTGAAGGTTATATTAAGGAAATTCTTCTACAAACTGGCAAAAAATGAAGCCTAGAGTACAGTAATTCCTCGAAAAACTCGCCCAAAGTGAAACCCATTGTATAAGGAAATTCGAAGAAAAACTCGCTCAAATGAAAACCCATCGCCAAGCAATTTGATGGGGAACTTACAGAAGTCGAAGCCATCCTACGGGAACCCGAGGAAAAAGTCCCTCTTAGTGAAGTCTACAGTAAAGGAATAGGCTGAAAAACTCTCTGAAATTTAAGCCTACAGAATGGCAATTCAACGAAAAATGCTCTCAAACTGAAGCCTATAGTAAGGGAATCCGATTAGAAACTTGCAAAAAATGAACCCTACAGCAAAGGAATTTGTAAAAACTTGCTCAATGTAAAACTATATAGTATAAGGAAATTCAACGAAAAAACCACTCAAAATGAAGCCTATAGTAAGGCAATTCGAGGGGAAACTTGCCAAAACTGAAGCCTATAAGAAGGAGTTCGACTAAATACCCTCATAGTGACGCCCTTTGTAATGGAATTGGCTGAAAACGTTTTGAAAACTTTCAGCCTATAGTAAGGGAATTGATGAAAAGTCTCTCAAACGAAGCCTATAGTAAGGGAATTCAATAGATACACGCCAAAAATGAAGCCTATTGTGATGTAATTCTTCGAAAAACTTGCTGAAAGAAAAACCTCTCGCAAAGATAAATACGACGAAAAACTCGGTCAAAACGAAGCTTATAGCAATGGAATTGGCTGACAAACTCTCTGAAATCTAATCCTATAGTAAGGCGATTTGACGATAAAATTACGGATGCTGAATCCGATAGAGAGGGCACTCGAGCTAAAACTCGCACATAGTGAAGCCTATACTAGGGAATTGGCTGCAAAACTCTCAAATTTACAGCTATAACAAGGAACTCACGAAAAGGTCTCTCAAACCTAAGCGCATTGTAACGGAATTCGACTATAAACTCGGGAAAAATGAACCCAATAGTAAAGCGATTCCTTGAAACACTCGTTCAAAGGAAATCCTAGAGTATAAGGAATTTCATTGAAAACCTCACCCAAATGAAGCAAATAGTAAGGCAATTCGAGAAAAACATTCTGAAACTGAAGCCTATAATAAGGGAACTCGACAAAAACCTCCCACATAGTGAGGCTTATTGTAAGGCAATTGGATGAAAAACTCTCTGAAATTTACGTCTGTAGCAAGGGAATTTGACGAAAAAGCATCTCCAACCGAAGATTATATAGTAAGGGAATTCGACTAGAAATTCACGAAATAAAAAATCCTTAAGAAAAGCTATTCGTCGAAAAACTAGGTCAAAGTAAAACATAGAGAGTGAGTAAATTTAAAGAAAAATCGGTCAAAATGAAGCTTATTGAATGGGTATTCGACCAAATACTTACTGAAACTGAAACCTATTGTAAGGAAACTCAACGAAAAACTCTTTACAAAATGAAAACAATAGTAAGGGAATTGGTTGAATAACTCTCTTAAATTTAAACCTACAGAAAAGGAATTCGACGAAAAAGTCCCTTAAACTGAAGGTTATATTAAGGAAATTCTTCTACAAACTGGCAAAAAAATGAAGCCTACAGTACAGTAATTCCTCGAAAAACTCGCCCAAAGTGAAACCCATAGTATAAGGAAATTCGAAGAAAAACTCGCTCAAAAGAAAACCCATCGCCAAGCAATTTGATGGGGAACTTACAGAAGTCGAAGCCATCCTACGGGAACCCGAGGAAAAAGTCCCTCTTAGTGAAGTCTACAGTAAAGGAATTGGCTAAAAAACTCTCTGAAATTTAAGCCTACAGAATGGCAATTCAACGAAAAATGCTCTCAAACTGAAGCCTAGAGTAAGGGAATCCGACTAGAAACTTGCCAAAAATGAACCCTACAGCAAAGGAATTTGTAGAAAAACTTGCTCAATGTAAAACTCATAGTATAAGGAAATTCAACGAAAACCACTCTCAAAATGAAGCCTATAGTAAGGCAATTCGAGGGGAAACTTGCCAAAACTGAAGCCTATAAGAAGGGAGTTCGACGAAATACTCCCTCATAGTGACGTCCTTTGCAATGGAATTGGCTGAAAACGTTTTGAAAACTTTCAGCCTATAGTAAGGGAATTCGATGAAAAGTCTCTCAAACGGAAGCCTATAGTAAGGGAATTCGAATAGATACACGCCAAAAATGAAGCCTATTGTGATGTAATTCTTCGAAAAACTTGCTGAAAGAAAAACCTCTCGCAAAGATAAATACGACGAAAAACTCGGTCAAAACGAAGCTTATAGCAATGGAATTGGCTGACAAACTCTCTGAAATCTAATCCTATAGTAAGGCGATTTGACGATAAAATTACGGATGCTGAATCCGATAGAGAGGGCACTCGAGCTAAAACTCGCACATAGTGAAGCCTATACTAGGGGAATTGGCTGCAAAACTCTCTCAAATTTACAGCTATAACAAGGGAACTCGTCGAAAAGGTCTCTCAAACCTAAGCGTACTGTAACGGAATTCGACTATAAACTCGGGAAAAATGAACCCAATAGTAAAGCGATTCCTTGAAACACTCGTTCAAAGGAAATCCTAGAGTATAAGGAATTTCATTGAAAACCTCACCCAAATGAAGCAAATAGTAAGGCAATTCGAGAAAAACATTCTGAAACTGAAGCCTATAATAAGGGAACTCGACAAAAACCTCCCACATAGTGAGGCTTATTGTAAGGCAATTGGATGAAAAACTCTCTGAAATTTACGTCTGTAGCAAGGGAATTTGACGAAAAAGCATCTCCAACCGAAGATTATATAGTAAGGGAATTCGACTAGAAATTCACGAAATAAAAAATCCTTAAGAAAAGCTATTCGTCGAAAAACTAGGTCAAAGTAAAACATAGAGAGTGAGTAAATTTAAAGAAAAATCGGTCAAAATGAAGCTTATTGAATGGGTATTCGACCAAATACTTACTGAAACTGAAACCTATTGTAAGGAAACTCAACGAAAAACTCTTTACAAAATGAAAACAATAGTAAGGGAATTGGTTGAATAACTCTTAAATTTAAGCTTCACAGAAAAGGAATTGGACTAAAAAAAAGTCTCTAAAACTGAAGGTTATATTAAGGAAATTCTACTACAAACTGGCAAAAAATGAAGCCTATAGTACAGTAATTCCTCGAAAAACTCGCTCAAAGTGAAACCTATTGTATAAGGAAATTCGAAGAAAAACTCGCTCAAAAGAAAACCCATCGCCAAGCAATTTGATGGGGAACTTACAGAAGTCGAAGCCATCCTACGGGAACCCGAGGAAAAAGTCCCTCTTAGTGAAGTCTACAGTAAAGGAATTGGCTAAAAAACTCTCTGAAATTTAAGCCTACAGAATGGCAATTCAACGAAAAATGCTCTCAAACTGAAGCCTATAGTAAGGGAATCCGACTAGAAACTTGCGAAAAATGAACCCTACAGCAAAGGAATTTGTCGAAAAACTTGCTCAATGTAAAACTCATAGTATAAGGAAATTCAACGAAAACCACTCTCAAAATGAAGCCTATAGTAAGGCAATTCGAGGGGAAACTTGCCAAAACTGAAGCCTATAAGAAGGGAGTTCGACGAAATACTCCCTCATAGTGACGTCCTTTGCAATGGAATTGGCTGAAAACGTTTTGAAAACTTTCAGCCTATAGTAAGGGAATTCGATGAAAAAGTCTCTCAAACGGAAGCCTATAGTAAGGGAATTCGAATAGATACACGCCAAAAATGAAGCCTATTGTGATGTAATTCTTCGAAAAACTTGCTGAAAGAAAAACCTCTCGCAAAGATAAATACGACGAAAAACTCGGTCAAAACGAAGCTTATAGCAATGGAATTGGCTGACAAACTCTCTGAAATCTAATCCTATAGTAAGGCGATTTGACGATAAAATTACAGATGCTGAAGCCGATAGAGAGGGCACTCGAGCTAAAACTCGCACATAGTGAAGCCTATACTAGGGAATTGGCTGCAAAACTCTCTCAAATTTACAGCTATAACAAGGAACTCGTCGAAAAGGTCTCTCAAACCTAAGCGCATTGTAACGGAATTCGACTATAAACTCGGGAAAATGAACCCAATAGTAAAGCGATTCCTTGAAACACTCTGCTCAAAGGAAACCTATAGTATAAGGAATTTCATGAAAACCTCACCCAAATGAAGCAAATAGTAAGGCAACCGAGAAAACATTCTGAAACTGAAGCCTATAATAAGGAACTCGACAAAACCTCCCACATAGTGAGGCTTATTGTAAGGCAATTGGATGAAAAAACTCTGAAATTTACGCCTGTAGCAAGGAATTTGACTAAAAAGCATCTCCAACCAAGATTATATAGTAAGGAATTGACTAGAAATTCACGAAATAAAAATCCTTAAGAAAAGCTATTCGTCGAAAAAAAACTAGGTCAAAGTAAAACATAGAGAGTGAGTAAATTTAAAGAAAAATCGGTCAAAATGAAGCTTATTGAATGGGTATTCGACCAAATACTTACTGAAACTGAAACCTATTGTAAGGAAACTCAACGAAAAACTCTTTACAAAATGAAAACAATAGTAAGGGAATTGGTTGAATAACTCTTAAATTTAAGCCCTACAGAAAAGGGAATTGACGAAAAGTCCTCTAAAACTGAAGGTTATATTAAGGAAATTCTTCTACAAACTGGCAAAAATGAAGCCTACAGTACAGTAATTCCTCGAAAAACTCGCCCAAAGTGAAACCTATAGTATAAGGAAATTCAAGAAAAACTCGCTCAAAAAGAAAACCCATCGCCAAGCAATTTGATGGGGAACTTACAGAAGTCGGGCCATCCCACGGGAACCCGAGGAAAAGTCCTCTTAGTGAAGTCTACAGTAAAGGAATTGGCTGAAAACTCTCTGAAATTTAAGCCTCACAGAATGGCAATTCAACGAAAAATGCTCTCAAACTGAAGCCTATAGTAAGGGAACCGACTAGAAACTTGCAAAAATGAACCCTACAGCAAAGGAATTTGTAGAAAAACTTGCTCAATGTAAAACTATATAGTATAAGGAAATTCAACGAAAACCACTCTCAAAATGAAGCCTATAGTAAGGCAATTCGAGGGGAAACTTGCCAAAACTGAAGCCTATATAAGAAGGAGTTCGACTAAATACTCCCTCATAGTGACGCCCCTTTGTAATGGAATTGGCTGAAAACGTTTTGAAAACTTTCAGCCTATAGTAAGGGAATTGATGAAAAGTCTCTCAAACGCGGAAGCCTATAGTAAGGGAATTCAATAGATACACGCCAAAAATGAAGCCTATTGTGATGTAATTCTTCAAAAACTTGCTGAAAGAAAACCTCTCGCAAAGATAAATACGACGAAAAACTCGGTCAAAACGAAGCTTATAGCAATGGAATTGGCTGACAAACTCTCTGAAATCTAATCCTATAGTAAGGCGATTTGACGATAAAATTACAGATGCTGAAGCCGATAGAGAGGGCACTCGAGCTAAAACTCGCACATAGTGAAGCCTATACTAGGGGAATTGGCTGCAAAACTCTCTCAAATTTACAGCTATAACAAGGGAACTCGTCGAAAAGGTCTCTCAAACCTAAGCGTACTGTAACGGAATTCGACTATAAACTCGGGAAAAATGAACCCAATAGTAAAGCGATTCCTTGAAACACTCGTTCAAAGGAAATCCTATAGTATAAGGAATTTCGATGAAAACCTCACCCAAATGAAGCAAATAGTAAGGCAATTCGAGAAAAACATTCTGAAACTGAAGCCTATAATAAGGGAACTCGACAAAAACCTCCCACATAGTGAGGCTTATTGTAAGGCAATTGGATGAAAAACTCTCTGAAATTTACGTCTGTAGCAAGGGAATTTGACGAAAAAGCATCTCCAACCGAAGATTATATAGTAAGGGAATTCGACTAGAAATTCACGAAATAAAAAATCCTTAAGAAAAGCTATTCGTCGAAAAACTAGGTCAAAGTAAAACATAGAGAGTGAGTAAATTTAAAGAAAAATCGGTCAAAATGAAGCTTATTGAATGGGTATTCGACCAAATACTTACTGAAACTGAAACCTATTGTAAGGAAACTCAACGAAAAACTCTTTACAAAATGAAAACAATAGTAAGGGAATTGGTTGAATAACTCTCTTAAATTTAAGCCTACAGAAAAGGAATTCGACGAAAAGTCTCTAAAACTGAAGGTTATATTAAGGAAATTCTTCTACAAACTGGCAAAAAAAATGAAGCCTATAGTACAGTAATCCGAAAAAACTCGCCAAAGTGAAACCTATAGTATAAGGAAATTCAAGAAAAACTCGCTTCAAAAGAAAACCCATCGCCAAGCAATTTGATGGGGAACTTACAGAAGTCGGGCCATCCCACGGGAACCCGAGGAAAAGTCCTCTTAGTGAAGTCTACAGTAAAGGAATTGGCTAAAAAACTCTCTGAAATTTAAGCCTACAGAATGGCAATTCAACGAAAAATGCTCTCAAACTGAAGCCTAGAGTAAGGGAATCCGACTAGAAACTTGCCAAAAATGAACCCTACAGCAAAGGAATTTGTAGAAAAACTTGCTCAATGTAAAACTCATAGTATAAGGAAATTCAACGAAAACCACTCTCAAAATGAAGCCTATAGTAAGGCAATTCGAGGGGAAACTTGCCAAAACTGAAGCCTATAAGAAGGAGTTCGAATAAATATACCCCTCATAGTGACGCCCTTTGTAATGGAATTGGCTGAAAACGTTTTGAAAACTTTCAGCCTATAGTAAGGGAATTGATGAAAAGTCTCTCAAACTGAAGCCTATAGTAAGGGAATTCGAATAGATACACGCCAAAAATGAAGCCTATTGTGATGTAATTCTTCGAAAAACTTGCTGAAAGAAAAACCTCTCGCAAAGATAAATACGACGAAAAACTCGGTCAAAACGAAGCTTATAGCAATGGAATTGGCTGACAAACTCTCTGAAATCTAATCCTATAGTAAGGCGATTTGACGATAAAATTACGGATGCTGAATCCGATAGAGAGGGCACTCGAGCTAAAACTCGCACATAGTGAAGCCTATACTAGGGGAATTGGCTGCAAAACTCTCTCAAATTTACAGCTATAACAAGGGAACTCGTCGAAAAGGTCTCTCAAACCTAAGCGTACTGTAACGGAATTCGACTATAAACTCGGGAAAAATGAACCCAATAGTAAAGCGATTCCTTGAAACACACTGCTCAAAGGAAACCTATAGTATAAGGAATTTCATGAAAACCTCACCCAAATGAAGCAAATAGTAAGGCAACCGAGAAAACATTCTGAAACTGAAGCCTATAATAAGGGAACTCGACAAAAACCTCCCACTTAGTGAGGCTTATTGTAAGGCAATTGGATGAAAAACTCTCTAAAATTTACGTCCGTAGCAAGGGAATTTGACGAAAAAGCATCTCCAACCGAAGATTATATAGTAAGGGAATTCGACTAGAAATTCACGAAATAAAAAATCCTTAAGAAAAGCTATTCGTCGAAAAACTAGGTCAAAGTAAAACATAGAGAGTGAGTAAATTTAAAGAAAAATCGGTCAAAATGAAGCTTATTGAATGGGTATTCGACCAAATACTTACTGAAACTGAAACCTATTGTAAGGAAACTCAACGAAAAACTCTTTACAAAATGAAAACAATAGTAAGGGAATTGGTTGAATAACTCTCTTAAATTTAAGCCTACAGAAAAGGAATTAGACGAAAAAGTCACTAAAACTGAAGGTTATATTAAGGAAATTCTTCTACAAACTGGCAAAAAATGAAGCCTACAGTACAGTAATTCCTCGAAAAACTCGCCCAAAGTGAAACCCATAGTATAAGGAAATTCGAAGAAAAACTCGCTCAAAAGAAAACCCATCGCCAAGCAATTTGATGGGGAACTTACAGAAGTCGAAGCCATCCTACGGGAACCCGAGGAAAAAGTCCCTCTTAGTGAAGTCTACAGTAAAGGAATTGGCTGAAAAACTCTCTGAAATTTAAGCCTACAGAATGGCAATTCAACGAAAAATGCTCTCAAACTGAAGCCTATAGTAAGGGAATCCGACTAGAAACTTGCCAAAAATGAACCCTACAGCAAAGGAATTTGTAGAAAAACTTGCTCAATGTAAAACTCATAGTATAAGGAAATTCAACGAAAACCACTCTCAAAATGAAGCCTATAGTAAGGCAATTCGAGGGGAAACTTGCCAAAACTGAAGCCTATAAGAAGGGAGTTCGACGAAATACTCCCTCATAGTGACGCCCTTGCAATGGAATTGGCTGAAAACGTTTTGAAAACTTTCAGCCTATAGTAAGGGAATTCGATGAAAAAGTCTCTCAAACGGAAGCCTATAGTAAGGGAATTCGAATAGATACACGCCAAAAATGAAGCCTATTGTGATGTAATTCTTTGAAAAACTTGCTGAAAGAAAAACCTCTCGCAAAGATAAATACGACGAAAAACTCGGTCAAAACGAAGCTTATAGCAATGGAATTGGCTGACAAACTCTCTGAAATCTAATCCTATAGTAACGCGATTTGACGATAAAATTACAGATGCTGAAGCCGATAGAGAGGGCACTCGAGCTAAAACTCGCACACAGTGAAGCCTATACTAGGGGAATTTGCTGCGAAACTCTCTCAAATTTACAGCTATAACAAGGGAACTCGTCGAAAAGGTCTCTCAAACCTAAGCGTATTGTAACGGAATTCGACTATAAACTCGGGAAAAATGAACCCAATAGTAAAGCGATTCCTTGAAACACTGCTCAAAGGAAACCTATAGTATAAGGAATTTCGATGAAAACCTCACCCAAATGAAGCAAATAGTAAGGCAACCGAGAAAAACATTCTGAAACTGAAGCCTATAATAAGGAACTCGACAAAAACCTCCCACATAGTGAGGCTTATTGTAAGGCAATTGGATGAAAAAACTCTGAAATTTACGCCTGTAGCAAGGAATTTGACTAAAAAGCATCTCCAACCGAAGATTATATAGTAAGGGAATTCGACTAGAAATTCACGAAAATAAAAATCCTTAAGAAAAGCTATTCGTCGAAAAACTAGGTCAAAGTAAAACACAGAGAGTGAGTAAATTTAAAGAAAAATCGGTCAAAATGAAGCTTATTGAATGGGTATTCGACCAAATACTTACTGAAACTGAAACCTATTGTAAGGAAACTCAACGAAAAAAAAACTCTTTACAAAATGAAAACAATAGTAAGGGAATTGGTTGAATAACTCTTAAATTTAAGCTACACAGAAAAGGAATTCGACGAAAAAGTCCCTTAAACTGAAGGTTATATTAAGGAAATTCTTCTACAAACTGGCAAAAAAATGAAGCCTACAGTACAGTAATTCCTCGAAAAACTCGCCCAAAGTGAAACCCATAGTATAAGGAAATTCAAGAAAAACTCATTCAAAAGAAAAACCCATCGCAAGCAATTTGATGGGGAACTTACAGAAGTCGGGCCATCCCACGGGAACCCGAGGAAAAGTCCTCTTAGTGAAGTCTACAGTAAAGGAATTGGCTGAAAACTCTCTGAAATTTAAGCCTCACAGAATGGCAATTCAACGAAAAATGCTCTCAAACTGAAGCCTATAGTAAGGGAACTGACTAGAAACTTGCAAAAATGAACCTACAGCAAAGGAATTTGTCGAAAAACTTGCTCAATGTAAAACTCATAGTATAAGGAAATTCAACGAAAACCACTCTCAAAATGAAGCCTATAGTAAGGCAATTCGAGGGGAAACTTGCCAAAACTGAAGCCTATAAGAAGGGAGTTCGACGAAATACTCCCTCATAGTGACGCCCTTTGTAATGGAATTGGCTGAAAATGTTTTGAAAACTTTCAGCCTATAGTAAGGGAATTCATGAAAAGTCTCTCAAACGAAGCCTATAGTAAGGGAATTCAATAGATACACGCCAAAAATGAAGCCTATTGTGATGTAATTCTTCGAAAAACTTGCTGAAAGAAAAACCTCTCGCAAAGATAAATACGACGAAAAACTCGGTCAAAACGAAGCTTATAGCAATGGAATTGGCTGACAAACTCTCTGAAATCTAATCCTATAGTAAGGCGATTTGACGATAAAATTACAGATGCTGAAGCCGATAGAGAGGGCACTCGAGCTAAAACTCGCACATAGTGAAGCCTATACTAGGGAATTGGCTGCAAAACTCTCTCAAATTTACAGCTATAACAAGGAACTCGTCGAAAAGGTCTCTCAAACCTAAGCGCATTGTAACGGAATTCGACTATAAACTCGGGAAAATGAACCCAATAGTAAAGCGATTCCTTGAAACACTGCTCAAAGGAAACCTATAGTATAAGGAATTTCGATGAAAACCTCACCCAAATGAAGCAAATAGTAAGGCAACCGAGAAAACATTCTGAAACTGAAGCCTATAATAAGGGAACTCGACAAAAACCTCCCACATAGTGAGGCATATTGTAAGGCAATTGGATGAAAAACTCTCTGAAATTTACGTCTGTAGCAAGGGAATTTGACGAAAAAGCATCTCCAACCGAAGATTATATAGTAAGGGAATTGACTAGAAATTCACGAAATAAAAAATCCTTAAGAAAAGCTATTCGTCAAAAAAAACTAGGTCAAAGTAAAACATAGAGAGTGAGTAAATTTAAAGAAAAATCGGTCAAAATGAAGCTTATTGAATGGGTATTCGACCAAATACTTACTGAAACTGAAACCTATTGTAAGGAAACTCAACGAAAAACTCTTTACAAAATGAAAACAATAGTAAGGGAATTGGTTGAATAACTCTTAAATTTAAGCCTCACAGAAAGGAATTCCGACGAAAAGTCCTCTAAAACTGAAGGTTATATTAAGGAAATTCTACTACAAACTGGCAAAAAATGATGCCAATAGTACGGTAATTCCTCGAAAAACTCGCTCAAAGTGAAACCTATTGTATAAGGAAATTCGAAGAAAAACTCGCTCAAAAGAAAACCCATCGCCAAGCAATTTGATGGGGAACTTACAGAAGTCGGAGCCATCCTACGGGAACCCGAGGATAAAGTCCCTCTTAGTGAAGTCTACAGTAAAGGAATAGGCTGAAAAACTCTCTGAAATTTAAGCCTACAGAATGGCAATTCAACGAAAAATGCTCTCAAACTGAAGCCTATAGTAAGGGAACTGACTAGAAAACTTGCAAAAATGAACCCTACAGCAAAGGAATTTGTCGAAAAACTTGCTCAATGTAAAACTCATAGTATAAGGAAATTCAACGAAAACCACTCTCAAAATGAAGCCCATAGTAAGGCAATTCGAGGGGAAACTTGCCAAAACTGAAGCCTATAAGAAGGAGTTCGATTTAAATACTCCCCTCATAGTGACGCCCTTTGTAATGGAATTGGCTGAAAACGTTTTGAAAACTTTCAGCCTATAGTAAGGGAATTCGATGAAAAAGTCTCTCAAACGGAAGCCTATAGTAAGGGAATTCGAATAGATACACGCCAAAAATGAAGCCTATTGTGATGTAATTCTTCGAAAAACTTGCTGAAAGAAAAACCTCTCGCAAAGATAAATACGACGAAAAACTCGGTCAAAACGAAGCTTATAGCAATGGAATTGGCTGACAAACTCTGAAATCTAATCCTATAGTAAGGCGATTTGACGATAAAATTACAGATGCTGAAGCCGAGAGAGAGGGCACTCGAGCTAAAACGCGCACACATAGTGAAGCCTATACTAGGGAATTGGCTGCAAAACTCTCTCAAATTTACAGCTATAACAAGGAACTCGTCGAAAAGGTCTCTCAAACTAAAGCGCATTGTAACGGAATTCGACTATAAACTCGGGAAAATGAACCCAATAGTAAAGCGATTCCTTGAAACACTGCTCAAAGGAAACTTATAGTATAAGGAATTTCGATGAAAACCTCACCCAAATGAAGCAAATAGTAAGGCAACCGAGAAAAACATTCTGAAACTGAAGCCTATAATAAGGAACTCGACAAAAACCTCCCACATAGTGAGGCATATTGTAAGGCAATTGGATGAAAACTCTGAAATTTACGCCTGTAGCAAGGGAATTTGACTAAAAAGCATCTCCAACCAAGATTATATAGTAAGGAATTTGACTAGAAATTCACGAAATAAAAAATCCTTAAGAAAAGCTATTCAAAAAAAAAAACTAGGTCAAAGTAAAAACATAGAGAGTGAGTAAATTTAAAGAAAAATCGGTCAAAATGAAGCTTATTGAATGGGTATTCGACCAAATACTTACTGAAACTGAAACCTATTGTAAGGAAACTCAACGAAAAAAACTCTTTACAAAATGAAAACAATAGTAAGGGAATTGGTTGAATAACTCTTAAATTTAAGCCTACAGAAAAGGAATTCGACTAAAAGTCCTCTAAAACTGAAGGTTATTTTAAGGAAATTCTTCTACAAACTGGCAAAAAATGAAGCCTACAGTACAGTAATTCCATGAAAAACTCGCCCAAAGTGAAACCCATAGTATAAGGAAATTCGAAGAAAAACTCGCTCAAAAGAAAACCCATCGCCAAGCAATTTGATGGGGAACTTACAGAAGTCGGAGCCATCCTACGGGAACCCGAGGATAAAGTCCCTCTTAGTGAAGTCTACAGTAAAGGAATAGGCTGAAAAAACTCTGAAATTTAAGCCTACAGAATGGCAATTCAACGAAAAATGCTCTCAAACTGAAGCCTATAGTAAGGGAATCCGACTAGAAACTTGCAAAAAATGAACCCTACAGCAAAGGAATTTGTCGAAAAACTTGCTCAATGTAAAACTCATAGTATAAGGAAATTCAACGAAAACCACTCTCAAAATGAAGCCTATAGTAAGGCAATTCGAGGGGAAACTTGCCAAAACTGAAGCCTATAAGAAGGGAGTTCGATTTAAATACCCCTCATAGTGACGCCCTTTGTAATGGAATTGGCTGAAAACGTTTTGAAAACTTTCAGCCTATAGTAAGGGAATTGATGAAAAGTCTCTCAAACGCAAGCCTATAGTAAGGGAATTCAATAGATACACGCCAAAAATGAAGCCTATTGTGATGTAATTCTTCAAAAACTTGCTGAAAGAAAACCTCTCGCAAAGATAAATACGATTTAAAAACTCGGTCAAAACGAAGCTTATAGCAATGGAATTGGCTGACAAACTCTCTGAAATCTAATCCTATAGTAAGGCGATTTGACGATAAAATTACAGATGCTGAAGCCGATAGAGAGGGCACTCGAGCTAAAACTCGCACATAGTGAAGCCTATACTAGGGGAATTGGCTGCAAAACTCTCTCAAATTTACAGCTATAACAAGGGAACTCGTCGAAAAGGTCTCTCAAACCTAAGCGTACTGTAACGGAATTCGACTATAAACTCGGGAAAAATGAACCCAATAGTAAAGCGATTCCTTGAAACACTCGTTCAAAGGAAATCCTATAGTATAAGGAATTTCGATGAAAACCTCACCCAAATGAAGCAAATAGTAAGGCAATTCGAGAAAGACATTCTGAAACTGAAGCCTATAATAAGGGAACTCGACAAAAACCTCCCACATAGTGAGGCATATTGTAAGGCAATTGGATGAAAAACTCTCTGAAATTTACGTCTGTAGCAAGGGAATTTGACGAAAAAGCATCTCCAACCGAAGATTATATAGTAAGGGAATTCGACTAGAAATTCACGAAATAAAAAATCCTTAAGAAAAGCTATTCGTCGAAAAACTAGGTCAAAGTAAAACATAGAGAGTGAGTAAATTTAAAGAAAAATCGGTCAAAATGAAGCTTATTGAATGGGTATTCGACCAAATACTTACTGAAACTGAAACCTATTGTAAGGAAACTCAACGAAAAACTCTTTACAAAATGAAAACAATAGTAAGGGAATTGGTTGAATAACTCTCTTAAATTTAAGCCTACAGAAAGGGAATTCGACGAAAAAGTCTCTAAAACTGAAGGTTATATTAAGGAAATTCTTCTACAAACTGGCAAAAAATGAAGCCTATAGTACAGTAATTCCTCGAAAAACTCGCTCAAAATAAAACCCATCGCCAAGCAATTTGATGGGGAACTTACAGAAGTCGAAGCCATCCTACGGGAACCCGAGGAAAAAGTCCCTCTTAGTGAAGTCTACAGTAAAGGAATTGGCTGAAAAACTCTCTGAAATTTAAGCCTCACAGAATGGAATGGCAATTCAACAACGAAAAATGCTCTCAAACTGAAGCCTATAGTAAGGGAATCCGACTAGAAACTTGCAAAAAATGAACCCTACAGCAAAGGAATTTGTCGAAAAACTTGCTCAATGTAAAACTCATAGTATAAGGAAATTCAACGAAAACCACTCTCAAAATGAAGCCTATAGTAAGGCAATTCGAGGGGAAACTTGCCAAAACTGAAGCCTATAAGAAGGGAGTTCGACGAAATACTCCCTCATAGTGACGCCCTTTGTAATGGAATTGGCTGAAAACGTTTTGAAAACTTTCAGCCTATAGTAAGGGAATTCGATGAAAAAGTCTCTCAAACGCAAGCCTATAGTAAGGGAATTCGAATAGATACACGCCAAAAATGAAGCCTATTGTGATGTAATTCTTCGAAAAACTTGCTGAAAGAAAAACCTCTCGCAAAGATAAATACGACGAAAAACTCGGTCAAAACGAAGCTTATAGCAATGGAATTGGCTGACAAACTCTCTGAAATCTAATCCTATAGTAACGCGATTTGACGATAAAATTACAGATGCTGAAGCCGATAGAGAGGGCACTCGAGCTAAAACTCGCACATAGTGAAGCCTATACTAGGGGAATTGGCTGCAAAACTCTCTCAAATTTACAGCTATAACAAGGGAACTCGTCGAAAAGGTCTCTCAAACCTAAGCGCATTGTAACGGAATTCGACTATAAACTCGGGAAAATGAACCCAATAGTAAAGCGATTCCTTGAAACACTGCTCAAAGGAAACCTATAGTATAAGGAATTTCGATGAAAACCTCACCCAAATGAAGCAAATAGTAAGGCAACCGAGAAAACATTCTGAAACTGAAGCCTATAATAAGGGAACTCGACAAAAAACCTCCCACATAGTGAGGCATATTGTAAGGCAATTGGATGAAAAACTCTGAAATTTACGCCTGTAGCAAGGGAATTTGACGAAAAAGCATCTCCAATCAAGATTATATAGTAAGGAATTGACTAGAAATTCACGAAATAAAAAATCCTTAAGAAAAGCTATTCGTCGAAAAAACTAGGTCAAAGTAAAACATAGAGAGTGAGTAAATTTAAAGAAAAATCGGTCAAAATGAAGCTTATTGAATGGGTATTCGACCAAATACTTACTGAAACTGAAACCTATTGTAAGGAAACTCAACGAAAAAACTCTTTACAAAATGAAAACAATAGTAAGGGAATTGGTTGAATAACTCTTAAATTTAAGCCTACAGAAAGGGAATTCGACTAAAAGTCCTCTAAAACTGAAGGTTATATTAAGGAAATTCTTCTACAAACTGGCAAAAAATGAAGCCTATAGTACAGTAATTCCTCGAAAAACTCGCCAAAGTGAAACCTATAGTATAAGGAAATTCAAGAAAACTCGCTTCAAAATAAAACCCATCGCAAAGCAATTTGATGGGGAACTTACAGAAGTCGGGCCATCCCACGGGAACCCGAGGAAAAGTCCTCTTAGTGAAGTCTACAGTAAAGGAATTGGCTGAAAAACTCTCTGAAATTTAAGCCACAGAATGGCAATTCAACGAAAAATGCTCTCAAACTGAAGCCTATAGTAAGGGAACCGACTAGAAACTTGCTTGCAAAAATGAACCCAACAGTAAAGGAATTTGTAAAAAACTTGCTCAATGTAAAACTTATAGTATAAGGAAATTCAACGAAAACCACTCTCAAAATGAAGCCTATAGTAAGGCAATTCGAGGGGAAACTTGCCAAAACTGAAGCCTATAAGAAGGAGTTCGATTAAATACTCCCTCATAGTGACGCCCTTTGTAATGGAATTGGCTGAAAACGTTTTGAAAACTTTCAGCCTATAGTAAGGGAATTGATGAAAAGTCTCTCAAACGGAAGCCTATAGTAAGGGAATTCAATAGATACACGCCAAAAATGAAGCCTATTGTGATGTTCTTCAAAAACTTGCTGAAAGAAAACCTCTCGCAAAGATAAATACGACGAAAAACTCGGTCAAAACGAAGCTTATAGCAATGGAATTGGCTGACAAACTCTGAAATCTAATCCTATAGTAAGGCGATTTGACGATAAAATTACAGATGCTGAAGCCGATAGAGAGGGCACTCGAGCTAAAACTCGCACATAGTGAAGCCTATACTAGGGAATTGGCTGCAAAACTCTCTCAAATTTACAGCTATAACAAGGGAACTCGTCGAAAAGGTCTCTCAAACCTAAGCGTACTGTAACGGAATTCGACTATAAACTCGGGAAAAATGAACCCAATAGTAAAGCGATTCCTTGAAACACTCGTTCAAAGGAAATCCTATAGTATAAGGAATTTCGATGAAAACCTCACCCAAATGAAGCAAATAGTAAGGCAACCGAGAAAAACATTCTGAAACTGAAGCCTATAATAAGGAACTCGACAAAAACCTCCCACATAGTGAGGCATATTGTAAGGCAATTGGATGAAAACTCTGAAATTTACGCCTGTAGCAAGGGAATTTGACTAAAAAGCATCTCCAACCAAGATTATATAGTAAGGGAATTGACTAGAAATTCACGAAATAAAAAATCCTTAAGAAAAGCTATTCGTCGAAAAACTAGGTCAAAGTAAAACATAGAGAGTGAGTAAATTTAAAGAAAAATCGGTCAAAATGAAGCTTATTGAATGGGTATTCGACCAAATACTTACTGAAACTGAAACCTATTGTAAGGAAACTCAACGAAAAACTCTTTACAAAATGAAAACAATAGTAAGGGAATTGGTTGAATAACTCTTAAATTTAAGCCTACAGAAAGGAATTGACTAAAAAGTCTCTAAAACTGAAGGTTATATTAAGGAAATTCTTCTACAAACTGGCAAAAAATGAAGCCTATAGTACAGTAATTCCTCGAAAAAACTCGCTCAAAGTGAAACCTATAGTATAAGGAAATTCAAGAAAACTCGCTCAAAATAAAACCCATCGCCAAGCAATTTGATGGGGAACTTACAGAAGTCGGCCATCCCACGGGAACCCGAGGAAAAGTCCTCTTAGTGAAGTCTACAGTAAAGGAATTGGCTGAAAAACTCTCTGAAATTTAAGCTCACAGAATGGCAATTCAACGAAAAATGCTCTCAAACTGAAGCCTATAGTAAGGGAACTGACTAGAAACTTCAAAAAATGAACCCTACAGTAAAGGAATTTGTCGAAAAAACTTGCTCAATGTAAAACTTATAGTATAAGGAAATTCAACGAAAACCACTCTCAAAATGAAGCCTATAGTAAGGCAATTCGAGGGGAAACTTGCCAAAACTGAAGCCTATAAGAAGGAGTTCGACGTAAATACTCCCTCATAGTGACGCCCCTTGTAATGGAATTGGCTGAAAACGTTTTGAAAACTTTCAGCCTATAGTAAGGGAATTGGATGAAAAGTCTCTCAAACGCAAGCCTATAGTAAGGGAATTCAATAGATACACGCCAAAAATGAAGCCTATTGTGATGTAATTCTTCAAAAACTTGCTGAAAGAAAAACCTCTCGCAAAGATAAATACGACGAAAAAACTCGGTCAAAACGAAGCTTATAGCAATGGAATTGGCTGACAAACTCTCTGAAATCTAATCCTATAGTAAGGCGATTTGACGATAAAATTACAGATGCTGAAGCCGATAGAGAGGGCACTCGAGCTAAAACTCGCACATAGTGAAGCCTATACTAGGGAATTGGCTGCAAAACTCTCTCAAATTTACAGCTATAACAAGGAACTCGTCGAAAAGGTCTCTCAAACCTAAGCGCATTGTAACGGAATTCGACTATAAACTCGGGAAAATGAACCCAATAGTAAAGCGATTCCTTGAAACACTGCTCAAAGGAAACCTATAGTATAAGGAATTTCGATGAAAACCTCACCCAAATGAAGCAAATAGTAAGGCAACCGAGAAAAACATTCTGAAACTGAAGCCTATAATAAGGAACTCGACAAAAACCTCCCACATAGTGAGGCATATTGTAAGGCAAATGGATGAAAAACTCTGAAATTTACGCCTGTAGCAAGGGAATTTGACGAAAAAGCATCTCCAAATCAAGATTATATAGTAAGGAATTTGACTAGAAATTAGAAATTCACGAAATAAAAAATCCTTAAGAAAAGCTATTCGAAAAAAAACTAGGTCAAAGTAAAACATAGAGAGTGAGTAAATTTAAAGAAAAATCGGTCAAAATGAAGCTTATTGAATGGGTATTCGACCAAATACTTACTGAAACTGAAACCTATTGTAAGGAAACTCAACGAAAAAACTCTTTACAAAATGAAAACAATAGTAAGGGAATTGGTTGAATAACTCTTAAATTTAAGCTTCACAGAAAGGAATTCGACGAAAAAGTCTCTAAAACTGAAGGTTATATTAAGGAAATTCTTCTACAAACTGGCAAAAAATGAAGCCTACAGTACAGTATTCCTCGAAAAACTCGCTCAAAGTGAAACCCATAGTATAAGGAAATTCAAGAAAACTCGCTCAAAAAATAAAACCCATCGCCAAGCAATTTGATGGGGAACTTACAGAAGTCGAAGCCATCCTACGGGAACCCGAGGAAAAAGTCCCTCTTAGTGAAGTCTACAGTAAAGGAATTGGCTAAAAAACTCTCTGAAATTTAAGCCTACAGAATGGCAATTCAACGAAAAATGCTCTCAAACTGAAGCCTAGAGTAAGGGAATCCGACTAGAAACTATGAAAAAAAAATGAACCCAACAGTAAAGGAATTTGTCAAAAACTTGCTCAATGTAAAACTCATAGTATAAGGAAATTCAACGAAAACCACTCTCAAAATGAAGCCTATAGTAAGGCAATTCGAGGGGAAACTTGCCAAAACTGAAGCCTATAAGAAGGGAGTTCGACGAAATACTCCCTCATAGTGACGTCCTTTGCAATGGAATTGGCTGAAAACGTTTTGAAAACTTTCAGCCTATAGTAAGGGAATTGATGAAAAGTCTCTCAAACGAAGCCTATAGTAAGGGAATTCAATAGATACACGCCAAAAATGAAGCCTATTGTGATGTAATTCTTCGAAAAACTTGCTGAAAGAAAAACCTCTCGCAAAGATAAATACGACGAAAAACTCGGTCAAAACGAAGCTTATAGCAATGGAATTGGCTGACAAACTCTCTGAAATCTAATCCTATAGTAAGGCGATTTGACGATAAAATTACAGATGCTGAAGCCGATAGAGAGGGCACTCGAGCTAAAAACTCGCACATAGTGAAGCCTATACTAGGGAATTGGCTGCAAAACTCTCTCAAATTTACAGCTATAACAAGGGAACTCGTCGAAAAGGTCTCTCAAACCTAAGCGTATTGTAACGGAATTCGACTATAAACTCGGGAAAAATGAACCCAATAGTAAAGCGATTCCTTGAAACACTGCTCAAAGGAAACCTATAGTATAAGGAATTTCGATGAAAACCTCACCCAAATGAAGCAAATAGTAAGGCAAACCGAGAAAACATTCTGAAACTGAAGCCTATATAAAGGGAACTCGACAAAAACCTCCCACATAGTGAGGCATATTGTAAGGCAATTGATGAAAAACTCTGAAATTTACGCCTGTAGCAAGGAATTTGACGAAAAAGCATCTCCAACCAAGATTATATAGTAAGGGAATTGACTAGAAATTCACGAAATAAAAAATCCTTAAGAAAAGCTATTCGTCGAAAAAACTAGGTCAAAGTAAAACATAGAGAGTGAGTAAATTTAAAGAAAAATCGGTCAAAATGAAGCTTATTGAATGGGTATTCGACCAAATACTTACTGAAACTGAAACCTATTGTAAGGAAACTCAACGAAAAACTCTTTACAAAATGAAAACAATAGTAAGGGAATTGGTTGAATAACTCTTAAATTTAAGCCTCACAGAAAGGGAATCACCTAAAAAGTCCCTCTAAAACTGAAGGTTATATTAAGGAAATTTTCTACAAACTGGCAAAAATGAAGCCTATAGTACAGTCATTCCTCGAAAAACTCGCTCAAAGTGAAACCTATAGTATAAGGAAATTCAAGAAAACTCGCTCAAAATAAAACCCATCGCCAAGCAATTTGATGGGGAACTTACAGAAGTCGGGCCATCCCACGGGAACCCGAGGAAAAGTCCTCTTAGTGAAGTCTACAGTAAAGGAATTGGCTGAAAAAACTCTGAAATTTAAGCTCACAGAATGGCAATTCAACGAAAAATGCTCTCAAACTGAAGCCTATAGTAAGGGAACTGACTAGAAACTTGCAAAAATGAACCCAACAGTAAAGGAATTTGTCGAAAAACTTGCTCAATGTAAAACTTATAGTATAAGGAAATTCAACGAAAACCACTCTCAAAATGAAGCCTATAGTAAGGCAATTCGAGGGGAAACTTGCCAAAACTGAAGCCTATAAGAAGGAGTTCGACCTAAATACCCCTCATAGTGACGCCCTTTGTAATGGAATTGGCTGAAAACGTTTTGAAAACTTTCAGCCTATAGTAAGGGAATTGATGAAAAGTCTCTCAAACGCAAGCCTATAGTAAGGGAATTCAATAGATACACGCCAAAAATGAAGCCTATTGTGATGTAATTCTTCAAAAACTTGCTGAAAGAAAACCTCTCGCAAAGATAAATACGATTTAAAAACTCGGTCAAAACGAAGCTTATAGCAATGGAATTGGCTGACAAACTCTCTGAAATCTAATCCTATAGTAAGGCGATTTGACGATAAAATTACAGATGCTGAAGCCGATAGAGAGGGCACTCGAGCTAAAACTCGCACATAGTGAAGCCTATACTAGGGAATTGGCTGCAAAACTCTCTCAAATTTACAGCTATAACAAGGAACTCGTCGAAAAGGTCTCTCAAACCTAAGCGCATTGTAACGGAATTCGACTATAAACTCGGGAAAATGAACCCAATAGTAAAGCGATTCCTTGAAACACTGCTCAAAGGAAAACCTATAGTATAAGGAATTTCGATGAAAACCTCACCCAAATGAAGCAAATAGTAAGGCAATTCGAGAGAAAACATTCTGAAACTGAAGCCTATAATAAGGAACTCGACAAAAAACCTCCCACATAGTGAGGCATATTGTAAGGCAATTGATGAAAAACTCTGAAATTTACGCCTGTAGCAAGGGAATTTGACTAAAAAGCATCTCCAACCAAGATTATATAGTAAGGGAATTGACTAGAAATTCACGAAATAAAAAATCCTTAAGAAAAGCTATTCGTCAAAAAACTAGGTCAAAGTAAAACATAGAGAGTGAGTAAATTTAAAGAAAAAGCGGTCAAAATGAAGCTTATTGAATGGGTATTCGACCAAATACTTACTGAAACTGAAACCTATTGTAAGGAAACTCAACGAAAAACTCTTTAGAAAGTGAAAACAATAGTAAGGGAATTGGTTGAATAACTCTCTTAAATTTAAACCTACAGAAAAGGAATTCGACGAAAAAGTCCCTTAAACTGAAGGTTATATTAAGGAAATTCTTCTACAAACTGGCAAAAAAATGAAGCCTACAGTACACAGTCATTCAAAAAAAACTCGCCCAAAGTGAAACCTATAGTATAAGGAAATTCAAGAAAAACTCTCATTCAAAATAAAACCCATCGCAAAGCAATTTGATGGGGAACTTACAGAAGTCGAAGCCATCCTACGGGAACCCGAGGAAAAAGTCCCTCTTAGTGAAGTCTACAGTAAAGGAATTGGCTGAAAAACTCTCTGAAATTTAAGCCTACAGAATGGCAATTCAACGAAAAATGCTCTCAAACTGAAGCCTATAGTAAGGGAATCCGACTAGAAACTTGCGAAAAATGAACCCAATAGTAAAGGAATTTGTCGAAAAACTTGCTCAATGTAAAACTTATAGTATAAGGAAATTCAACGAAAACCACTCTCAAAATGAAGCCTATAGTAAGGCAATTCGAGGGGAAACTTGCCAAAACTGAAGCCTATAAGAAGGAGTTCATTAAATACCCCCCCTCATAGTGACCCCTTGTAATGGAATTGGCTGAAAACGTTTTGAAAACTTTCAGCCTATAGTAAGGGAATTGATGAAAAGTCTCTCAAACGCAAGCCTATAGTAAGGGAATTCGAATAGATACACGCCAAAAATGAAGCCTATTGTGATGTAATTCTTCGAAAAACTTGCTGAAAGAAAAACCTCTCGCAAAGATAAATACGACGAAAAACTCGGTCAAAACGAAGCTTATAGCAATGGAATTGGCTGACAAACTCTGAAATCTAATCCTATAGTAAGGCGATTTGACGATAAAATTACAGATGCTGAAGCCGATAGAGAGGGCACTCGAGCTAAAACTCGCACATAGTGAAGCCTATACTAGGGAATTGGCTGCAAAACTCTCTCAAATTTACAGCTATAACAAGGAACTCGTCGAAAAGGTCTCTCAAACCTAAGCGCATTGTAACGGAATTCGACTATAAACTCGGGAAAATGAACCCAATAGTAAAGCGATTCCTTGAAACACTGCTCAAAGGAAACCTATAGTATAAGGAATTTTCGATGAAACCTCACACCCAAATGAAGCAAATAGTAAGGCAACCGAGAAAACATTCTGAAACTGAAGCCTATAATAAGGGAACTCGACAAAAACCTCCCACATAGTGAGGCATATTGTAAGGCAATTGATGAAAAAACTCTGAAATTTACGCCTGTAGCAAGGGAATTTGACGAAAAGCATCTCCAACCAAGATTATATAGTAAGGGAATTCGACTAGAAATTCACGAAATAAAAAATCCTTAAGAAAAGCTATTCAAAAAAAAAACTAGGTCAAAGTAAAACATAGAGAGTGAGTAAATTTAAAGAAAAATCGGTCAAAATGAAGCTTATTGAATGGGTATTCGACCAAATACTTACTGAAACTGAAACCTATTGTAAGGAAACTCAACGAAAAACTCTTTACAAAATGAAAACAATAGTAAGGGAATTGGTTGAATAACTCTCTTAAATTTAAGCCTACAGAAAAGGGAATTGACCTAAAAAGTCTCTAAAACTGAAGGTTATATTAAGGAGGAAATTTCTTCTACAAACTGGCAAAAATGAAGCCTATAGTACAGTAATTCGAAAAACTCGCCAAAGTGAAACCTATAGTATAAGGAAATTCAAGAAAAACTCGCTCAAAATAAAACCCATCGCAAAGCAATTTGATGGGGAACTTACAGAAGTCGGGCCATCCCACGGGAACCCGAGGAAAAGTCCTCTTAGTGAAGTCTACAGTAAAGGAATTGGCTGAAAACTCTCTGAAATTTAAGCTCACAGAATGGCAATTCAACGAAAAAATGCTCTCAAACTGAAGCCTATAGTAAGGGAACCGACTAGAAACTGTAAAAAATGAACCCTACAGTAAAGGAATTTGTCGAAAACTTGCTCAATGTAAAACTTATAGTATAAGGAAATTCAACGAAAACCACTCAAAATGAAGCCTATAGTAAGGCAATTCGAGGGGAAACTTGCCAAAACTGAAGCCTATAAGAAGGGAGTTCGACGAAATACTCCAGCACGGTGACGTCCTTTGCAATGGAATAGGGTGAAAACGTTTTGAAAACTTTCAGCCTATACTAAGGGAATTCGATGTAAAATTCTCTCAAACGCAAGCCTATAGTAAGGGAATTCGAATAGATACACGCCAAAAATGAAGCCTATTGTGATGTAATTCTTCGAAAAACTTGCTGAAAGAAAAACCTCTCGCAAAGAAAAATACGACGAAAAAAACTCGGTCAAAACGAAGCTTATAGCAATGGAATTGGCTGACAAACTCTCTGAAATCTAATCCTATAGTAAGGCGATTTGACGATAAAATTACAGATGGTGAAGCCGATAGAGAGGGCACTCGAGCTAAAACTCGCACATATTGAAGCCTATACTAGGGGAATTGGCTGCAAAACTCTCTCAAATTTACAGCTATAACAAGGGAACTCGTCGAAAAGGTCTCTCAAACCTAAGCGCATTGTAACGGAATTCGACTATAAACTCGGAAAAATGAACCCAATAGTAAAGCGATTCCTTGAAACACTGCTCAAAGGAAACCTATAGTATAAGGAATTTCGATGAAAACCTCACCCAAATGAAGCAAATAGTAAGGCAACCGAGAGAAAACATTCTGAAACTGAAGCCTATAATATAAGGAACTCGACAAAAACCTCCCACATAGTGAGGCATATTGTAAGGCAATTGATGAAAAACTCTGAAATTTACGCCTGTAGCAAGGAATTTGACTAAAAAGCATCTCCAACCAAGATTATATAGTAAGGGAATTGACTAGAAATTCACGAAATAAAAAATCCTTAAGAAAAGCTATTCAAAAAAAAAACTAGGTCAAAGTAAAACATAGAGAGTGAGTAAATTTAAAGAAAAATCGGTCAAAATGAAGCTTATTGAATGGGTATTCGACCAAATACTTACTGAAACTGAAACCTATTGTAAGGAAACTCAACGAAAAACTCTTTACAAAATGAAAACAATAGTAAGGGAATTGGTTGAATAACTCTCTTAAATTTAAGCCTACAGAAAAGGAATTCGACGAAAAAGTCTCTAAAACTGAAGGTTATATTAAGGAAATTCTACTACAAACTGGCAAAAAATGAAGCCTAGAGTACAGTAATTCCTCGAAAAAACTCGCTCAAAGTGAAACCTATAGTATAAGGAAATTCAAGAAAAACTCGCTCAAAATAAAACCCATCGCAAAGCAATTTGATGGGGAACTTACAGAAGTCGGGCCATCCCACGGGAACCCGAGGAAAAGTCCTCTTAGTGAAGTCTACAGTAAAGGAATTGGCTGAAAACTCTCTGAAATTTAAGCCTCACAGAATGGCAATTCAACGAAAAATGCTCTCAAACTGAAGCCTATAGTAAGGGAACTGACTAGAAACTTGCAAAAAATGAACCCAACAGTAAAGGAATTTGTCGAAAAAACTTGCTCAATGTAAAACTTATAGTATAAGGAAATTCAACGAAAACCACTCTGTCAAAATGAAGCCTATAGTAAGGCAATTCGAGGGGAAACTTGCCAAAACTGAAGCCTATAAGAAGGAGTTCGACGAAATACTCCCCTCATAGTGACGCCCTTTGTAATGGAATTGGCTGAAAACGTTTTGAAAACTTTCAGCCTATAGTAAGGGAATTCATGAAAAGTCTCTCAAACGCAAGCCTATAGTAAGGGAATTCGAATAGATACACGCCAAAAATGAAGCCTATTGTGATGTAATTCTTCGAAAAACTTGCTGAAAGAAAAACCTCTCGCAAAGATAAATACGACGAAAAACTCGGTCAAAACGAAGCTTATAGCAATGGAATTGGCTGACAAACTCTCTGAAATCTAATCCTATAGTAAGGCGATTTGACGATAAAATTACAGATGCTGAAGCCGATAGAGAGGGCACTCGAGCTAAAACTCGCACATAGTGAAGCCTATACTAGGGGAATTGGCTGCAAAACTCTCTCAAATTTACAGCTATAACAAGGGAACTCGTCGAAAAGGTCTCTCAAACCTAAGCGTATTGTAACGGAATCGACTACTATAAACTCGGGAAAAATGAACCCAATAGTAAAGCGATTCCTTGAAACACTGCTCAAAGGAAACCTATAGTATAAGGAATTTCATGAAAACCTCACCAAATGAAGCAAATAGTAAGGCAACCGAGAAAACATTCTGAAACTGAAGCCTATAATAAGGAACTCGACAAAAACCTCCCACATAGTGAGGCATATTGTAAGGCAATTGGATGAAAAACTCTGAAATTTACGTCTGTAGCAAGGGAATTGGACGAAAAAGCATCTCCAACCGAAGATTATATAGTAAGGGAATTCGACTAGAAATTCACGAAATAAAAAATCCTTAAGAAAAGCTATTCGTCGAAAAAACTAGGTCAAAGTAAAACATAGAGAGTGAGTAAATTTAAAGAAAAATCGGTCAAAATGAAGCTTATTGAATGGGTATTCGACCAAATACTTACTGAAACTGAAACCTATTGTAAGGAAACTCAACGAAAAACTCTTTACAAAATGAAAACAATAGTAAGGGAATTGGTTGAATAACTCTTAAATTTAAGCCTACAGAAAGGGAATTACGAAAAGTCTCTAAAACTGAAGGTTATATTAAGGAAATTCTTCTACAAACTGGCAAAAAATGAAGCCTATAGTACAGTAATTCCTCGAAAAAACTCGCTCAAAGTGAAACCTATAGTATAAGGAAATTCAAGAAAAACTCGCTCAAAATAAAACCCATCGCAAAGCAATTTGATGGGGAACTTACAGAAGTCGGGCCATCCCACGGGAACCCGAGGAAAAGTCCTCTTAGTGAAGTCTACAGTAAAGGAATTGGCTGAAAAACTCTGAAATTTAAGCTTCACAGAATGGCAATTCAACGAAAAATGCTCTCAAACTGAAGCCTATAGTAAGGGAACTGACTAGAAACTTTGCAAAAAAAATGAACCCAACAGTAAAGGAATTTGTCGAAAAACTTGCTCAATGTAAAACTTATAGTATAAGGAAAATTCAAACGAAAACCACTGTCAAAATGAAGAAGCCTATAGTAAGGCAATTCGAGGGGAAACTTGCCAAAAAACTGAAGCCTATAAGAAGGAGTTCGACGAAATATACCCCTCATAGTGACGCCCTTTGTAATGGAATTGGCTGAAAACGTTTTGAAAACTTTCAGCCTATAGTAAGGGAATTGATGAAAAAGTCTCTCAAACGCAAGCCTATAGTAAGGGAATTCAATAGATACACGCCAAAAATGAAGCCTATTGTGATGTAATTCTTCAAAAACTTGCTGAAAGAAAAACCTCTCGCAAAGATAAATACGACGAAAAACTCGGTCAAAACGAAGCTTATAGCAATGGAATTGGCTGACAAACTCTGAAATCTAATCCTATAGTAAGGCGATTTGACGATAAAATTACAGATGCTGAAGCCGATAGAGAGGGCACTCGAGCTAAAACTCGCACATAGTGAAGCCTATACTAGGGAATTGGCTGCAAAACTCTCTCAAATTTACAGCTATAACAAGGAACTCGTCGAAAAGGTCTCTCAAACCTAAGCTGCATTGTAACGGAATTCGACTATAAACGGGAAAAATGAACCAATAGTAAAGCGATTCCTTGAAACACTGCTCAAAGGAAACCTATAGTATAAGGAATTTCGATGAAAAAACCTCACCAAATGAAGCAAATAGTAAGGCAACCGAGAAAACATTCTGAAACTGAAGCCTATAATAAGGAACTCGACAAAACCTCCCACATAGTGAGGCATATTGTAAGGCAATTGATGAAAAACTCTGAAATTTACGCCTGTAGCAAGGGAATTTGACTAAAAAGCATCTCCAAACCAAGCTTATATAGTAAGGGAATTGACTAGAAATTCACGAAATAAAAAATCCTTAAGAAAAGCTATTCGTCGAAAAAAACTAGGTCAAAGTAAAACATAGAGAGTGAGTAAATTTAAAGAAAAATCGGTCAAAATGAAGCTTATTGAATGGGTATTCGACCAAATACTTACTGAAACTGAAACCTATTGTAAGGAAACTCAACGAAAAAAACTCTTTACAAAATGAAAACAATAGTAAGGGAATTGGTTGAATAACTCTTAAATTTAAGCCTCACAGAAAGGGAATTCGACTAAAAAGGCCTCTAAAACTGAAGGTTATATTAAGGAAATTCTTCTACAAACTGGCAAAAATGAAGCCTATAGTACAGTAATTCCTCGAAAAACTCGCTCAAAGTGAAACCTATAGTATAAGGAAATTCAAGAAAAACTCGCTCAAAATAAAACCCATCGCAAAGCAATTTGATGGGGAACTTACAGAAGTCGGGCCATCCCACGGGAACCCGAGGAAAAGTCCTCTTAGTGAAGTCTACAGTAAAGGAATTGGCTGAAAAACTCTCTGAAATTTAAGCCTCACAGAATGGCAATTCAACGAAAAATGCTCTCAAACTGAAGCCTATAGTAAGGGAACTGACTAGAAACTTAAAAAAAAAATGAACCCAACAGTAAAGGAATTTTGTCGAAAAACTTGCTCAATGTAAAACTTATAGTATAAGGAAATTCAACGAAAACCACTGTCAAAATGAAGCCTATAGTAAGGCAATTCGAGGGGAAACTTGCCAAAACTGAAGCCTATAAGAAGGGAGTTCGACTAAATACCCCCCTCATAGTGACGCCCTTTGTAATGGAATTGGCTGAAAACGTTTTGAAAACTTTCAGCCTATAGTAAGGGAATTGGATGAAAAGTCTCTCAAACGCAAGCCTATAGTAAGGGAATTCAATAGATACACGCCAAAAATGAAGCCTATTGTGATGTAATTCTTCGAAAAACTTGCTGAAAGAAAAACCTCTCGCAAAGATAAATACGACGAAAAACTCGGTCAAAACGAAGCTTATAGCAATGGAATTGGCTGACAAACTCTCTGAAATCTAATCCTATAGTAAGGCGATTTGACGATAAAATTACAGATGCTGAAGCCGATAGAGAGGGCACTCGAGCTAAAAACTCGCACATAGTGAAGCCTATACTAGGGAATTGGCTGCAAAACTCTCTCAAATTTACAGCTATAACAAGGAACTCGTCGAAAAGGTCTCTCAAACCTAAGCGCATTGTAACGGAATCGACTATAAACTCGGGAAAATGAACCCAATAGTAAAGCGATTCCTTGAAACACTGCTCAAAGGAAACCTATAGTATAAGGAATTCGATGAAAACCTCACCAAATGAAGCAAATAGTAAGGCAACCGAGAAAAACATTCTGAAACTGAAGCCTATAATAAGGAACTCGACAAAAACCTCCCACATAGTGAGGCATATTGTAAGGCAATTGATGAAAAACTCTGAAATTTACGTCTGTAGCAAGGGAATTTGACGAAAAAGCATCTCCAACCGAAGCTTATATAGTAAGGGAATTCGACTAGAAATTCACGAAATAAAAAATCCTTAAGAAAAGCTATTCGTCGAAAAACTAGGTCAAAGTAAAACATAGAGAGTGAGTAAATTTAAAGAAAAATCGGTCAAAATGAAGCTTATTGAATGGGTATTCGACCAAATACTTACTGAAACTGAAACCTATTGTAAGGAAACTCAACGAAAAACTCTTTACAAAATGAAAACAATAGTAAGGGAATTGGTTGAATAACTCTTAAATTTAAGCTCACAGAAAGGGAATTCGACTAAAAAGTCTCTAAAACTGAAGGTTATATTAAGGAAATTCTTCTACAAACTGGCAAAAAATGAAGCCTATAGTACAGTCATCCTCGAAAAACTCGCTCAAAGTGAAACCTATAGTATAAGGAAATTCAAGAAAACTCGCTCAAAATAAAACCCATCGCAAAGCAATTTGATGGGGAACTTACAGAAGTCGAAGCCATCCTACGGGAACCCGAGGAAAAGTCCTCTTAGTGAAGTCTACAGTAAAGGAATTGGCTGAAAAACTCTGAAATTTAAGCCTACAGAATGGCAATTCAACGAAAAATGCTCTCAAACTGAAGCCTATAGTAAGGGAACCGACTAGAAACTTAAGTAAAAATGAACCCAACAGTAAAGGAATTTGTCGAAAAACTTGCTCAATGTAAAACTTATAGTATAAGGAAATTCAACGAAAACCACTGTCAAAATGAAGCCTATAGTAAGGCAATTCGAGGGGAAACTTGCCAAAACTGAAGCCTATAAGAAGGAGTTCGACTAAATACTCCCCCTCATAGTGACGCCCTTTGTAATGGAATTGGCTGAAAACGTTTTGAAAACTTTCAGCCTATAGTAAGGGAATTCATGAAAAGTCTCTCAAACGCAAGCCTATAGTAAGGGAATTCAATAGATACACGCCAAAAATGAAGCCTATTGTGATGTAATTCTTCAAAAACTTGCTGAAAGAAAACCTCTCGCAAAAGAAAAATACGACGAAAAACTCGGTCAAAACGAAGTTTATAGCAATGGAATTGGCTGACAAACTCTCTGAAATCTAATCCTATAGTAAGGCGATTTGACGATAAAATTACAGATGCTGAAGCCGATAGAGAGGGCACTCGAGCTAAAACTCGCACATAGTGAAGCCTATACTAGGGAATTGGCTGCAAAACTCTCTCAAATTTACAGCTATAACAAGGAACTCGCCGAAAAGGTCTCTCAAACCTAAGCGCATTGTAACGGAATTCGACTATAAACTCGGGAAAATGAACCCAATAGTAAAGCGATTCCTTGAAACACACTGCTCAAAGGAAACCTATAGTATAAGGAATTTCGATGAAAACCTCACCAAATGAAGCAAATAGTAAGGCACCGAGAGAAAACATTCTGAAACTGAAGCCTATAATAAGGAACTCGACAAAACCTCCCACATAGTGAGGCATATTGTAAGGCAATTGGATGAAAACTCTGAAATTTACGCCTGTAGCAAGGGAATTTGACTAAAAAGCATCTCCAATCAAGCTTATGTAGTAAGGGAATTCGACTAGAAATTCACGAAATAAAAAATCCTTAAGAAAAGCTTTTCGTCGAAAAACTAGGTCAAAGTAAAACATAGAGAGTGAGTAAATTTAAAGAAAAATCGGTCAAAATGAAGCTTATTGAATGGGTATTCGACCAAATACTTACTGAAACTGAAACCTATTGTAAGGAAACTCAACGAAAAACTCTTTACAAAATGAAAACAATAGTAAGGGAATTGGTTGAATAACTCTCTTAAATTTAAGCCTACAGAAAGGGAATTCGGCGAAAAGGCCTCTAAAACTGAAGGTTATATTAAGGAAATTCTTCTACAAACTGGCAAAAAATGAAGCCTATAGTACAGTCATTCCTCGAAAAACTCGCTCAAAGTGAAACCTATAGTATAAGGAAATTCGAAGAAAAACTCGCTCAAAATAAAACCCATCGCAAAGCAATTTGATGGGGAACTTACAGAAGTCGAAGCCATCCTACGGGAACCCGAGGAAAAAGTCCCTCTTAGTGAAGTCTACAGTAAAGGAATTGGCTGAAAAACTCTCTGAAATTTAAGCCTACAGAATGGCAATTCAACGAAAAATGCTCTCAAACTGAAGCCTATAGTAAGGGAATCCGACTGGAAACTTGCGAAAAATGAACCCAACAGTAAAGGAATTTGTCGAAAAACTTGCTCAATGTAAAACTTATAGTATAAGGAAATTCAACGAAAACCACTGTCAAAATGAAGCCTATAGTAAGGCAATTCGAGGGGAAACTTGCCAAAACTGAAGCCTATAAGAAGGGAGTTCGACGAAATACTCCCGCACAGTGACGTCCTTTGCAATGGAATTGGCTGAAAACGTTTTGAAAACTTTCAGCCTATAGTAAGGGAATTCGATGAAAAAGTCTCTCAAACGCAAGCCTATAGTAAGGGAATTCGAATAGATACACGCCAAAAATGAAGCCTATTGTGATGTAATTCTTCGAAAAACTTGCTGAAAGAAAAACCTCTCGCAAAGATAAATACGACGAAAAACTCGGTCAAAACGAAGCTTATAGCAATGGAATTGGCTGACAAACTCTCTGAAATCTAATCCTATAGTAAGGCGATTTGACGATAAAATTACAGATGCTGAAGCCGATAGAGAGGGCACTCGAGCTAAAACTCGCACATAGTGAAGCCTATACTAGGGGAATTGGCTGCAAAACTCTCTCAAATTTACAGCTATAACAAGGAACTCGTCGAAAAGGTCTCTCAAACCTAAGCGCATTGTAACGGAATTCGACTATAAACTCGGGAAAATGAACCCAATAGTAAAGCGATTCCTTGAAAAACACTGCTCAAAGGAAACTATAGTATAAGGAATTTCGATGAAAACCTCACCAAATGAAGCAAATAGTAAGGCAACCGAGAAAACATTCTGAAACTGAAGCCTATAATAAGGGAACTCGACAAAACCTCCCACATAGTGAGGCATATTGTAAGGCAATTGGATGAAAAAAAACTCTGAAATTTTACCTGTAGCAAGCAAGGAATTTGACTAAAAAGCATCTCCAACCAAGCTTATATAGTAAGGGAATTGACTAGAAATTCACGAAATAAAAAATCCTTAAGAAAAGCTATTCGTCGAAAAACTAGGTCAAAGTAAAACAGAGAGAGTGAGTAAATTTAAAGAAAAATCGGTCAAAATGAAGCTTATTGAATGGGTATTCGACCAAATACTTACTGAAACTGAAACCTATTGTAAGGAAACTCAACGAAAAACTCTTTACAAAATGAAAACAATAGTAAGGGAATTGGTTGAATAACTCTTAAATTTAAGCTCACAGAAAGGGAATTGACGAAAAAGTCTCTAAAACTGAAGGTTATATTAAGGAAATTCTTCTACAAACTGGCAAAAAAAATGAAGCCTATAGTACAGTCATTCCTCGAAAAAAACTCGCTCAAAGTGAAACCTATAGTATAAGAAAAATCAAGAAAAACTCGCTCAAAATAAAACCCATCGCAAAGCAATTTGATGGGGAACTTACAGAAGTCGGCCATCCCACGGGAACCCGAGGAAAAGTCCTCTTAGTGAAGTCTACAGTAAAGGAATTGGCTGAAAAACTCTCTGAAATTTAAGCCACAGAATGGCAATTCAACGAAAAATGCTCTCAAACTGAAGCCTATAGTAAGGGAACTGACTAGAAACTTATGTAAAAATGAACCCAACAGTAAAGGAATTTGTTTGTAAAAAACTTGCTCAATGTAAAACTTATAGTATAAGGAAATTCAACGAAAACCACTGTCAAAATGAAGCCTATAGTAAGGCAATTCGAGGGGAAACTTGCCAAAACTGAAGCCTATAAGAAGGAGTTCGACTAAATACCCCCCTCATAGTGACGCCCTTTGTAATGGAATTGGCTGAAAACGTTTTGAAAACTTTCAGCCTATAGTAAGGGAATTGATGAAAAGTCTCTCAAACGCAAGCCTATAGTAAGGGAATTCAATAGATACACGCCAAAAATGAAGCCTATTGTGATGTAATTCTTCAAAAACTTGCTGAAAGAAAAACCTCTCGCAAAGATAAATACGACGAAAAACTCGGTCAAAACGAAGCTTATAGCAATGGAATTGGCTGACAAACTCTCTGAAATCTAATCCTATAGTAAGGGCGATTTGACGATAAAATTACAGATGCTGAAGCCGATAGAGAGGGCACTCGAGCTAAAACTCGCACATAGTGAAGCCTATACTAGGGAATTGGCTGCAAAACTCTCTCAAATTTACAGCTATAACAAGGAACTCGTCGAAAAGGTCTCTCAAACCTAAGCGCATTGTAACGGAATTCGACTATAAACTCGGAAAAATGAACCCAATAGTAAAGCGATTCCTTGAAACACTGCTCAAAGGAAACCTATAGTATAAGGAATTTCGATGAAAACCTCACCAAATGAAGCAAATAGTAAGGCAACCGAGAAAACATTCTGAAACTGAAGCCTATAATAAGGGAACTCGACAAAAACCTCCCACATAGTGAGGCATATTGTAAGGCAATTGGATGAAAAACTCTCTGAAATTTACGTCTGTAGCAAGGAATTTGACGAAAAAGCATCTCCAACCAATCTTATATAGTAAGGGAATTGACTAGAAATTCACGAAATAAAAAATCCTTAAGAGAAAAGCTTATTCGTCGAAAAAACTAGGTCAAAGTAAAACATAGAGAGTGAGTAAATTTAAAGAAAAATCGGTCAAAATGAAGCTTATTGAATGGGTATTCGACCAAATACTTACTGAAACTGAAACCTATTGTAAGGAAACTCAACGAAAAACTCTTTACAAAATGAAAACAATAGTAAGGGAATTGGTTGAATAACTCTCTTAAATTTAAGCCTACAGAAAGGGAATTCGACGAAAAAGTCTCTAAAACTGAAGGTTATATTAAGGAAATTCTTCTACAAACTGGCAAAAAATGAAGCCTATAGTACAGTAATTCCTCGAAAAACTCGCTCAAAGTGAAACCTATAGTATAAGGAAATTCGAAGAAAAACTCGCTCAAAATAAAACCCATCGCCAAGCAATTTGATGGGGAACTTACAGAAGTCGGAGCCATCCTACGGGAACCCGAGGATAAAGTCCCTCTTAGTGAAGTCTACAGTAAAGGAATAGGCTGAAAAACTCTCTGAAATTTAAGCCTACAGAATGGCAATTCAACGAAAAATGCTCTCAAACTGAAGCCTATAGTAAGGGAACTGACTAGAAACTTGCGTAAAAATGAACCCAACAGTAAAGGAATTTGTCGAAAAAACTTGCTCAATGTAAAACTTATAGTATAAGGAAATTCAACGAAAACCACTGTCAAAATGAAGCCTATAGTAAGGCAATTCGAGGGGAAACTTGCCAAAACTGAAGCCTATAAGAAGGAGTTCGATTAAATACCCCCTCATAGTGACGCCTTTGTAATGGAATTGGCTGAAAACGTTTTGAAAACTTTCAGCCTATAGTAAGGGAATTGATGAAAAGTCTCTCAAACGCAAGCCTATAGTAAGGGAATTCAATAGATACACGCCAAAAATGAAGCCTATTGTGATGTAATTTTCAAAAACTTGCTGAAAGAAAAACCTCTCGCAAAGATAAATACGACGAAAAACTCGGTCAAAACGAAGTTTATAGCAATGGATTGGCTGACAAACTCTCTGAAATCTAATCCTATAGTAAGGCGATTTGACGATAAAATTACAGATGCTGAAGCCGATAGAGAGGGCACTCGAGCTAAAACTCGCACATAGTGAAGCCTATACTAGGGAATTGGCTGCAAAACTCTCTCAAATTTACAGCTATAACAAGGAACTCGTCGAAAAGGTCTCTCAAACCTAAGCGCATTGTAACGGAATTCGACTATAAACTCGGGAAAATGAACCCAATAGTAAAGCGATTCCTTGAAACACTGCTCAAAGGAAACCTATAGTATAAGGAATTTCGATGAAAACCTCACCAAATGAAGCAAATAGTAAGGCAATTCGAGAAAACATTCTGAAACTGAAGCCTATAATAAGGAACTCGACAAAACCTCCCACATAGTGAGGCATATTGTAAGGCAATTGGATGAAAAACTCGCTGAAATTTACGTCTGTAGCAAGGGAATCTGACGAAAAAGCATCTCCAACCGAATCTTATATAGTAAGGGAATTCGACTAGAAATTCACGAATTAAAAACTCCTTAAGAAAAGCTTTTCGTCGAAAAACTAGGTCAAAGTAAAACATAGAGAGTGAGTAAATTTAAAGAAAAATCGGTCAAAATGAAGCTTATTGAATGGGTATTCGACCAAATACTTACTGAAACTGAAACCTATTGTAAGGAAACTCAACGAAAAACTCTTTACAAAATGAAAACTATAGTAAGGGAATTGGTTGAATAACTCTCTTAAATTTAAGCCTACAGAAAGGGAATTCGGCGAAAAGGCCTCTAAAACTGAAGGTTATATAAAGGAAATTCTTCTACAAACTGGCAAAAAATGAAGCCTATAGTACAGTCATTCCTCGAAAAACTCGCTCAAAGTGAAACCTATAGTATAAGGAAATTCGAAGAAAAACTCGCTCAAAATAAAACCCATCGCAAAGCAATTTGATGGGGAACTTACAGAAGTCGAAGCCATCCTACGGGAACCCGAGGAAAAAGTCCCTCTTAGTGAAGTCTACAGTAAAGGAATTGGCTGAAAAACTCTCTGAAATTTAAGCCTACAGAATGGCAATTCAACGAAAAATGCTCTCAAACTGAAGCCTATACTAAGGGAATCTGACTGGAAACTTGCAAAATAATGAACCCAATAGTAAAGGAATTTGTCGAAAAACTTGCTCAATGTAAAACTTATAGTATAAGGAAATTCAACGAAAACCACTGTCAAAATGAAGCCTATAGTAAGGCAATTCGAGGGGAAACTTGCCAAAACTGAAGCCTATAAGAAGGGAGTTCGACTTAAATACCCCTCACAGTGACGCCCTTTGTAATGGAATTGGCTGAAAACGTTTTGAAAACTTTCAGCCTATAGTAAGGGAATTGATGAAAAGTCTCTCAAACGCAAGCCTATAGTAAGGGAATTCAATAGATACACGCCAAAAATGAAGCCTATTGTGATGTAATTCTTCAAAAACTTGCTGAAAGAAAACCTCTCGCAAAGATAAATACGACGAAAAACTCGGTCAAAACGAAGTTTATAGCAATGGAATTGGCTGACAAACTCTGAAATCTAATCCTATAGTAAGGCGATTTGACGATAAAATTACAGATGCTGAAGCCGATAGAGAGGGCACTCGAGCTAAAAACTCGCACATAGTGAAGCCTATACTAGGGAATTGGCTGCAAAACTCTCTCAAATTTACAGCTATAACAAGGAACTCGTCGAAAAGGTCTCTCAAACCTAAGCGCATTGTAACGGAATTCGACTATAAACTCGGGAAAATGAACCCAATAGTAAAGCGATTCCTTGAAACACTGCTCAAAGGAAACCTATAGTATAAGGAATTTCGATGAAAACCTCACTCAAATGAAGCAAATAGTAAGGCAACCGAGAAAACATTCTGAAACTGAAGCCTATAATAAGGAACTCGACAAAAACCTCCCACATAGTGAGGCATATTGTAAGGCAAATTGATGAAAAAAACTCTGAAATTTACGCCTGTAGCAAGGGAATTTGACGAAAAGCATCTCCAACCAAGATTATATAGTAAGGAATTCGACTAGAAATTCACGAATTAAAAAATCCTTAAGAAAAGCTATTCGTCGAAAAAAACTAGGTCAAAGTAAAACATAGAGAGTGAGTAAATTTAAAGAAAAATCGGTCAAAATGAAGCTTATTGAATGGGTATTCGACCAAATACTTACTGAAACTGAAACCTATTGTAAGGAAACTCAACGAAAAAACTTTACAAAATGAAAACAATAGTAAGGGAATTGGTTGAATAACTCTTAAATTTAGCTTCACAGAAAGGGAATTCGACTAAAAAGTCCCTAAAACTGAAGGTTATATTAAGGAAATTCTTCTACAAACTGGCAAAAAATGAAGCCTATAGTACAGTCATTCCTCAAAAAACTCGCTCAAAGTGAAACCTATAGTATAAGGAAATTCGAAGAAAAACTCGCTCAAAATAAACCCCATCGCAAAGCAATTTGATGGGGAACTTACAGAAGTCGAAGCCATCCTACGGGAACCCGAGGAAAAAGTCCCTCTTAGTGAAGTCTACAGTAAAGGAATTGGCTGAGAAACTCTCTGAAATTTAAGCCTACAGAATGGCAATTCAACGAAAAATGCTCTCAAACTGAAGCCTATAGTAAGGGAATCCGACTGGAAACTTGCGAAAAATGAACCCAACAGTAAAGGAATTTGTCGAAAAACTTGCTCAATGTAAAACTTATAGTATAAGGAAATTCAACGAAAACCACTGTCAAAATGAAGCCTATAGTAAGGCAATTCGAGGGGAAACTTGCCAAAACTGAAGCCTATAAGAAGGAGTTCGACTAAATACTCCCCTCATAGTGACGCCCTTGTAATGGAATTGGCTGAAAACGTTTTGAAAACTTTCAGCCTATAGTAAGGGAATTCGATGAAAAAGTCTCTCAAACGCAAGCCTATAGTAAGGGAATTCGAATAGATACACGCCAAAAATGAAGCCTATTGTGATGTAATTCTTCGAAAAACTTGCTGAAAGAAAAAAAAACCTCTCGCAAAGATAAATACGATTTAAAAAAACTCGGTCAAAACGAAGCTTATAGCAATGGAATTGGCTGACAAACTCTCTGAAATCTAATCCTATAGTAAGGCGATTTGACGATAAAATTACAGATGCTGAAGCCGATAGAGAGGGCACTCGAGCTAAAAAACTCGCACATAGTGAAGCCTATACTAGGGAATTGGCTGCAAAACTCTCTCAAATTTACAGCTATAACAAGGAACTCGTCGAAAAGGTCTCTCAAACCTAAGCGCATTGTAACGGAATTCGACTATAAACTCGGGAAAATGAACCCAATAGTAAAGCGATTCCTTGAAACACTGCTCAAAGGAAACCTATAGTATAAGGAATTTCAATGAAAACCTCACCAAATGAAGCAAATAGTAAGGCACCGAGAAAACATTCTGAAACTGAAGCCTATAATAAGGAACTCGACAAAAACCTCCCACATAGTGAGGCATATTGTAAGGCAATTGGATAAAAAAACTCTGAAATTTACGTCTGTAGCAAGGGAATTTGACGAAAAAGCATCTCCAACCGAAGCTTATATAGTAAGGGAATTCGACTAGAAATTCACGAATTAAAAAATCCTTAAGAAAAGCTTTTCGTCGAAAAACTAGGTCAAAGTAAAACATAGAGAGTGAGTAAATTTAAAGAAAAATCGGTCAAAATGAAGCTTATTGAATGGGTATTCGACCAAATACTTACTGAAACTGAAACCTATTGTAAGGAAACTCAACGAAAAACTCTTTACAAAATGAAAACAATAGTAAGGGAATTGGTTGAATAACTCTCTTAAATTTAAGCCTACAGAAAGGGAATTCGGCGAAAAGGCCTCTAAAACTGAAGGTTATATTAAGGAAATTCTTCTACAAACTGGCAAAAAATGAAGCCTATAGTACAGTCATTCCTCGAAAAACTCGCTCAAAGTGAAACCTATAGTATAAGGAAATTCGAAGAAAAACTCGCTCAAAATAAAACCCATCGCAAAGCAATTTGATGGGGAACTTACAGAAGTCGGGCCATCCTACGGGAACCCGAGGAAAAAGTCCCTCTTAGTGAAGTCTGTAGTAAAGGAATTGTCTGAAAAACTCTCTGAAATTTAAGCCTACAGAATGGCAATTCAACGAAAAATGCTCTCAAACTGAAGCCTATAGTAAGGGAATCCGACTAGAAACTTGCGAAAAATGAACCCAATAGTAAAGGAATTTGTCGAAAAACTTGCTCAATGTAAAACTTATAGTATAAGGAAATTCAACGAAAACCACTGTCAAAATGAAGCCTATAGTAAGGCAATTCGAGGGGAAACTTGCCAAAACTGAAGCCTATAAGAAGGGAGTTCGACTAAATACCCCTCATAGTGACGCCTTTGTAATGGAATTGGCTGAAAACGTTTTGAAAACTTTCAGCCTATAGTAAGGGAATTGATGAAAAGTCTCTCAAACGCAAGCCTATAGTAAGGGAATCAATAGATACACGCCAAAAATGAAGCCTATTGTGATGTAATTCTTCAAAAACTTGCTGAAAGAAAAACCTCTCGCAAAGATAAATACGACGTAAAAAACTCGGTCAAAACGAAGTTTATAGCAATGGAATTGGCTGACAAACTCTCTGAAATCTAATCCTATAGTAAGGCGATTTGACGATAAAATTACAGATGCTGAAGCCGATAGAGAGGGCACTCGAGCTAAAACTCGCACATAGTGAAGCCTATACTAGGGGAATTGGCTGCAAAACTCTCTCAAATTTACAGCTATAACAAGGAACTCGTCGAAAAGGTCTCTCAAACCTAAGCGCATTGTAACGGAATTCGACTATAAACTCGGGAAAATGAACCCAATAGTAAAGCGATTCCTTGAAACACTGCTCAAAGGAAATCCTATAGTATAAGGAATTTCGATGAAAACCTCACCAAATGAAGCAAATAGTAAGGCACCGAGAAAAACATTCTGAAACTGAAGCCTATAATAAGGAACTCGACAAAACCTCCCACATAGTGAGAGGCATATTGTAAGGCAATTGATGAAAAACTCTGAAATTTACGCCTGTAGCAAGGGAATTTGACTAAAAAGCATCTCCAACCCAATCTTATATAGTAAGGGAATTGACTAGAAATTCACGAAATAAAAAATCCTTAAGAAAAGCTATTCGTCAAAAAAAACTAGGTCAAAGTAAAACATAGAGAGTGAGTAAATTTAAAGAAAAATCGGTCAAAATGAAGCTTATTGAATGGGTATTCGACCAAATACTTACTGAAACTGAAACCTATTGTAAGGAAACTCAACGAAAAAAAACTCTTTACAAAATGAAAACAATAGTAAGGGAATTGGTTGAATAACTCTTAAATTTAAGCTTCACAGAAAGGGAATTCGACTAAAAAGCCTCTAAAACTGAAGGTTATATTAAGGAAATTCTTCTACAAACTGGCAAAAATGAAGCCTATAGTACAGTCATTCAAAAAAAAACTCGCTCAAAGTGAAACCTATAGTATAAGGAAATTGAAAAAACTCGCTCAAAATAAAACCCATCGCAAAGCAATTTGATGGGGAACTTACAGAAGTCGGGAAGCCATCCCACGGGAACCCGAGGAAAAGTCCTCTTAGTGAAGTCTACAGTAAAGGAATTGGCTGAAAAACTCTCTGAAATTTAAGCCTCACAGAATGGCAATTCAACGAAAAATGCTCTCAAACTGAAGCCTATAGTAAGGGAACTGACTAGAAACTTCATAAAAATGAACCCACAGTAAAGGAATTTGTCGAAAAACTTGCTCAATGTAAAACTTATAGTATAAGGAAATTCAACGAAAACCACTGTCAAAATGAAGCCTATAGTAAGGCAATCGAGGGGAAACTTGCCAAAACTGAAGCCTATAAGAAGGGAGTTCGACTAAATACTCCCTCATAGTGACGCCCTTTGTAATGGAATTGGCTGAAAACGTTTTGAAAACTTTCAGCCTATAGTAAGGGAATTGATGAAAAGTCTCTCAAACGCAAGCCTATAGTAAGGGAATTCAATAGATACACGCCAAAAATGAAGCCTATTGTGATGTAATTCTTCAAAAACTTGCTGAAAGAAAACCTCTCGCAAAGATAAATACGACGAAAAACTCGGTCAAAACGAAGCTTATAGCAATGGAATTGGCTGACAAACTCTCTGAAATCTAATCCTATAGTAAGGCGATTTGACGATAAAATTACAGATGCTGAAGCCGATAGAGAGGGCACTCGAGCTAAAACTCGCACATAGTGAAGCCTATACTAGGGAATTGGCTGCAAAACTCTCTCAAATTTACAGCTATAACAAGGAACTCGTCGAAAAGGTCTCTCAAACCTAAGCGCATTGTAACGGAATTCGACTATAAACTCGGAAAAATGAACCCAATAGTAAAGCGATTCCTTGAAACACACTGCTCAAAGGAAACCTATAGTATAAGGAATTTCGATGAAAACCTCACCAAATGAAGCAAATAGTAAGGCAACCGAGAAAACATTCTGAAACTGAAGCCTATAATAAGGGAACTCGACAAAAACCTCCCACATAGTGAGGCATATTGTAAGGCAATTGATGAAAAACTCTGAAATTTACGCCTGTAGCAAGGGAATTTGAAAAAAAAGCATCTCCAACCAATCTTATATAGTAAGGGAATTGACTAGAAATTCACGAATTAAAAATCCTTAAGAAAAGCTATTCGTCGAAAAAAAACTAGGTCAAAGTAAAACATAGAGAGTGAGTAAATTTAAAGAAAAATCGGTCAAAATGAAGCTTATTGAATGGGTATTCGACCAAATACTTACTGAAACTGAAACCTATTGTAAGGAAACTCAACGAAAAACTCTTTACAAAATGAAAACAATAGTAAGGGAATTGGTTGAATAACTCTCTTAAATTTAAGCCTACAGAAAGGGAATTCGACGAAAAAAGTCTCTAAAACTGAAGGTTATATTAAGGAAATTTTCTACAAACTGGCAAAAATGAAGCCTATAGTACAGTCATTCTCGAAAACTCGCTCAAAGTGAAACCTATAGTATAAGGAAATTCAAGAAAACTCGCTCAAAATAAAACCCATCGCAAAGCAATTTGATGGGGAACTTACAGAAGTCGGGCCATCCCACGGGAACCCGAGGAAAAGTCCTCTTAGTGAAGTCTACAGTAAAGGAATTGGCTGAAAACTCTCTGAAATTTAAGCCACAGAATGGCAATTCAACGAAAAATGCTCTCAAACTGAAGCCTATAGTAAGGGAACTGACTAGAAACTTGTAAAAATGAACCCAATAGTAAAGGAATTTGTCGAAAAACTTGCTCAATGTAAAACTTATAGTATAAGGAAATTCAACGAAAAAAACCACTGTCAAAATGAAGCCTATAGTAAGGCAATTCGAGGGGAAACTTGCCAAAACTGAAGCCTATAAGAAGGGAGTTCGACTAAATACTCCCTCACAGTGACGCCCTTTGTGGAATGGAATTGGCTGAAAACGTTTTGAAAACTTTCAGCCTATAGTAAGGGAATTGATGAAAAGTCTCTCAAACGCAAGCCTATAGTAAGGGAATTCAATAGATACACGCCAAAAATGAAGCCTATTGTGATGTAATTCTTCAAAAACTTGCTGAAAGAAAACCTCTCGCAAAGATAAATACGACGAAAAACTCGGTCAAAACGAAGCTTATAGCAATGGAATTGGCTGACAAACTCTCTGAAATCTAATCCTATAGTAAGGCGATTTGACGATAAAATTACAGATGCTGAAGCCGATAGAGAGGGCACTCGAGCTAAAACTCGCACATAGTGAAGCCTATACTAGGGAATTGGCTGCAAAACTCTCTCAAATTTACAGCTATAACAAGGGAACTCGTCGAAAAGGTCTCTCAAACCTAAGCGTACTGTAACGGAATTCGACTATAAACTCGGGAAAATGAACCCAATAGTAAAGCGATTCCTTGAAACACTGCTCAAAGGAAACCTATAGTATAAGGAATTTCGATGAAAACCTCACTATAAATGAAGCAAATAGTAAGGCAACCGAGAAAACATTCTGAAACTGAAGCCTATAATAGGGAACTCGACAAAAACCTCCCCACATAGTGAGGCATATTGTAAGGCAATTGATGAAAACTCTCTGAAATTTACGCCTGTAGCAAGGGAATTTGACTAAAAAGCATCTCCAACCAAGCTTATATAGTAAGGGAATTGACTAGAAATTCACGAATTAAAAAATCCTTAAGAAAAGCTTTTCGTCGAAAAAACTAGGTCAAAGTAAAACATAGAGAGTGAGTAAATTTAAAGAAAAATCGGTCAAAATGAAGCTTATTGAATGGGTATTCGACCAAATACTTACTGAAACTGAAACCTATTGTAAGGAAACTCAACGAAAAACTCTTTACAAAATGAAAACAATAGTAAGGGAATTGGTTGAATAACTCTCTTAAATTTAAGCCTACAGAAAGGGAATTCGACGAAAAGTCTCTAAAACTGAAGGTTATATTAAGGAAATTCTACTACAAACTGGCAAAAAATGAAGCCTATAGTACAGTAATTCCTCGAAAAACTCGCCCAAAGTGAAACCTATAGTATAAGGAAATTCGAAGAAAAACTCGCTCAAAATAAAACCCATCGCAAAGCAATTTGATGGGGAACTTACAGAAGTCGGGCCATCCCACGGGAACCCGAGGAAAAGTCCTCTTAGTGAAGTCTACAGTAAAGGAATTGGCTGAAAACTCTCTGAAATTTAAGCCTCACAGAATGGCAATTCAACGAAAAATGCTCTCAAACTGAAGCATACAGTAAAGGAATTCGACTAGAAACTTGCGAAAAATGAACCCTACAGTAAAGGAATTTGTCGAAAAACTTGCTCAATGTAAAACTTATAGTATAAGGAAATTCAACGAAAACCTCTATCAAAATGAAGCCTATAGTAAGGCAATTCGAGGGGAAACTTGGCAAAACTGAAGCCTATAAGAAGGAGTTCGACCTAAATACCCCTCATAGTGACGCCCTTTGTAATGGAATTGGCTGAAAACGTTTTGAAAACTTTCAGCCTATAGTAAGGGAATTGGATGAAAAGTCTCTCAAACGCAAGCCTATAGTAAGGGAATTCAATAGATACACGCCAAAAATGAAGCCTATTGTGATGTAATTTTTCAAAAACTTGCTGAAAGAAAACCTCTCGCAAAGATAAACGATTTAAAAACTCGGTCAAAACGAAGTTTATAGCAATGGAATTGGCTGACAAAACTCTGAAATCTAATCCTATAGTAAGGCGATTTGACGATAAAATTACAGATGCTGAAGCCGATAGAGAGGGCACTCGAGCTAAAACTCGCACATAGTGAAGCCTATACTAGGGAATTGGCTGCAAAACTCTCTCAAATTTACAGCTATAACAAGGAACTCGTCGAAAAGGTCTCTCAAACCTAAGCGCATTGTAACGGAATTCGACTATAAACTCGGGAAAATGAACCCAATAGTAAAGCGATTCCTTGAAACACACTGCTCAAAGGAAACCTATAGTATAAGGAATTTCGATGAAAACCTCACCAAATGAAGCAAATAGTAAGGCAACCGAGAAAACATTCTGAAACTGAAGCCTATAATAAGGAACTCGACAAAACCTCCCACATAGTGAGGCATATTGTAAGGCAATTGATGAAAAACTCTGAAATTTACGCCTGTAGCAAGGGAATTTGACTAAAAAGCATCTCCAATCAAGCTTATATAGTAAGGGAATTGACTAGAAATTCACGAAATAAAAAATCCTTAAGAAAAGCTATTCGTCGAAAAAACTAGGTCAAAGTAAAACATAGAGAGTGAGTAAATTTAAAGAAAAATCAGTAAAAATGAAGCTTATTGAATGGGTATTCGACCAAATACTTACTGAAACTGAAACCTATTGTAAGGAAACTCAACGAAAAACTCTTTACAAAATGAAAACAATAGTAAGGGAATTGGTTGAATAACTCTCTTAAATTTAAGCCTACAGAAAGGGAATTCGGCGAAAAGGCCTCTAAAACTGAAGGTTATATTAAGGAAATTCTTCAACAAACTGGCAACAAAATGAAGCCTATAGTACAGTAATTCGAAAAAAACTCGCTCAAAGTGAAACCTATAGTATAAGGAAATTCAAGAAAAACTCTCAAAATAAAACCCATCGCAAAGCAATTTGATGGGGAACTTACAGAAGTCGGCCATCCCACGGGAACCCGAGGAAAAGTCCTCTTAGTGAAGTCTACAGTAAAGGAATTGGCTGAAAAACTCTGAAATTTAAGCTCACAGAATGGCAATTCAACGAAAAATGCTCTCAAACTGAAGCCTATAGTAAGGGAATTGACTAGAAACTTGTAAAAATGAACCCAACAGTAAAGGAATTTGTCGAAAAAACTTGCTCAATGTAAAACTTATAGTATAAGGAAATTCAACGAAAACCACTGTCAAAATGAAGCCTATAGTAAGGCAATTCGAGGGGAAACTTGCCAAAACTGAAGCCTATAAGAAGGAGTTCACGACTAAATACCCCTCATAGTGACGCCCTTTGTAATGGAATTGGCTGAAAACGTTTTGAAAACTTTCAGCCTATAGTAAGGGAATTGGATGAAAAGTCTCTCAAACGCAAGCCTATAGTAAGGGAATTCAATAGATACACGCCAAAAATGAAGCCTATTGTGATGTAATTCTTCAAAAACTTGCTGAAAGAAAAACCTCTCGCAAAGATAAATACGATTTAAAAACTCGGTCAAAACGAAGCTTATAGCAATGGAATTGGCTGACAAACTCTCTGAAATCTAATCCTATAGTAAGGCGATTTGACGATAAAATTACAGATGCTGAAGCCGATAGAGAGGGCACTCGAGCTAAAACTCGCACATAGTGAAGCCTATACTAGGGGAATTGGCTGCAAAACTCTCTCAAATTTACAGCTATAACAAGGGAACTCGTCGAAAAGGTCTCTCAAACCTAAGCGTACTGTAACGGAATTCGACTATAAACTCGGGAAAAATGAACCCAATAGTAAAGCGATTCCTTGAAACACTCGTTCAAAGGAAATCCTATAGTATAAGGAATTTCGATGAAAACCTCACTCAAATGAAGCAAATAGTAAGGCAATCCGAGAAAAACATTCTGAAACTGAAGCCTATAATAAGGGAACTCGACAAAAACCTCCCACATAGTGAGGCATATTGTAAGGCAATTGGATGAAAAACTCTCTGAAATTTACGTCTGTAGCAAGGGAATTTGACGAAAAAGCATCTCCAACCGAATCTTATATAGTAAGGGAATTCGACTAGAAATTCACGAATTAAAAAATCCTTAAGAAAAGCTTTTCGTCGAAAAACTAGGTCAAAGTAAAACATAGAGAGTGAGTAAATTTAAAGAAAAATCGGTCAAAATGAAGCTTATTGAATGGGTATTCGACCAAATACTTACTGAAACTGAAACCTATTGTAAGGAAACTCAACGAAAAACTCTTTACAAAATGAAAACAATAGTAAGGGAATTGGTTGAATAACTCTCTGAATAACTCTTAAATTTATTTAAGCCTACAGAAAGGGAATTCGACGAAAAAGCCTCTAAAACTGAAGGTTATATTAAGGAAATTCTTCTACAAACTGGCAAAAAATGAAGCCTATAGTACAGTAATTCCTCGAAAAACTCGCTCAAAGTGAAACCTATAGTATAAGGAAATTCGAAGAAAAACTCGCTCAAAATAAAACCCATCGCAAAGCAATTTGATGGGGAACTTACAGAAGTCGAAGCCATCCTACGGGAACCCGAGGAAAAAGTCCCTCTTAGTGAAGTCTACAGTAAAGGAATTGGCTGAAAAACTCTCTGAAATTTAAGCCTACAGAATGGCAATTCAACGAAAAATGCTCTCAAACTGAAGCCTTTAGTAAGGGAATCCGACTGGAAACTTGTGAAAAATGAACCCAATAGTAAAGGAATTTGTCGAAAAACTTGCTCAATGTAAAACTTATAGTATAAGGAAATTCAACGAAAACCACTGTCAAAATGAAGCCTATAGTAAGGCAATTCGAGGGGAAACTTGCCAAAACTGAAGCCTATAAGAAGGAGTTCGACTAAATACCCCTCATAGTGACGCCCTTGTAATGGAATTGGCTGAAAACGTTTTGAAAACTTTCAGCCTATAGTAAGGGAATTGATGAAAAGTCTCTCAAACGCAAGCCTATAGTAAGGGAATTCAATAGATACACGCCAAAAATGAAGCCTATTGTGATGTAATTCTTCGAAAAACTTGCTGAAAGAAAACCTCTCGCAAAGATAAATACGACGAAAAACTCGGTCAAAACGAAGCTTATAGCAATGGAATTGGCTGACAAACTCTCTGAAATCTAATCCTATAGTAAGGCGATTTGACGATAAAATTACAGATGGTGAAGCCGATAGAGAGGGCACTCGAGCTAAAACTCGCACATAGTGAAGCCTATACTAGGGAATTGGCTGCAAAACTCTCTCAAATTTACAGCTATAACAAGGAACTCGTCGAAAAGGTCTCTCAAACCTAAGCTAAGCGCATTGTGTAACGGAATTCGACTATAAACTCGGGAAAATGAACCCAATAGTAAAGCGATTCCTTGAAACACACTGCTCAAAGGAAAACCTATAGTATAAGGAATTTCGATGAAAACCTCACTCAAATGAAGCAAATAGTAAGGCAACCGAGAAAACATTCTGAAACTGAAGCCTATAATAAGGAACTCGACAAAAACCTCCCACATAGTGAGGCATATTGTAAGGCAATTGGATGAAAAACTCTGAAATTTACGCCTGTAGCAAAGGAATTTGACGAAAAGCATCTCCAACCGAAGCTTATATAGTAAGGGAATTTGACTAGAAATTCACGAATTAAAAATCCTTAAGAAAAGCTATTTCAAAAAAACTAGGTCAAAGTAAAACATAGAGAGTGAGTAAATTTAAAGAAAAATCGGTCAAAATGAAGCTTATTGAATGGGTATTCGACCAAATACTTACTGAAACTGAAACCTATTGTAAGGAAACTCAACGAAAAACTCTTTACAAAATGAAAACAATAGTAAGGGAATTGGTTGAATAACTCTCTTAAATTTAAGCCTACAGAAAGGGAATTCAGCGAAAAGTCCTCTAAAACTGAAGGTTATATTAAGGAAATTCTTCTACAAACTGGCAAAAAATGAAGCCTATAGTACAGTAATTCCTCGAAAAAACTCGCTCAAAGTGAAACCTATAGTATAAGGAAATTCAAGAAAAACTCGCCAAAATAAAACCCATCGCAAAGCAATTTGATGGGGAACTTACAGAAGTCGGGCCATCCCACGGGAACCCGAGGAAAAGTCCTCTTAGTGAAGTCTACAGTAAAGGAATTGGCTGAAAAACTCTCTGAAATTTAAGCTTCACAGAATGGCAATTCAACGAAAAATGCTCTCAAACTGAAGCCTATAGTAAGGGAATTGACTAGAAACTTGCATAAAAAATGAACCCAACAGTAAAGGAATTTGTCGAAAAACTTGCTCAATGTAAAACTTATAGTATAAGGAAATTCAACGAAAACCACTGTCAAAATGAAGCCTATAGTAAGGCAATTCGAGGGGAAACTTGCCAAAACTGAAGCCTATAAGAAGGAGTTCGACTAAATACTCCCTCATAGTGACGCCCTTTGTAATGGAATTGGCTGAAAACGTTTTGAAAACTTTCAGCCTATAGTAAGGGAATTGATGAAAAGTCTCTCAAACGCAAGCCTATAGTAAGGGAATTCAATAGATACACGCCAAAAATGAAGCCTATTGTGATGTAATTTTCAAAAACTTGCTGAAAGAAAAAAACTCTCGCAAAGATAAATACGACGAAAAACTCGGTCAAAACGAAGCTTATAGCAATGGAATTGGCTGACAAACTCTCTGAAATCTAATCCTATAGTAAGGCGATTTGACGATAAAATTACAGATGCTGAAGCCGATAGAGAGGGCACTCGAGCTAAAACTCGCACATAGTGAAGCCTATACTAGGGAATTGGCTGCAAAACTCTCTCAAATTTACAGCTATAACAAGGAACTCGCCGAAAAGGTCTCTCAAACCTAAGCGCATTGTAACGGAATCGACTATAAACTCGGGAAAATGAACCCAATAGTAAAGCGATTCCTTGAAACACTGCTCAAAGGAAACCTATAGTATAAGGAATTTCGATGAAAACCTCACCAAATGAAGCAAATAGTAAGGCAACCGAGAAAAACATTCTGAAACTGAAGCCTATAATAAGGAACTCGACAAAAACCTCCCACATAGTGAGGCATATTGTAAGGCAATTGATGAAAACTCTGAAATTTACGCCTGTAGCAAGGGAATTTGACTAAAAAGCATCTCCAACCAAGCTTATATAGTAAGGGAATTGACTAGAAATTCACGAAATAAAAAATCCTTAAGAAAAGCTATTCGTCGAAAAAAACTAGGTCAAAGTAAAACATAGAGAGTGAGTAAATTTAAAGAAAAATCGGTCAAAATGAAGCTTATTGAATGGGTATTCGACCAAATACTTACTGAAACTGAAACCTATTGTAAGGAAACTCAACGAAAAACTCTTTACAAAATGAAAACAATAGTAAGGGAATTGGTTGAATAACTCTCTTAAATTTGAGCCTACAGAAAGGGAATTGAGCAAAAAGGCCTCTAAAACTGAAGGTTATATTAAGGAAATTCTTCTACAAACTGGCAAAAAATGAAGCCTATAGTACAGTCATTCCTCGAAAAACTCGCTCAAAGTGAAACCTATAGTATAAGGAAATTCGAAGAAAAACTCGCTCAAAATAAAACCCATCGCAAAGCAATTTGATGGGGAACTTACAGAAGTCGGGCCATCCCACGGGAACCCGAGGAAAAGTCCTCTTAGTGAAGTCTACAGTAAAGGAATTGGCTGAAAACTCTCTGAAATTTAAGCCTCACAGAATGGCAATTCAACGAAAAATGCTCTCAAACTGAAGCCTATAGTAAGGGAATTCGACTAGAAACTTGCATGTAAAAATGAACCCAATAGTAAAGGAATTTGTCGAAAAACTTGCTCAAATGTAAAACTTATAGTATAAGGAAATTCAACGAAAAAACCACTGTCAAAATGAAGCCTATAGTAAGGCAATTCGAGGAAACTTGCCAAAACTGAAGCCTATAAGAAGGAGTTCGATTTAAATACCCCTCATAGTGACGCCCTTTGTAATGGAATTGGCTGAAAACGTTTTGAAAACTTTCAGCCTATAGTAAGGGAATTCGATGAAAAGTCTCTCAAACGCAAGCCTATAGTAAGGGAATTCAATAGATACACGCCAAAAATGAAGCCTATTGTGATGTAATTCTTCAAAAACTTGCTGAAAGAAAACCTCTCGCAAAGATAAATACGATTTAAAAACTCGGTCAAAACGAAGCTTATAGCAATGGAATTGGCTGACAAACTCTCTGAAATCTAATCCTATAGTAAGGCGATTTGACGATAAAATTACAGATGCTGAAGCCGATAGAGAGGGCACTCGAGCTAAAACTCGCACATAGTGAAGCCTATACTAGGGAATTGGCTGCAAAACTCTCTCAAATTTACAGCTATAACAAGGAACTCGTCGAAAAGGTCTCTCAAACCTAAGCGCATTGTAACGGAATTCGACTATAAACTCGGGAAAATGAACCCAATAGTAAAGCGATTCCTTGAAACACTGCTCAAAGGAAACCTATAGTATAAGGAATTTCGATGAAAACCTCACCAAATGAAGCAAATAGTAAGGCAACCGAGAAAAACATTCTGAAACTGAAGCCTATAATAAGGGAACTCGACAAAAAACCTCCCACATAGTGAGGCATATTGTAAGGCAATTGATGAAAAACTCTGAAATTTACGCCTGTAGCAAGGGAATTTGACTAAAAAGCATCTCCAACCGAAGCTTATATAGTAAGGGAATTGACTAGAAATTCAGGAAATAAAAAATCCTTAAGAAAAGCTATTCGTCGAAAAAACTAGGTCAAAGTAAAACATAGAGAGTGAGTAAATTTAAAGAAAAATCGGTCAAAATGAAGCTTATTGAATGGGTATTCGACCAAATACTTACTGAAACTGAAACCTATTGTAAGGAAACTCAACGAAAAAAACTCTTTACAAAATGAAAACAATAGTAAGGGAATTGGTTGAATAACTCTCTTAAATTTAAGCCTCACAGAAAGGGAATTCATTAAAAAGTCCCTAAAACTGAAGGTTATATTAAGGAAATTCTTCACAAACTGGCAAAAAAAATGAAGCCTATATAGTACAATTCCTCGAAAAAAAACTCGCTCAAAGTGAAACCTATAGTATAAGGAAATTCAAGAAAAACTCGCTCAAAATAAAACCCATCGCAAAGCAATTTGATGGGGAACTTACAGAAGTCGGGCCATCCCACGGGAACCCGAGGAAAAGTCCTCTTAGTGAAGTCTACAGTAAAGGAATTGGCTGAAAAACTCTCTGAAATTTAAGCTCACAGAATGGCAATTCAACGAAAAATGCTCTCAAACTGAAGCCTATAGTAAGGGAACCGACTAGAAACTTTATGTAAAAAATGAACCCAACAGTAAAGGAATTTGTCGAAAAACTTGCTCAATGTAAAACTTATAGTATAAGGAAATTCAACGAAAACCACTGTCAAAATGAAGCCTATAGTAAGGCAATTCGAGGGGAAACTTGCCAAAACTGAAGCCTATAAGAAGGAGTTCGACTAAATACTCCCCTCATAGTGACGCCCTTTGTAATGGAATTGGCTGAAAACGTTTTGAAAACTTTCAGCCTATAGTAAGGGAATTGATGAAAAGTCTCTCAAACGCAAGCCTATAGTAAGGGAATTCAATAGATACACGCCAAAAATGAAGCCTATTGTGATGTAATTCTTCGAAAAACTTGCTGAAAGAAAAACCTCTCGCAAAGATAAATACGACGAAAAACTCGGTCAAAACGAAGCTTATAGCAATGGAATTGGCTGACAAACTCTCTGAAATCTAATCCTATAGTAAGGCGATTTGACGATAAAATTACAGATGCTGAAGCCGAGCCGATAGAGAGGGCACTCGAGCTAAAAACTCGCACATAGTGAAGCCTATACTAGGGAATTGGCTGCAAAACTCTCTCAAATTTACAGCTATAACAAGGAACTCGTCGAAAAGGTCTCTCAAACCTAAGCGCATTGTAACGGAATTCGACTATAAACTCGGGAAAATGAACCCAATAGTAAAGCGATTCCTTGAAACACTGCTCAAAGGAAACCTATAGTATAAGGAATTTCGATGAAAACCTCACACCAAATGAAGCAAATAGTAAGGCAACCGAGAAAACATTCTGAAACTGAAGCCTATAATAAGGAACTCGACAAAAACCTCCCACATAGTGAGGCATATTGTAAGGCAAATTGATGAAAACTCTCTGAAATTTACGCCTGTAGCAAGGAATTTGACGAAAAAGCATCTCCAACCAAGCTTATATAGTAAGGGAATTCGACTAGAAATTCAGGAAATAAAAAATCCTTAAGAAAAGCTATTCGTCGAAAAAAACTAGGTCAAAGTAAAACATAGAGAGTGAGTAAATTTAAAGAAAAATCGGTCAAAATGAAGCTTATTGAATGGGTATTCGACCAAATACTTACTGAAACTGAAACCTATTGTAAGGAAACTCAACGAAAAACTCTTTACGAAATGAAAACAATAGTAAGGGAATTGGTTGAATAACTCTTAAATTTAAGCCTCACAGAAAGGGAATTCGACTAAAAAGGCCTCTAAAACTGAAGGTTATATTAAGGAAATTCTTCTACAAACTGGCAAAAATGAAGCCTATAGTACAGTAATTCTCAAAAAACTCGCTCAAAGTGAAACCTATAGTATAAGGAAATTCAAAGAAAACTCGCTCAAAATAAAACCCTTCCCAAAAGCAATTTGATGGCGACCTTACAGAAGTCGAAGCCACCCTACGGGAACCCGAGAAAAAACTCCCTCTTAGTGAAGTCTACATTAAAGGAATTGGCTGAAAGACTCTGAAATTTAAGCGTACAGAATGGCAATTCAACGAAAAATGCTCTCAAACTGAAGCATATAGTAAAGGAATTCGACTAGAAACTTGCAACAAATGAACCCTACAGTAAAGGAATTTGTCGAAAAACTTGCTCAATGTAAAACTTATAGTATAAGGAAATTCAACGAAAACCACTGTCAAAATGAAGCCTATAGTTAGGCAATTCGAGGGGAAACTTGCCAAAACCGAAGCCTATAAGAAGGGAGTTCGACGAAATAGCCCCTCATAGTGACGTCCTTTGCAATGGAATTGGCTGAAAACGTTTTGAAAACTTTCTGCCTATAGTAAGGGAATTGATGAAAAGTCTCTCAAACGCAAGCCTATAGTAAGGGAATTCAATAGATACACGCCAAAAATGAAGCCTATTGTGATGTAATTCTTCAAAAACTTGCTGAAAGAAAAACCTCTCGCAAAGATAAATACGATTTAAAAACTCGGTCAAAACGAAGCTTATAGCAATGGAATTGGCTGACAAACTCTCTGAAATCTAATCCTATAGTAAGGCGATTTGACGATAAAATTACAGATGCTGAAGCCGATAGAGAGGGCACTCGAGCTAAAACTCGCACATAGTGAAGCCTATACTAGGGAATTGGCTGCAAAACTCTCTCAAATTTACAGCTATAACAAGGAACTCGTCGAAAAGGTCTCTCAAACCTAAGCGCATTGTAACGGAATTCGACTATAAACTCGGGAAAATGAACCCAATAGTAAAGCGATTCCTTGAAACACTGCTCAAAGGAAACCTATAGTATAAGGAATTTCGATGAAAACCTCACTCAAATGAAGCAAATAGTAAGGCAACCGAGAAAACATTCTGAAACTGAAGCCTATAATAAGGAACTCGACAAAAACCTCCCACATAGTGAGGCATATTGTAAGGCAATTGATGAAAAAACTCTGAAATTTACGCCTGTAGCAAGGGAATTTGACGAAAAAGCATCTCCAACCAAGCTTATATAGTAAGGGAATTGACTAGAAATTCAGGAAATAAAAAATCCTTAAGAAAAGCTATTCAAAAAAAAAACTAGGTCAAAGTAAAACATAGAGAGTGAGTAAATTTAAAGAAAAATCGGTCAAAATGAAGCTTATTGAATGGGTATTCGACCAAATACTTACTGAAACTGAAACCTATTGTAAGGAAACTCAACGAAAAAAACTCTTTACAAAATGAAAACAATAGTAAGGGAATTGGTTGAATAACTCTTAAATTTAAGCCTCACAGAAAGGGAATTCGACGAAAAAGCCTCTAAAACTGAAGGTTATATTAAGGAAATTTTCTACAAACTGGCAAAAAATGAAGCCTATAGTACAGTAATTCGAAAAACTCGCTCAAAGTGAAACCTATAGTATAAGGAAATTCAAGAAAAAACTCGCTCAAAATAAAACCCATCGCAAAGCAATTTGATGGGGAACTTACAGAAGTCGGGCCATCCCACGGGAACCCGAGGAAAAGTCCTCTTAGTGAAGTCTACAGTAAAGGAATTGGCTGAAAAACTCTCTGAATTTTAAGCTCACAGAATGGCAATTCAACGAAAAATGCTCTCAAACTGAAGCCTATAGTAAGGGAATTGACTAGAAACTTCATGAAAAAATGAACCCAACAGTAAAGGAATTTGTCGAAAAACTTGCTCAATGTAAAACTTATAGTATAAGGAAATTCAACGAAAACCACTGTCAAAATGAAGCCTATAGTAAGGCAATCGAGGGGAAACTTGCCAAAACTGAAGCCTATAAGAAGGAGTTCGAATAAATACTCCCTCATAGTGACGCCCTTTGTAATGGAATTGGCTGAAAACGTTTTGAAAACTTTCAGCCTATAGTAAGGGAATTGATGAAAAGTCTCTCAAACGCAAGCCTATAGTAAGGGAATTCAATAGATACACGCCAAAAATGAAGCCTATTGTGATGTAATTCTTCAAAAACTTGCTGAAAAAAAAACCTCGCAAAGATAAATACGATTTAAAAAACTCGGTCAAAACGAAGCTTATAGCAATGGAATTGGCTGACAAACTCTCTGAAATCTAATCCTATAGTAAGGCGATTTGACGATAAAATTACAGATGCTGAAGCCGATAGAGAGGGCACTCGAGCTAAAACTCGCACATAGTGAAGCCTATACTAGGGAATTGGCTGCAAAACTCTCTCAAATTTACAGCTATAACAAGGAACTCGTCGAAAAGGTCTCTCAAACCTAAGCGCATTGTAACGGAATTCGACTATAAACTCGGGAAAATGAACCCAATAGTAAAGCGATTCCTTGAAACACTGCTCAAAGGAAACCTATAGTATAAGGAATTTCGATGAAAACCTCACCAAATGAAGCAAATAGTAAGGCAACCGAGAAAACATTCTGAAACTGAAGCCTATAATAAGGAACTCGACAAAAACCTCCCACATAGTGAGGCATATTGTAAGGCAATTGGATGAAAAACTCTCTGAAATTTACGTCTGTAGCAAGGGAATTTGACGAAAAAGCATCTCCAACCGAAGCTTATATAGTAAGGGAATTCGACTAGAAATTCACGAATTAAAAAATCCTTAAGCAAAAAGCTTTCCATCGAAAAACTAGGTCAAAGTAAAACATAGAGAGTGAGTAAATTTAAAGAAAAATCGGTCAAAATGAAGCTTATTGAATGGGTGTTCGACCAAATACTTACTGAAACTGAAACCTATTGTAAGGAAACTCAACGAAAAACTCTTTACAAAATGAAAACAATAGTAAGGGAATTGGTTGAATAACTCTCTTAAATTTAAGCCTACAGAAAGGGAATTGATTAAAAAGTCTCTAAAACTGAAGGTTATATTAAGGAAATTCTTCTACAAACTGGCAAAAATGAAGCCTATAGTACAGTAATTCCTCGAAAAAAACTCGCTCAAAGTGAAACCTATAGTATAAGGAAATTCAAGAAAAAACTCGCTCAAAATAAAACCCATCGCAAAGCAATTTGATGGGGAACTTACAGAAGTCGGGCCATCCCACGGGAACCCGAGGAAAAGTCTCCTCTTAGTGAAGTCTACAGTAAAGGAATTGGCTGAAAAACTCTCTGAAATTTAAGCCACAGAATGGCAATTCAACGAAAAATGCTCTCAAACTGAAGCCTATAGTAAGGGAATTGACTAGAAACTTGCGTAAAAATGAACCCTACAGTAAAGGAATTTGTCGAAAAAACTTGCTCAATGTAAAACTTATAGTATAAGGAAATTCAACGAAAACCACTGTCAAAATGAAGCCTATAGTAAGGCAATTCGAGGGGAAACTTGCCAAAACTGAAGCCTATAAGAAGGAGTTCGACTAAATACTCCCTCATAGTGACGCCCCTTGTAATGGAATTGGCTGAAAACGTTTTGAAAACTTTCAGCCTATAGTAAGGGAATTCATTCGATGAAAAGTCTCTCAAACGCAAGCCTATAGTAAGGGAATTCAATAGATACACGCCAAAAATGAAGCCTATTGTGATGTAATTCTTCAAAAACTTGCTGAAAGAAAACCTCTCGCAAAGATAAATACGACGAAAAACTCGGTCAAAACGAAGCTTATAGCAATGGAATTGGCTGACAAACTCTCTGAAATCTAATCCTATAGTAAGGTGATTTGACGATAAAATTACAGATGCTGAAGCCGATAGAGAGGGCACTCGAGCTAAAAAACTCGCACATAGTGAAGCCTATACTAGGGGAATTGGCTGCAAAACTCTCTCAAATTTACAGCTATAACAAGGAACTCGTCGAAAAGGTCTCTCAAACCTAAGCGCATTGTAACGGAATTCGACTATAAACTCGGGAAAATGAACCCAATAGTAAAGCGATTCCTTGAAACACTGCTCAAAGGAAATCCTATAGTATAAGGAATTTCGATGAAAACCTCACTCAAATGAAGCAAATAGTAAGGCAACCGAGAAAAACATTCTGAAACTGAAGCCTATAATAAGGAACTCGACAAAACCTCCCACATAGTGAGGCATATTGTAAGGCAATTGGATGAAAAACTCTGAAATTTACGCCTGTAGCAAGGGAATTTGACTAAAAAGCATCTCCAAATCAAGCTTATATAGTAAGGGAATTGACTAGAAATTCAGGAAATAAAAAATCCTTAAGAAAAGCTATTCGTCAAAAAAACTAGGTCAAAGTAAAACATAGAGAGTGAGTAAATTTAAAGAAAAATCGGTCAAAATGAAGCTTATTGAATGGGTATTCGACCAAATACTTACTGAAACTGAAACCTATTGTAAGGAAACTCAACGAAAAACTCTTTACAAAATGAAAACAATAGTAAGGGAATTGGTTGAATAACTCTTAAATTTAAGCCTACAGAAAGGGAATTCGAATAAAAAAAGTCCCTAAAACTGAAGGTTATATTAAGGAAATTCTTCTACAAACTGGCAAAAATGAAGCCTATAGTACAGTATTCCTCAAAAAAACTCGCTCAAAGTGAAACCTATAGTATAAGGAAATTCAGAAAAAACTCGCTCAAAATAAAACCCATCGCAAAGCAATTTGATGGGGAACTTACAGAAGTCGGGCCATCCCACGGGAACCCGAGGAAAAGTCCTCTTAGTGAAGTCTACAGTAAAGGAATTGGCTGAAAAACTCTCTGAAATTTAAGCCTCACAGAATGGCAATTCAACGAAAAATGCTCTCAAACTGAAGCCTATAGTAAGGGAATTGACTAGAAACTTCAATAAAAATGAACCCTACAGTAAAGGAATTTGTCGAAAAACTTGCTCAATGTAAAACTTATAGTATAAGGAAATTCAACGAAAACCTCTATCAAAATGAAGCCTATAGTAACGCAATTCGAGGGGAAACTTGGCAAAACTGAAGCCTATAAGAAGGGAGTTCGACGAAATACTCCCTCATAGTGACGTCCTTTGCAATGGAATTGGCTGAAAACGTTTTGAAAACTTTCCGCCTATAGTAAGGGAATTCGATGAAAAACCCTCTCAAACGCAAGCCTATAGTAAGGGAATTCGAATAGGTACACGCCAAAAATGAAGCCTATTGTGATGTAATTCTTCGAAAAACTTGCTGAAAGAAAACCTCTCGCAAAGATAAATACGACGAAAAACTCGGTCAAAACGAAGCTTATAGCAATGGAATTGGCTGACAAACTCTCTGAAATCTAATCCTATAGTAAGGCGATTTGACGATAAAATTACAGATGTTGAAGCCGATAGTAAGGGCACTAGATCGAAAACTCGCACATAGTGAAGCCTATACTAGGGGAATTGGCTGCAAAACTCTCTCAAATTTACAGCTATAACAAGGGAACTCGTCGAAAAGGTCTCTCAAACCTAAGCGCATTGTAACGGAATTCGACTATAAACTCGGGAAAATGAACCCAATAGTAAAGCGATTCCTTGAAACACTGCTCAAAGGAAACCTATAGTATAAGGAATTTCGATGAAAACCTCACTCAAATGAAGCAAATAGTAAGGCACCGAGAAAAACATTCTGAAACTGAAGCCTATAATAAGGAACTCGACAAAAACCTCCCACATAGTGAGGCATATTGTAAGGCAATTGGATGAAAACTCTGAAATTTACGCCTGTAGCAAGGGAATTTGACGAAAAGCATCTCCAACCAAGCTTATATAGTAAGGGAATTGACTAGAAATTCAGGAAATAAAAAAATCCTTAAGAAAAGCTATTCAAAAAAAACTAGGTCAAAGTAAAACATAGAGAGTGAGTAAATTTAAAGAAAAATCGGTCAAAATGAAGCTTATTGAATGGGTATTCGACCAAATACTTACTGAAACTGAAACCTATTGTAAGGAAACTCAACGAAAAACTTTACAAAATGAAAACAATAGTAAGGGAATTGGTTGAATAACTCTTAAATTTAAGCCTACAGAAAGGGAAATTGGACTAAAAAAGTCCCAAAAACTGAAGGTTATATTAAGGAAATTCTTCTACAAACTGGCAAAAAATGAAGCCTATAGTACAGTAATTCCTCGAAAAACTCGCTCAAAGTGAAACCTATAGTATAAGGAAATTCGAAGAAAAACTCGCTCAAAATAAAACCCATCGCAAAGCAATTTGTTGGGGAACTTACAGAAGTCGAAGCCATCCTACGGGAACCCGAGGAAAAACTCCCTCTTAGTGAAGTCTACAGTAAAGGAATTGGCTGAAAAACTCTCTGAAATTTAAGCCTACAGAATGGCAATTCAACGAAAAATGCTCTCAAACTGAAGCCTATAGTAAGGGAATTCGACTAGAAACTTGCGAAAAATGAACCCTACAGTAAAGGAATTTGTCGCAACACTTGCTCAATGTAAAACTTATAGTATAAGGAAATTCAACGAAAACCACTGTCAAAATGAAGCCTATAGTAAGGCAATTCGAGGGGAAACTTGCCAAAACTGAAGCCTATAAGAAGGAGTTCGAATAAAATACCCTCATAGTGACGTCCTTTGCAATGGAATTGGCTGAAAACGTTTTGAAAACTTTCAGCCTATAGTAAGGGAATTCGATGAAAAAGTCTCTCAAACGCAAGCCTATAGTAAGGGAATTCGAATAGATACACGCCAAAAATGAAGCCTATTGTGATGTAATTCTTCGAAAAACTTGCTGAAAGAAAAACCTCTCGCAAAGAAAATAAATATTTAAAAACTCGGTCAAAACGAAGCTTATAGCAATGGAATTGGCTGACAAACTCTCTGAAATCTAATCCTATAGTAAGGCGATTTGACGATAAAATTACAGATGCTGAAGCCGATAGAGAGGGCACTCGAGCTAAAACTCGCACATAGTGAAGCCTATACTAGGGAATTGGCTGCAAAACTCTCTCAAATTTACAGCTATAACAAGGGAACTCGTCGAAAAGGTCTCTCAAACCTAAGCGTATTGTAACGGAATTCGACTATAAACTCGGGAAAAATGAACCCAATAGTAAAGCGATTCCTTGAAACACTCGTTCAAAGGAAATCCTATAGTATAAGGAATTTCGATGAAAACCTCACTCAAATGAAGCAAATAGTAAGGCAATTCGAGAAAAACATTCTGAAACTGAAGCCTATAATAAGGGAACTCGACAAAAACCTCCCACATAGTGAGGCATATTGTAAGGCAATTGATGAAAAACTCTGAAATTTACGCCTGTAGCAAGGGAATTTGACTAAAAAGCATCTCCAACCAAGCTTATATAGTAAGGGAATTCGACTAGAAATTCACGAAATAAAAAATCCTTAAGAAAAGCTATTCGTCGAAAAACTAGGTCAAAGTAAAACATAGAGAGTGAGTAAATTTAAAGAAAAATCGGTCAAAATGAAGCTTATTGAATGGGTATTCGACCAAATACTTACTGAAACTGAAACCTATTGTAAGGAAACTCAACGAAAAACTCTTTACAAAATGAAAACAATAGTAAGGGAATTGGTTGAATAACTCTCTTAAATTTAAGCCTACAGAAAGGGAATTCGACGAAAAAGTCTCTAAAACTGAAGGTTATATTAAGGAAATTCTTCTACAAACTGGCAAAAAAATGAAACCTATAGTACAGTAATTCCTCGAAAAACTCGCTCAAAGTGAAACCTATTGTATAAGGAAATTCGAAGAAAAACTCGCTCAAAATAAAACCCATCGCCAAGCAATTTGATGGGGAACTTACAGAAGTCGAAGCCATCCTACGGGAACCCGAGGAAAACTCCTCTTAGTGAAGTCTACAGTAAAGGAATTGGCTGAAAAACTCTCTGAAATTTAAGCCTACAGAATGGCAATTCAACGAAAAATGCTCTCAAACTGAAGCCTATAGTAAGGGAATTGACTAGAAACTTCATGTAAAAAATGAACCCTACAGTAAAGGAATTTGTCGCAAAACTTGCTCAATGTAAAACTTATAGTATAAGGAAATTCAACGAAAACCACTGTCAAAATGAAGCTATAGTAAGGCAATTGAGAGGGAAACTTGCCAAAACTGAAGCCTATAAGAAGGAGTTCGACTAAATACTCCCTCATAGTGACGCCCTTTGTAATGGAATTGGCTGAAAACGTTTTGAAAACTTTCAGCCTATAGTAAGGGGGAATTGATGAAAAGTCTCTCAAACGCAAGCCTATAGTAAGGGAATTCAATAGATACACGCCAAAAATGAAGCCTATTGTGATGTAATTCTTCAAAAACTTGCTGAAAGAAAAAAACCTCTCGCAAAGAAAAATACGACGAAAAAAACTCGGTCAAAACGAAGCTTATAGCAATGGAATTGGCTGACAAACTCTCTGAAATCTAATCCTATAGTAAGGCGATTTGACGATAAAATTACAGATGGTGAAGCCGATAGAGAGGGCACTCGAGCTAAAACTCGCACATAGTGAAGCCTATACTAGGGAATTGGCTGCAAAACTCTCTCAAATTTACAGCTATAAGGGAACTCGTCGAAAAGGTCTCTCAAACCTAAGCGCATTGTAACGGAATTCGACTATAAACGGGAAAATGAACCCAATAGTAAAGCGATTCCTTGAAAACACTGCTCAAAGGAAAACCTATAGTATAAGGAATTTCGATGAAAACCTCACCAAATGAAAGCAAATAGTAAGGCAATTCGAGAAAACATTCTGAAACTGAAGCCTATAATAAGGAACTCGACAAAAACCTCCCACATAGTGAGGCATATTGTAAGGCAAATTGATGAAAAAACTCTGAAATTTACGCCTGTAGCAAGGGAATTTGACGAAAAAAAGCATCTCCAACCCAAGCTTATATAGTAAGGGAATTGACTAGAAATTCAGGAAATAAAAAATCCTTAAGAAAAGCTATTCGTCGAAAAACTAGGTCAAAGTAAAACATAGAGAGTGAGTAAATTTAAAGAAAAATCGGTCAAAATGAAGCTTATTGAATGGGTATTCGACCAAATACTTACTGAAACTGAAACCTATTGTAAGGAAACTCAACGAAAACTCTTTACAAAATGAAAACAATAGTAAGGGAATTGGTTGAATAACTCTTAAATTTAAGCTCACAGAAAGGGAATTGACGAAAAAAGTCGCAAAAACTGAAGGTTATATTAAGGAAATTCTTCTACAAACTGGCAAAAAATGAAGCCTATAGTACAGTAATCAAAAAAACTCGCTCAAAGTGAAACCTATAGTATAAGGAAATTCAAGAAAACTCGCTCAAAATAAAACCCATCGCAAAGCAATTTGATGGGGAACTTACAGAAGTCGGGCCATCCCACGGGAACCCGAGGAAAACTCCTCTTAGTGAAGTCTACAGTAAAGGAATTGGCTGAAAACTCTGAAATTTAAGCCTCACAGAATGGCAATTCAACGAAAAATGCTCTCAAACTGAAGCCTATAGTAAGGGAATTGACTAGAAACTTATGTAAAAATGAACCCTACAGTAAAGGAATTTGTCGCAAAACTTGCTCAATGTAAAACTTATAGTATAAGGAAATTCAACGAAAACCACTGTCAAAATGAAGCCTATAGTAAGGCAATTCGAGGGGAAACTTGCCAAAACTGAAGCCTATAAGAAGGAGTTCGACTAAATACTCCCTCATAGTGACGCCCTTTAGTAATGGAATTGGCTGAAAACGTTTTGAAAACTTTCAGCCTATAGTAAGGGAATTGATGAAAAGTCTCTCAAACGCAAGCCTATAGTAAGGGAATTCAATAGATACACGCCAAAAATGAAGCCTATTGTGATGTAATTCTTCGAAAAACTTGCTGAAAGAAAACCTCTCGCAAAGATAAATACGACGAAAAACTCGGTCAAAACGAAGCTTATAGCAATGGAATTGGCTGACAAACTCTCTGAAATCTAATCCTATAGTAAGGCGATTTGACGATAAAATTACAGATGCTGAAGCCGATAGAGAGGGCACTCGAGCTAAAACTCGCACATAGTGAAGCCTATACTAGGGAATTGGCTGCAAAACTCTCTCAAATTTACAGCTATAACAAGGAACTCGTCGAAAAGGTCTCTCAAACCTAAGCGCATTGTAACGGAATTCGACTATAAACTCGGGAAAATGAACCCAATAGTAAAGCGATTCCTTGAAACACTGCTCAAAGGAAATCCTATAGTATAAGGAATTTCGATGAAAACCTCACTCAAATGAAGCAAATAGTAAGGCAACCGAGAGAAAACATTCTGAAACTGAAGCCTATAATAAGGAACTCGACAAAAACCTCCCACATAGTGAGGCATATTGTAAGGCAATTGGATGAAAAACTCTGAAATTTACGCCTGTAGCAAGGGAATTTGACTAAAAGCATCTCCAACCGAAGCTTATATAGTAAGGGAATTGACTAGAAATTCAGGAAATAAAAAAATCCTTAAGAAAAGCTATTCGTCGAAAAAACTAGGTCAAAGTAAAACATGGAGACAGAGTAAATTTAAAGAAAAATCGGTCAAAATGAAGCTTATTGAATGGGTATTCGACCAAATACTTACTGAAACTGAAACCTATTGTATGGAAACTCAACGAAAAACTCTTTACAAAATGAAAACAATAGTAAGGGAATTGGTTGAATAACTCTTAAATTTAAGCCTACAGAAAGGGAATTGACTAAAAGTCCTAAAACTGAAGGTTATATTAAGGAAATTCTTCTACAAACTGGCAAAAAAAATGAAGCCTATAGTACAGTAATTCGAAAAAACTCGCTCAAAGTGAAACCTATAGTATAAGGAAATTCAAGAAAAACTCGCTCAAAATAAAACCCATCGCAAAGCAATTTGATGGGGAACTTACAGAAGTCGTCGGCCATCCCACGGGAACCCGAGGAAAACTCCCTCTTAGTGAAGTCTACAGTAAAGGAATTGGCTGAAAAACTCTCTGAAATTTAAGCCTACAGAATGGCAATTCAACGAAAAATGCTCTCAAACTGAAGCCTATAGTAAGGGAATTCGACTAGAAACTCATGTAAAAATGAACCCTACAGTAAAGGAATTTGTCGCAAAAACTTGCTCAATGTAAAACTTATAGTATAAGGAAATTCAACGAAAACCACTGTCAAAATGAAGCCTATAGTAAGGCAATTCGAGGGGAAACTTGCCAAAACTGAAGCCTATAAGAAGGAGTTTCGATCAAATACTCCCCCTCATAGTGACGCCCTTTGTAATGGAATTGGCTGAAAACGTTTTGAAAACTTTCAGCCTATAGTAAGGGAATTGATGAAAAGTCTCTCAAACGCAAGCCTATAGTAAGGGAATTCAATAGATACACGCCAAAAATGAAGCCTATTGTGATGTAATTCTTCAAAAACTTGCTGAAAGAAAACCTCTCGCAAAGATAAATACGACGAAAAAACTCGGTCAAAACGAAGCTTATAGCAATGGAATTGGCTGACAAACTCTGAAATCTAATCCTATAGTAAGGCGATTTGACGATAAAATTACAGATGCTGAAGCCGATAGAGAGGGCACTCGAGCTAAAACTCGCACATAGTGAAGCCTATACTAGGGAATTGGCTGCAAAACTCTCTCAAATTTACAGCTATAACAAGGAACTCGTCGAAAAGGGTCTCAAACCTAAGCGCACTGTAACGGAATTCGACTATAAACTCGGGAAAATGAACCCAATAGTAAAGCGATTCCTTGAAACACTGCTCAAAGGAAACCTATAGTATAAGGAATTTCGATGAAAACCTCACCAAATGAAGCAAATAGTAAGGCAACCGAGAAAAACATTCTGAAACTGAAGCCTATAATAAGGAACTCGACAAAAACCTCCCCACATAGTGAGGCATATTGTAAGGCAATGGATGAAAAAAACTCTGAAATTTACGCCTGTAGCAAGGAATTTGACGAAAAAGCATCTCCAACCAAGCTTATATAGTAAGGGAATTTGACTAGAAATTCAGGAAATAAAAATCCTTAAGAAAAGCTATTCGTCAAAAAACTAGGTCAAAGTAAAACATAGAGAGTGAGTAAATTTAAAGAAAAATCGGTCAAAATGAAGCTTATTGAATGGGTATTCGACCAAATACTTACTGAAACTGAAACCTATTGTAAGGAAACTCAACGAAAAACTCTTTACAAAATGAAACAATAGTAAGGGAATTGGTTGAATAACTCTTAAATTTAAGCCTACAGAAAGGAATCACCTAAAAAGGTCTAAAACTGAAGGTTATATTAAGGAAATTCTTCTACAAACTGGCAAAAATGAAGCCTATAGTACAGTAATTCCTCGAAAAAAACTCGCTCAAAGTGAAACCTATAGTATAAGGAAATTCAAGAAAAACTCGCTCAAAATAAAACCCATCGCAAAGCAATTTGTTGGGGAACTTACAGAAGTCGGGCCATCCCACGGGAACCCGAGGAAAACTCCTCTTAGTGAAGTCTACAGTAAAGGAATTGGCTGAAAAAACTCTGAAATTTAAGCTTCACAGAATGGCAATTCAACGAAAAATGCTCTCAAACTGAAGCCTATAGTAAGGGAATTGACTAGAAACTTATGTAAAAAATGAACCCTACAGTAAAGGAATTTGTCGCAAAACTTGCTCAATGTAAAACTTATAGTATAAGGAAATTCAACGAAAACCACTGTCAAAATGAAGCCTATAGTAAGGCAATTCGAGGGAAACTTGCCAACAAAACTGAAGCCTATAAGAAGGAGTTCACTAAATACTCCCTCATAGTGACGCCCTTTGTAATGGAATTGGCTGAAAACGTTTTGAAAACTTTCAGCCTATAGTAAGGGAATTGATGAAAAGTCTCTCAAACGCAAGCCTATAGTAAGGGAATTCAATAGATACACGCCAAAAATGAAGCCTATTGTGATGTAATTCTTCGAAAAACTTGCTGAAAGAAAAACCTCTCGCAAAGATAAATACGACGAAAAACTCGGTCAAAACGAAGCTTATAGCAATGGAATTGGCTGACAAACTCTCTGAAATCTAATCCTATAGTAAGGCGATTTGACGATAAAATTACAGATGCTGAAGCCGATAGAGAGGGCACTCGAGCTAAAACTCGCACATAGTGAAGCCTATACTAGGGGAATTGGCTGCAAAACTCTCTCAAATTTACAGCTATAACAAGGAACTCGTCGAAAAGGTCTCAAACCTAAGCGCATGTAACGGAATTCGACTATAAACTCGGGAAAATGAACCCAATAGTAAAGCGATTCCTTGAAACACTCGTTCAAAGGAAATCCTATAGTATAAGGAATTTCGATGAAAACCTCACTCAAATCAAGCAAATAGTAAGGCAATTCGAGAAAAACATTCTGAAACAGAAGCCTATAATAAGGGAACTCGACAAAAACCTCCCACATAGTGAGGCATATTGTAAGGCAATTGGATGAAAAACTCTCTGAAATTTACGTCTGTAGCAAGGGAATTTGACGAAAAAGCATCTCCAACCGAAGCTTATATAGTAAGGGAATTCGACTAGAAATTCAGGAAATAAAAAATCCTTAAGAAAAGCTATTCGTCGAAAAGTAGGTCAAAGTAAAACATGGAGACAGAGTAAATTTAAAGAAAAATCGGTCAAAATGAAGCTTATTGAATGGGTATTCGACCAAATACTTACTGAAACTGAAACCTATTGTATGGAAACTCAACGAAAAACTCTTTACAAAATGGAAACAATAGTAAGGGAATTGGTTGAATAACTCTCTTAAATTTAAGCCTACAGAAAGGGAATTCGACGAAAAAGTCGCAAAAACTGAAGGTTATATTAAGGAAATTCTTCTACAAACTGGCAAAAAATGAAGCCTATAGTACAGTAATTCCTCGAAAAACTCGCTCAAAGTGAAACCTATAGTATAAGGAAATTCGAAGAAAACTCGCTCAAAATAAAACCCATCGCAAAGCAATTTGTTGGGGAACTTACAGAAGTCGAAGCCATCCTACGGGAACCCGAGGAAAAACTCCCTCTTAGTGAAGTCTACAGTAAAGGAATTGGCTGAAAAACTCTCTGAAATTTAAGCCTACAGAATGGCAATTCAACGAAAAATGCTCTCAAACTGAAGCCTATAGTAAGGGAATTCGACTAGAAACTTGCGAAAAATGAACCCTACAGTAAAGGAATTTGTCGCAACACTTGCTCAATGTAAAACTTATAGTATAAGGAAATTCAACGAAAACCACTGTCAAAATGAAGCCTATAGTAAGGCAATTCGAGGGGAAACTTGCCAAAACTGAAGCCTATAAGAAGGGAGTTCGACGAAATACTCCCTCATAGTGACGCCCTTTGTAATGGAATTGGCTGAAAACGTTTTGAAAACTTTCAGCCTATAGTAAGGGAATTCGATGAAAAAGTCTCTCAAACGCAAGCCTATAGTAAGGGAATTCGAATAGATACACGCCAAAAATGAAGCCTATTGTGATGTAATTCTTCGAAAAACTTGCTGAAAGAAAAACCTCTCGCAAAGATAAATACGACGAAAAACTCGGTCAAAACGAAGCTTATAGCAATGGAATTGGCTGACAAACTCTCTGAAATCTAATCCTATAGTAAGGCGATTTGACGATAAAATTACAGATGCTGAAGCCGATAGAGAGGGCACTCGAGCTAAAACTCGCACATAGTGAAGCCTATACTAGGGAATTGGCTGCAAAACTCTCTCAAATTTACAGCTATAACAAGGGAACTCGTCGAAAAGGTCTCTCAAACCTAAGCGTACTGTAACGGAATTCGACTATAAACTCGGGAAAATGAACCCAATAGTAAAGCGATTCCTTGAAACACTCTGCTCAAAGGAAACCTATAGTATAAGGAATTTCGATGAAAACCTCACTCAAATGAAGCAAATAGTAAGGCAATTCGAGAGAAAACATTCTGAAACTGAAGCCTATAATAAGGAACTCGACAAAAACCTCCCACATAGTGAGGCATATTGTAAGGCAATTGATGAAAACTCTGAAATTTACGTCTGTAGCAAGGGAATTTGACGAAAAAGCATCTCCAACCGAAGCTTATATAGTAAGGGAATTCGACTAGAAATTCAGGAAATAAAAAATCCTTAAGAAAAGCTATTCGTCGAAAAGTAGGTCAAAGTAAAACATGGAGACAGAGTAAATTTAAAGAAAAATCGGTCAAAATGAAGCTTATTGAATGGGTATTCGACCAAATACTTACTGAAACTGAAACCTATTGTATGGAAACTCAACGAAAAACTCTTTACAAAATGAAAACAATAGTAAGGGAATTGGTTGAATAACTCTCTTAAATTTAAGCTTCACAGAAAGGAAATTGACCTAAAAAGTCCCAAAAACTGAAGGTTATATTAAGGAAATTCTTCTACAAACTGGCAAAAAATGAAGCCTATAGTACAGTAATTCCTCGAAAAACTCGCTCAAAGTGAAACCTATAGTATAAGGAAATTCGAAGAAAAACTCGCTCAAAATAAAACCCATCGCAAAGCAATTTGTTGGGGAACTTACAGAAGTCGAAGCCATCCTACGGGAACCCGAGGAAAAACTCCCTCTTAGTGAAGTCTACAGTAAAGGAATTGGCTGAAAAACTCTCTGAAATTTAAGCCTACAGAATGGCAATTCAACGAAAAATGCTCTCAAACTGAAGCCTATAGTAAGGGAATTCGACTAGAAACTTATGTAAAAAATGAATGAACCCTACAGTAAAGGAATTTGTCGCAACACTTGCTCAATGTAAAACTTATAGTATAAGGAAATTCAACGAAAACCACTGTCAAAATGAAGCCTATAGTAAGGCAATTCGAGGGGAAACTTGCCAAAACTGAAGCCTATAAGAAGGGAGTTCGACGAAATACTCCCTCATAGTGACGTCCTTTGCAATGGAATTGGCTGAAAACGTTTTGAAAACTTTCAGCCTATAGTAAGGGAATTGATGAAAAGTCTCTCAAACGCAAGCCTATAGTAAGGGAATTCAATAGATACACGCCAAAAATGAAGCCTATTGTGATGTAATTCTTCAAAAACTTGCTGAAAGAAAAACCTCTCGCAAAGATAAATACGATTTAAAAACTCGGTCAAAACGAAGCTTATAGCAATGGAATTGGCTGACAAACTCTCTGAAATCTAATCCTATAGTAAGGCGATTTGACGATAAAATTACAGATGCTGAAGCCGATAGAGAGGGCACTCGAGCTAAAACTCGCACATAGTGAAGCCTATACTAGGGGAATTGGCTGCAAAACTCTCTCAAATTTACAGCTATAACAAGGGAACTCGTCGAAAAGGTCTCTCAAACCTAAGCGTACTGTAACGGAATTCGACTATAAACTCGGGAAAAATGAACCCAATAGTAAAGCGATTCCTTGAAACACTCGTTCAAAGGAAATCCTATAGTATAAGGAATTTCGATGAAAACCTCACTCAAATCAAGCAAATAGTAAGGCAATTCGAGAAAAACATTCTGAAACAGAAGCCTATAATAAGGGAACTCGACAAAAACCTCCCACATAGTGAGGCATATTGTAAGGCAATTGGATGAAATTCTCTGAAATTTACGTCTGTAGCAAGGGAATTTGACGAAAAAGCATCTCCAACCGAAGCTTATATAGTAAGGGAATTCGACTAGAAATTCAGGAAATAAAAAATCCTTAAGAAAAGCTATTCGTCGAAAAGTAGGTCAAAGTAAAACATGGAGACAGAGTAAATTTAAAGAAAAATCGGTCAAAATGAAGCTTATTGAATGGGTATTCGACCAAATACTTACTGAAACTGAAACCTATTGTATGGAAACTCAACGAAAAACTCTTTACAAAATGGAAACAATAGTAAGGGAATTGGTTGAATAACTCTCTTAAATTTAAGCCTACAGAAAGGGAATTCGACGAAAAAGTCGCAAAAACTGAAGGTTATATTAAGGAAATTCTTCTACAAACTGGCAAAAAATGAAGCCTATAGTACAGTAATTCCTCGAAAAACTCGCTCAAAGTGAAACCTATAGTATAAGGAAATTCGAAGAAAAACTCGCTCAAAATAAAACCCATCGCAAAGCAATTTGTTGGGGAACTTACAGAAGTCGAGGCCATCCCACGGGAACCCGAGGAAAACTCCTCTTAGTGAAGTCTACAGTAAAGGAATTGGCTGAAAACTCTCTGAAATTTAAGCTTCACAGAATGGCAATTCAACGAAAAATGCTCTCAAACTGAAGCCTATAGTAAGGGAATTGACTAGAAACTTCATGTAAAAATGAACCCTACAGTAAAGGAATTTGTCGCAACACTTGCTCAATGTAAAACTTATAGTATAAGGAAATTCAACGAAAACCACTGTCAAAATGAAGCCTATAGTAAGGCATCGAGGGGAAACTTGCCAAAACTGAAGCCTATAAGAAGGAGTTCGACTAAATACTCCCTCATAGTGACGCCCTTGTAATGGAATTGGCTGAAAACGTTTTGAAAACTTTCAGCCTATAGTAAGGGAATTGATGAAAAGTCTCTCAAACGCAAGCCTATAGTAAGGGAATTCAATAGATACACGCCAAAAATGAAGCCTATTGTGATGTAATTCTTTCAAAAACTTGCTGAAAGAAAACCTCTCGCAAAGATAAATACGACGAAAAACTCGGTCAAAACGAAGCTTATAGCAATGGAATTGGCTGACAAACTCTGAAATCTAATCCTATAGTAAGGCGATTTGACGATAAAATTACAGATGCTGAAGCCGATAGAGAGGGCACTCGAGCTAAAACTCGCACATAGTGAAGCCTATACTAGGGAATTGGCTGCAAAACTCTCTCAAATTTACAGCTATAACAAAGGAACTCGTCGAAAAGGTCTCTCAAACCTAAGCGCATGTAACGGAATTCGACTATAAACTCGGGAAAATGAACCCAATAGTAAAGCGATTCCTTGAAACACTGCTCAAAGGAAACCTATAGTATAAGGAATTTCGATGAAAACCTCACCAAATCAAGCAAATAGTAAGGCAATTGAGAGAAAACATTCTGAAACTGAAGCCTATAATAAGGAACTCGACAAAACCTCCCACATAGTGAGGCATATTGTAAGGCAATTGGATGAAAAACTCTGAAATTTACGCCTGTAGCAAAGGAATTTGACTTAAAAAGCATCTCCAACCAAGCTTATATAGTAAGGGAATTTGACTAGAAATTCACGAAATAAAAAATCCTTAAGAAAAGCTATTCGTCGAAAAACTAGGTCAAAGTAAAACATAGAGAGTGAGTAAATTTAAAGAAAAATCGGTCAAAATGAAGCTTATTGAATGGGTATTCGACCAAATACTTACTGAAACTGAAACCTATTGTATGGAAACTCAACGAAAAACTCTTTACAAAATGGAAACAATAGTAAGGGAATTGGTTGAATAACTCTCTTAAATTTAAGCCTACAGAAAGGGAATTGGACGAAAAAGTCGCAAAAACTGAAGGTTATATTAAGGAAATTCTTCTACAAACTGGCAAAAAATGAAGCCTATAGTACAGTAATTCCTCGAAAAACTCGCTCAAAGTGAAACCTATAGTATAAGGAAATTCGAAGAAAAACTCGCTCAAAATAAAACCCATCGCAAAGCAATTTGTTGGGGAACTTACAGAAGTCGAGGCCATCCTACGGGAACCCGAGGAAAAACTCCCTCTTAGTGAAGTCTACAGTAAAGGAATTGGCTGAAAAACTCTCTGAAATTTAAGCTCACAGAATGGCAATTCAACGAAAAATGCTCTCAAACTGAAGCCTATAGTAAGGGAATTCGACTAGAAACTTGCGAAAAATGAACCCTACAGTAAAGGAATTTGTCGCAACACTTGCTCAATGTAAAACTTATAGTATAAGGAAATTCAACGAAAACCACTGTCAAAATGAAGCCTATAGTAAGGCAATTCGAGGGGAAACTTGCCAAAACTGAAGCCTATAAGAAGGGAGTTCGACGAAATACTCCCTCATAGTGACGACCGTTGCATTGGAATTGGCTGAAAACGTTTTGATAACTTTCAGCCTATAGTAAGGGAATTCGATGAAAAAGTCTCTCAAACGCAAGCCTATAGTAAGGGAATTCGAATAGATACACGCCAAAAATGAAGCCTATTGTGATGTAATTTTCAAAAACTTGCTGAAAGAAAAACCTCTCGCAAAGATAAATACGATTTAAAAACTCGGTCAAAACGAAGCTTATAGCAATGGAATTGGCTGACAAACTCTGAAATCTATCTAATCCTATAGTAAGGCGATTTGACGATAAAATTACAGATGCTGAAGCCGATAGAGAGGGCACTCGAGCTAAAACTCGCACATAGTGAAGCCTATACTAGGGAATTGGCTGCAAAACTCTCTCAAATTTACAGCTATAACAAAGGAACTCGTCGAAAAGGTCTCTCAAACCTAAGCGCATTGTAACGGAATTCGACTATAAACTCGGGAAAATGAACCCAATAGTAAAGCGATTCCTTGAAACACACTGCTCTCAAAGGAAACCTATAGTATAAGGAATTTCGATGAAAACCTCACTCAAATGAAGCAAATAGTAAGGCACCGAGAAAAACATTCTGAAACTGAAGCCTATAATAAGGAACTCGACAAAACCTCCCACATAGTGAGGCATATTGTAAGGCAATTGATGAAAAAACTCTGAAATTTACGCCTGTAGCAAGGGAATTTGACAAAAAAGCATCTCCAACCGAAGATTATATAGTAAGGGAATTCGACTAGAAATTCACGAAATAAAAAATCCTTAAGAAAAGCTATTCGTCGAAAAACTAGGTCAAAGTAAAACATAGAGAGTGAGTAAATTTAAAGAAAAATCGGTCAAAATGAAGCTTATTGAATGGGTATTCGACCAAATACTTACTGAAACTGAAACCTATTGTAAGGAAACTCAACGAAAAACTTTACAAAATGAAAACAATAGTAAGGGAATTGGTTGAATAACTCTCTTAAATTTAAGCCTACAGAAAGGGAATTCGACGAAAAAGTCCCTAAAACTGAAGGTTATATTAAGGAAATTCTTCTACAAACTGGCAAAAAATGAAGCCTATAGTACAGTAATTCCACACAAAACTCGCTCAAAGTGAAACCTATAGTATAAGGAAATTCGAAGAAAAACTCGCTCAAAATAAAACCCATCGCAAAGCAATTTGATGGGGAACTTACAGAAGTCGGCCATCCCACGGGAACCCGAGGAAAACTCCTCTTAGTGAAGTCTACAGTAAAGGAATTGGCTGAAAACTCTCTGAAATTTAAGCTCACAGAATGGCAATTCAACGAAAAAAATGCTCTCAAACTGAAGCCTATAGTAAGGGAATTCGACTAGAAACTTGTGTAAAAAATGACCCTACAGTAAAGGAATTTGTCGAAAAACTTGCTCAATGTAAAACTTATAGTATAAGGAAATTCAACGAAAACCACTGTCAAAATGAAGCCTATAGTAAGGCAATTCGAGGGGAAACTTGCCAAAACTGAAGCCTATAAGAAGGAGTTCGACGAAAATACTACCCCTCATAGTGACGCCCTTAGCAAATGGAATTGGCTGAAAACGTTTTGAAAACTTTCAGCCTATAGTAAGGGAATTGATGAAAAGTCTCTCAAAACGAAGCCTATAGTAAGGGAATTCAATAGATACACGCCAAAAATGAAGCCTATTGTGATGTAATTCTTCAAAAACTTGTTGAAAGAAAAACCTCGCAAAGATAAATACGATTAAAAAGTCAAAACGAAGCTTATAGCAATGGAATTGGCTGACAAACTCTCTGAAATCTAATCTATAGTAAGGCGATTTGACGATAAAATTACAGATGCTGAAGCCGATAGAGAGGGCACTCGAGCTAAAACTCGCACATAGTGAAGCCTATACTAGGGAATTGGCTGCAAAACTCTCTCTCAAATTTACAGCTATAACAAGGAACGACTATAAACTCGGGAAAATGAACCCAATAGTAAAGCGATTCCTTGAAACACCTGCTCAAAGGAAACTATAGTATAAGAAAACCTCACTCAAATGAAGCAAATAGTGACAAAACCTCCCACATAGTGAGGCATATTGTAAGGCAATTGGATGAAAACTCTGAAATTTACGCCTGTAGCAAGGGAATTTGACGAAAAGCATCTCCAATCAAGCTTTATAGTAAGGGAATTCGACTAGAAATTCACGAAATAAAAATCCTTAAGAAAAGCTATTCGTCGAAAAACTAGGTCAAAGTAAAACATAGAGAGTGAGTAAATTTAAAGAAAAATCGGTCAAAATGAAGCTTATTGAATGGGTATTCGACCAAATACTTACTGAAACTGAAACCTATTGTAAGGAAACTCAACGAAAAACTTTACAAAATGAAAACAATAGTAAGGGAATTGGTTGAATAAACTCTTAAATTTAATCACAGAAAGGAATTCGACCGAAAAAGTCCTCTAAACTGAAGGTTATATTAAGGAAATTCTTCTACAAACTGGCAAAAAATGAAGCCTATAGTACAGTATTCCCTAAAAACTCGCTCAAAGTGAAACCTATAGTATAAGGAAATTCAAGAAAACTCGCTCAAATAAAACCCATCGCAAAGCAATTTGATGGGGAACTTACAGAAGTCGAAGCCATCCTACGGGAACCCGAGGAAAAAGTCCCTCTTAGTGAAGTCTACAGTAAAGGAATTGGCTGAAAAACTCTCTGAAATTTAAGCCTACAGAATGGCAATTCAACGAAAAATGCTCTCAAACTGAAGCCTATAGTAAGGGAATCCGACTAGAAACTTGCGAAAAATGAACCCAATAGTAAAGGAATTTGTCGAAAAACTTGCTCAATGTAAAACTTATAGTATAAGGAAATTCAACGAAAACCACTGTCAAAATGAAGCCTATAGTAAGGCAATTCGAGGGGAAACTTGCCAAAACTGAAGCCTATAAGAAGGGAGTTCGACGAAATACTCCCGCACAGTGACGTCCTTTGCAATGGAATTGGCTGAAAACGTTTTGAAAACTTTCAGCCTATAGTAAGGGAATTCGATGAAAAAGTCTCTCAAACGCAAGCCTATAGTAAGGGAATTCGAATAGATACACGCCAAAAATGAAGCCTATTGTGATGTAATTCTTCGAAAAACTTGCTGAAAGAAAAACCTCTCGCAAAGATAAATACGACGAAAAACTCGGTCAAAACGAAGCTTATAGCAATGGAATTGGCTGACAAACTCTCTGAAATCTAATCCTATAGTAAGGCGATTTGACGATAAAATTACAGATGCTGAAGCCGATAGAGAGGGCACTCGAGCTAAAACTCGCACATAGTGAAGCCTATACTAGGGGAATTGGCTGCAAAACTCTCTCAAATTTACAGCTATAACAAGGGAACTCGTCGAAAAAGGTCTCTCAAACCTAAGCGTACTGTAACGGAATTCGACTATAAACTCGGGAAAAATGAACCCAATAGTAAAGCGATTCCTTGAAACACTCGTTCAAAGGAAATCCTATAGTATAAGGAATTTCGATGAAAACCTCACTCAAATCAAGCAAATAGTAAGGCAATTCGAGAAAAACATTCTGAAACAGAAGCCTATAATAAGGGAACTCGACAAAAACCTCCCACATAGTGAGGCATATTGTAAGGCAATTGGATGAAAACTCTCTGAAATTTACGTCTGTAGCAAGGGAATTTGACGAAAAAGCATCTCCAACCAAGCTTATATAGTAAGGGAATTCGACTAGAAATTCATGAAATAAAAATCCTTAAGAAAAGCTATTTCGTCAAAAACTAGGTCAAAGTAAAACATAGAGAGTGAGTAAATTTAAAGAAAAATCGGTCAAAATGAAGCTTATTGAATGGGTATTCGACCAAATACTTACTGAAACTGAAACCTATTGTAAGGAAACTCAACGAAAAACTCTTTACAAAATGAAAACAATAGTAAGGGAATTGGTTGAATAACTCTCTTAAATTTAAGCCTACAGAAAAGGAATTCAATGAAAAAGTCCCTAAAACTGAAGGTTATATTAAGGAAATTCTTCTACAAACTGGCAAAAAATGAAGCCTATAGTACAGTAATTCCTCGAAAAACTCGCTCAAAGTGAAACCTATAGTATAAGGAAATTCGAAGAAAAACTCGCTCAAAATAAAACCCATCGCAAAGCAATTTGATGGGGAACTTACAGAAGTCGAAGCCATCCTACGGGAACCCGAGGAAAAAGTCCCTCTTAGTGAAGTCTACAGTAAAGGAATTGGCTGAAAGACTCTCTGAAATTTAAGCCTACAGAATGGCAATTCAACGAAAAATGCTCTCAAACTGAAGCCTATAGTAAGGGAATTCGACTAGAAACTTGCGAAAAATGAACCCTACAGTAAAGGAATTTGTCGAAAAACTTGCTCAATGTAAAACTTATAGTATAAGGAAATTCAACGAAAACCACTGTCAAAATGAAGCCTATAGTAAGGCAATTCGAGGGGAAACTTGCCAAAACTGAAGCCTATAAGAAGGGAGTTCGACGAAATACTCCCTCATAGTGACGTCCTTTGCAATGGAATTGGCTGAAAACGTTTTGAAAACTTTCAGCCTATAGTAAGGGAATTCGATGAAAAGTCTCTCAAACGCAAGCCTATAGTAAGGGAATTCGAATAGATACACGCCAAAAATGAAGCCTATTGTGATGTAATTCTTCGAAAAACTTGCTGAAAGAAAAACCTCTCGCAAAGATAAATACGACGAAAAACTCGGTCAAAACGAAGCTTATAGCAATGGAATTGGCTGACAAACTCTCTGAAATCTAATCCTATAGTAAGGCGATTTGACGATAAAATTACAGATGCTGAAGCCGATAGAGAGGGCACTCGAGCTAAAACTCGCACATAGTGAAGCCTATACTAGGGGAATTGGCTGCAAAACTCTCTCAAATTTACAGCTATAACAAGGGAACTCGTCGAAAAGGTCTCTCAAACCTAAGCGTACTGTAACGGAATTCGACTATAAACTCGGGAAAATGAACCCAATAGTAAAGCGATTCCTTGAAACACTCGTTCAAAGGAAATCCTATAGTATAAGGAATTTCGATGAAAACCTCACTCAAATGAAGCAAATAGTAAGGCAATTCGAGAAAAACATTCTGAAACTGAAGCCTATAATAAGGGAACTCGACAAAAACCTCCCACATAGTGAGGCATATTGTAAGGCAATTGGATGAAAAACACTCTGAAATTTACGTCTGTAGCAAGGGAATTTGACGAAAAAGCATCTCCAACCGAAGCTTATATAGTAAGGGAATTGACTAGAAATTCACGAATTAAAAATCCTTAAGAAAAGCTTTTCGTCGAAAAACTAGGTCAAAGTAAAACATAGAGAGTGAGTAAATTTAAAGAAAAATCGGTCAAAATGAAGCTTATTGAATGGGTATTCGACCAAATACTTACTGAAACTGAAACCTATTGTAAGGAAACTCAACGAAAAACTCTTTACAAAATGAAAACAATAGTAAGGGAATTGGTTGAATAACTCTCTTAAATTTAAGCCTACAGAAAGGAATTCGACGAAAAAGTCCCTAAAACTGAAGGTTATATTAAGGAAATTCTTCTACAAACTGGCAAAAAATGAAGCCTATAGTACAGTAATTCCTCGAAAAACTCGCTCAAAGTGAAACCTATAGTATAAGGAAATTCGAAGAAAACTCGCTCAAAATAAAACCCATCGCAAAGCAATTTGATGGGGAACTTACAGAAGTCGAAGCCATCCTACGGGAACCCGAGGAAAAAGTCCCTCTTAGTGAAGTCTACAGTAAAGGAATTGGCTGAAAAACTCTCTGAAATTTAAGCCTACAGAATGGCAATTCAACGAAAAATGCTCTCAAACTGAAGCCTATAGTAAGGGAATTGACTAGAAACTTGTGAAAAAATGAACCCTACAGTAAAGGAATTTGTCGAAAAACTTGCTCAATGTAAAACTTATAGTATAAGGAAATTCAACGAAAACCACTGTCAAAATGAAGCCTATAGTAAGGCAATTCGAGGGGAAACTTGCCAAAACTGAAGCCTATAAGAAGGGAGTTCGACGAAATACTCCCTCATAGTGACGTCCTTTGCAATGGAATTGGCTGAAAACGTTTTGAAAACTTTCAGCCTATAGTAAGGGAATTCGATGAAAAAGTCTCTCAAACGCAAGCCTATAGTAAGGGAATTCGAATAGATACACGCCAAAAATGAAGCCTATTGTGATGTAATTCTTCGAAAAACTTGCTGAAAGAAAAACCTCTCGCAAAGATAAATACGACGAAAAACTCGGTCAAAACGAAGCTTATAGCAATGGAATTGGCTGACAAACTCTCTGAAATCTAATCCTATAGTAAGGCGATTTGACGATAAAATTACAGATGCTGAAGCCGATAGAGAGGGCACTCGAGCTAAAACTCGCACATAGTGAAGCCTATACTAGGGGAATTGGCTGCAAAACTCTCTCAAATTTACAGCTATAACAAGGGAACTCGTCGAAAAGGTCTCTCAAACCTAAGCGTACTGTAACGGAATTCGACTATAAACTCGGGAAAAATGAACCCAATAGTAAAGCGATTCCTTGAAACACTCGTTCAAAGGAAATCCTATAGTATAAGGAATTTCGATGAAAACCTCACTCAAATGAAGCAAATAGTAAGGCAATTCGAGAAAAACATTCTGAAACTGAAGCCTATAATAAGGGAACTCGACAAAAACCTCCCACATAGTGAGGCATATTGTAAGGCAATTGGATGAAAAACTCTCTGAAATTTACGTCTGTAGCAAGGGAATTTGACGAAAAAGCATCTCCAACCGAAGCTTATATAGTAAGGGAATTCGACTAGAAATTCACGAAATAAAAAATCCTTAAGAAAAGCTATTCGTCCAAAAACTAGGTCAAAGTAAAACATAGAGAGTGAGTAAATTTAAAGAGAAATCGGTCAAAATGAAGCTTATTGAATGGGTATTCGACCATATACTTACTGAAACTGAAACCTATTGTAAGGAAACTCAACGAAAAACTCTTTACAAAATGAAAACAATAGTAAGGGAATTGGTTGAATAACTCTCTTAAATTTAAGCCTACAGAAAGGGAATTCGACGAAAAAGTCCCTAAAACTGAAGGTTATATTAAGGAAATTCTTCTACAAACTGGCAAAAAATGAAGCCTATAGTACAGTAATTCCTCGAAAAACTCGCTCAAAGTGAAACCTATAGTATAAGGAAATTCGAAGAAAAACTCGCTCAAAATAAAACCCATCGCAAAGCAATTTGATGGGGAACTTACAGAAGTCGAAGCCATCCTACGGGAACCCGAGGAAAAAGTCCCTCTTAGTGAAGTCTACAGTAAAGGAATTGGCTGAAAGACTCTCTGAAATTTAAGCCTACAGAATGGCAATTCAACGAAAAATGCTCTCAAACTGAAGCCTATAGTAAGGGAATTCGACTAGAAACTTGCGAAAAATGAACCCTACAGTAAAGGAATTTGTCGCAACACTTGCTCAATGTAAAACTTATAGTATAAGGAAATTCAACGAAAACCACTGTCAAAATGAAGCCTATAGTAAGGCAATTCGAGGGGAAACTTGCCAAAACTGAAGCCTATAAGAAGGGAGTTCGACGAAATACTCCCCTCATAGTGACGCCCTTTGTAATGGAATTGGCTGAAAACGTTTTGAAAACTTTCAGCCTATAGTAAGGGAATTCGATGAAAAGTCTCTCAAACGCAAGCCTATAGTAAGGGAATCAATAGATACACGCCAAAAATGAAGCCAATTGTGATGTAATTCTTCGAAAAACTTGCTGAAAGAAAAACCTCTCGCAAATATAAATACGACGAAAAACTCGGTCAAAACGAAGCTTATAGCAATGGAACTGGCTGACAAACTCTCTGAAATCTAATCCTATAGTAAGGCGATTTGACGATAAAATTACAGATGCTGAAGCCGATAGAGAGGGCACTCGAGCTAAAACTCGCACATAATGAAGCCTATACTAGGGGAATTGGCTGCAAAACTCTCTCAAATTTACAGCTATAACAAGGGAACTCGTCGAAAAGGTCTCTCAAACCTAAGCGTACTGTAACGGAATTCGACTATAAACTCGGGAAAAATGAACCCAATAGTAGAGCGATTCCTTGAAACACACGTTCAAAGGAAATCCTATAGTATAAGGAATTTCGATGAAAACCTCACTCAAATGAAGCAAATAGTATGGCAATTCGAGAAAAACATTCTGAAACTGAAGCCTATAATAAGGGAACTCGACAAAAACCTCCCACATAGTGAGGCATATTGTAAGGCAATTGGATGAAAAACTCTCTGAAATTTACGTCTGTAGCAAGGGAATTTGACGAAAAAGCATCTCCAACCGAAGCTTATATAGTAAGGGAATTCGACTAGAAATTCAGGAAATAAAAAATCCTTAAGAAAAGCTATTCGTCGAAAAGTAGGTCAAAGTAAAACATAGAGAGTGAGTAAATTTAAAGAAAAATCGGTCAAAATGAAGCTTATTGAATGGGTATTCGACCAAATACTTACTGAAACTGAAACCTATTGTAAGGAAACTCAACGAAAAACTCTTTACAAAATGAAAACAATAGTAAGGGAATTGGTTGAATAACTCTCTTAAATTTAAGCCTACAGAAAGGGAATTCGACGAAAAAGTCCCAAAAACTGAAGGTTATATTAAGGAAATTCTTCTACAAACTGGCAAAAAATGAAGCCTATAGTACAGTAATTCCTCGAAAAACTCGCTCAAAGTGAAACCTATAGTATAAGGAAATTCGAAGAAAAACTCGCTCAAAATAAAACCCATCGCAAAGCAATTTGTTGGGGAACTTACAGAAGTCGAAGCCATCCTACGGGAACCCGAGGAAAAACTCCCTCTTAGTGAAGTCTACAGTAAAGGAATTGGCTGAAAACTCTCTGAAATTTAAGCCTACAGAATGGCAATTCAACGAAAAATGCTCTCAAACTGAAGCCTATAGTAAGGGAATTCGACAAGAAACTTGCGAAAAATGAACCCTACAGTAAAGGAATTTGTCGAAAAATTGCTCAATGTAGAACTTATAGTATAAGGAAATTCAACGAAAACCACTGTCAAAATGAAGCCTATAGTAAGGCAATTCGAGGGGAAACTTCCCAAAACTGAAGCCTATAAGAAGGGAGTTCGACGAAATACTCCCTCATAGTGACGTCCTTTGCAATGGAATTGGCTGAAAACGTTTTGAAAACTTTCAGCCTATAGTAAGGGAATTTGATGAAAAAGTCTCTCAAACGCAAGCCTATAGTAAGGGAATTCGAATAGATACACGCCAAAAATGAAGCCTATTGTGATGTAATTCTTCGAAAAACTTGTTGAAAGAAAAACCTCTCACAAAGATAAATACGATTTAAAAAACTCGGTCAAAACGAAGCTTATAGCAATGGAATTGGCTGACAAACTCTCTGAAATCTAATCCTATAGTAAGGCGATTTGACGATAAAATTACAGATGCTGAAGCCGATAGAGAGGGCACTCGAGCTAAAACTCGCACATAGTGAAGCCTATACTAGGGGAATTGGCTGCAAAACTCTCTCAAATTTACAGCTATAACAAGGGAACTCGTCGAAAAGGTCTCTCAAACCTAAGCGTACTGTAACGGAATTCGACTATAAACTCGGGAAAAATGAACCCAATAGTAAAGCGATTCCTTGAAACACTCGTTCAAAGGAAATCCTATAGTATAAGGAATTTCGATGAAAACCTCACTCAAATGAAGCAAATAGTAAGGCAATTCCTGAAAAACATTCTGAAACTGAAGCCTATAATAAGGAACTCGACAAAACCTCCCACATAGTGAGGCATATTGTAAGGCAATTGGATGAAAACTCTCTGAAATTTACGTCTGTAGCAAGGGAATTTGACGAAAAAGCATCTCCAACCGAAGCTTATATAGTAAGGGAATTCGACTAGAAATTCAGGAAATAAAAAATCCTTAAGAAAAGCTATTCGTCGAAAAGTAGGTCAAAGTAAAACATAGACAGTTAGTAAATTTAAAGAAAAATCGGTCAAAATGAAGCTTATTGAATGGGTATTCGACCAAATACTTACTGAAACTGAAACATATTGTAAGGAAACTCAACGAAAAACTCTTTACAAAATGAAAACAATAGTAAGGGAATTGGTTGAATAACTCTCTTAAATTTAAGCCTACAGAAAGGAAATTCGACGAAAAAGTCCCTAAAACTGAAGGTTATATCAAGGAAATTCTTCTACAAACTGGCAAAAAATGAAGCCTATAGTACAGTAATTCCTCGAAAAACTCGCTCAAAGTGAAACCTATAGTATAAGGAAATTCGAAGAAAAACTCGCTCAAAATAAAACCCATCGCATGAAAGCAATTTGATGGGGAACTTACAGAAGTCGGGCCATCCTACGGGAACCCGAGGAAAAACTCCCTCTTAGTGAAGTCTACAGTAAAGGAAAAGGCTGAAAAACTCACTGAAATTTAAGCCTTCAAAATGGCAATTCAACGAAAAATGCTCTCAAACTGAAGCCTTTAGTAAGGGATTTCGACTAGAAACTTGTGAAAAATGAACCCTACAGTAAAGGAATTTGTCGCGACACTTGCTCAATGTAAAACTTATAGTATAAGCAAATTCAACGAAAACCACTGTCAAAATGAAGCCGATAGTAAGGCAATTCGAGGTGAAAATTGCCAAAACTGAAGCCTATAAGAAGGGAGTTCGACGAAATAGTACCTTATAGTGACGTCCTTAGCAATTGAGTTGGCTGAAAACGTTTTGAAAACTTTCAGCCTATAGCGAGGGAATTCGATGAAAAAGTCTCTCAAACGCAAGCCTATAGTAAGGGAATTCGAATAGATACACACCAAAAATGAAGCCTATTGTGAAGTAATTCTTCGAAAAACTTGTTGAAAGAAAAACCTCTCGCAAAGATAAATACGACGAAAAACTCGGTCAAAACGAAGCTTATAGTGAAACCTATAGTATAAGGAAATTCGAAGAAAAACTCGCTCAAAATAAAACCCATCACAAAGCAATTTGATGAGGAACTTACAGAAGTCGAAGCCATCCTACGGGAACCCGAGGAAAAACTCCCTCTTAGTGAAGTCTCCAGTAAAGGAATTGGCTGAAAAACTCTCTGAAATTTAAGCGTACAGAATGGCAATTCAACGAAAAACGCTCTCAAACTGAAGCCTATAGTAAGGGAATTCGACTAGAGACTTGTATAAGGAAATTAAAATGAACCCTACAGTAAAGGAATTTGTCGAATTGGCTGAAAAACTTGCTCAATGTAGAACTTATAGTATAAGGAAATTCAACGACTTGCTCAATGTAAAACTTATAGTATAAGGAAATTCAACGAAAAGTCATGTCAAAATGAAGCCTATAGTAAGGCAATTCGAGGGGAAACTTGGCAAAACTGAAGCCTATAAGAAGGGAGTTCGACGAAATACTCCCTCATAGTGACGTCCTTTGCAATGGAATTGGCTGAAAACGTTTTGAAAACTTTCCGCCTATAGTAAGGGAATTCGATGAAAAACCCTCTCAAACGCAAGCCTATAGTAAGGGAATTCGAATAGGTACACGCCAAAAATGAAGCCTATTGTGATGTAATTCTTCGAAAAACTTGCTGAAAGAAAACCTCTCGCAAAGATAAATACGACGAAAAACTCGGTCAAAACGAAGCTTATAGCAATGGAATTGGCTGACAAACTCTCTGAAATCTAATCCTATAGTAAGGCGATTTGACGATAAAATTACAGATGCTGAAGCCGATAGAGAGGGCACTCGAGCTAAAACTCGCACATAATGAAGCACATACTAGGGGAATTGGCTGCAAAACTCTCTCAAATTAACAGCTATAACAAGGGAACTCGTCGAAAAGGTCTCTCAAACCTAAGCGTACTGTAACGGAATTCGACTATAAACTCGGGAAAAATGAACCCAATAGTAAAGCGATTCCTTGATATACTCGTTCAGAGGAAATCCTATAGTATAAGGAATTTCGATGAAAACCTCACTCAAATGAAGCAAATAGTAAGGCAATTCCAGAAAGACATTCTGAAACTGAAGGCTATAATAAGGGAACTCGACAAAAACCTCCCACATAGTGAGGCATATTGTTAGGCAATTGGATGAAAAACTCTCTGAAATTTACGTCTGTAGCAAGGGAATTTGACGAAAAAGCATCTCCAACCGAAGCTTTTATAGTAAGGGAATTCGACTAGAAATTCATGAAATAAAAAATCCTTGAGAAAAGCTATTCGTCCAAAAACTAGGTCAAAGTAAAACATAGAGAGTGAGTAAATTTAAAGAAAAATCGGTCAAAATGAAGCTTATTGAATGGGTATTCGACCAAATACTTACTGAAACTGAAACCTACTCTAAGGAAACTCAACGAAAAACTCTTTACGAAATGAAAACAATAGTAAGGGAAATGGTTGAATAACTCTCTTAAATTTAAGCCTACAGAATGGAAATTCGACGAAAAAGTCCCTAAAACTGAAGGTTATATCAAGGAAATTTTTCTACAAACTGGCAAAAAATGAAGCCTATAGTACAGTAATTCCTCGAAAAACTCGCTCAAAGTGAAACCTATAGTATAAGGAAATTCGAAGAAAAACTCGCTCAAAATAAAACCCATCGCAAAGCAATTTGTTGGGGAACTTACAGAAGTCGAAGCCATCCTACGGGAACCCGAGGAAAACTCCTCTTAGTGAAGTCTACAGTAAAGGAATTGGCTGAAAAACTCTCTGAAATTTAAGCCTACAGAATGGCAATTCAACGAAAAATGCTCTCAAACTGAAGCCTATAGTAAGGGAATTCGACTAGAAACTTGCGAAAAATGAACCCTACAGTAAAGGAATTTGTCGCAACACTTGCTCAATGTAAAACTTATAGTATAAGGAAATTCAACGAAAACCACTGTCAAAATGAAGCCCATAGTAAGGCAATTCGAGGGGAAACTTGCCAAAACTGAAGCCTATAAGAAGGGAGTTCGACGAAATACTCCCTCATAGTGACGTCCTTTGCAATGGAATTGGCTGAAAACGTTTTGAAAACTTTCAGCCTATAGTAAGGGAATTCGATGAAAAAGTCTCTCAAACGCAAGCCTATAGTAAGGGAATTCGAATAGATACACGCCAAAAATGAAGCCTATTGTGATGTAATTCTTCGAAAAACATGCTGAAAGAAAAACCTCTCGCAAAGATAAATACGACGAAAAACTCGGTCAAAACGAAGCTTATAGCAATGGAATTGGCTGACAAACTCTCAGAAATCTAATCCTATAGAAAGGCGATTTGACAATAAAATTACAGATGCTGAAGCCGATAGAGAGGGCACTCGAGCTAAAACTCGCACATAGTGAAGCCTATACTAGGGGAATTGGCTGCAAAACTCTCTCAAATTTACAGCTATAACAAGGGAACTCGTCGAAAAGGTCTCTCAAACCTAAGCGTACTGTAACGGAATTCGACTATAAACTCGGGAAAAATGAACCCAATAGTAAAGCGATTCCTTGATATACTCGTTCAGAGGAAATCCTATAGTATAAGGAATTTCGATGAAAACCTCACTCAAATGAAGCATATAGTAAGGCAATTCGAGAAAGACATTCTGAAACTGAAGCCTATAATAAGGGAACTCGACAAAAACCACCCACATAGTGACGCATATTGTAAGGCAATTGGATGAAAAACTCTCTGAAATTTACGTCTGTAGCAAGATAATTTGACGAAAAAGCATCTCCAACCGAAGCTTTTATAGTAAGGGAATTCGACTAGAAATTCATGAAATAAAAAATCCTTGAGAAAAGCTATTCGTCCAAAAACTAGGTCAAAGTATAACATAGAGAGTGAGTAAATTTAAAGAGTAATCGGTCAAAATGAAGCTTATTGAATGGGTATTCGACCAAATACTTACTGAAACTGAAACCTACTCTAAGGAAACTCAACGAAAAACTCTTTACAAAATGAAAACAATAGTAAGGGAATTGGTTGAATAACTCTCTTAAATTTAAGCCTACAGAAAGGAAATTCGACGAAAAAGTCCCTAAAACTGAAGGTTATATCAAGGAAATTCTTCTACAAACTGGCAAAAAATGAAGCCTATAGTACAGTAATTCCTCGAAAAACTCGCTCAAAGTGAAACCTATAGTATAAGGAAATTCGAAGAAAAATTCGCTCAAAATAAAACCCATCGCAAAGCAATTTGATGGGGAACTTACAGAAGTCGAAGCCATCCTACGGGAACCCGAGGAAAAACTCCCTCTTAGTGAAGTCTATAGTAAAGGAATAGGCTGAAAAACTCACTGAAATTTAAGCCTTCAAAATGGCAATTCAACGAAAAATGCTCTCAAACTGAAGCCTATAGTAAGGGAATTCGACTAGAGACTTGCGAAAAATGAACCCTACAGTAAAGGAATTTGTCGAAAAACTTGCTCAATGTAAAACTTCTAATATAAGCAACTTCAACGAAAACCACTGTCAAAATGAAGCCGATAGTAAGGCAATTCGAGGTGAAAATTGCCAAAACTGAAGCCTATAAGAAGGGAGTTCGACGAAATACTCCCTCATAGTGACGTCCTTTGCAATGGAATTGGCTGAAAACGTTTTGAAAACTTTCAGCCTATAGTAAGGGAATTCGATGAAAAAGTCTCTCAAACGCAAGCCTATAGTAAGGGAATTCGAATAGATACACGCCAAAAATGAAGCCTATTGTGATGTAATTCTTCGAAAAACTTGCTGAAAGAAAAACCTCTCGCAAAGATAAATACGACGAAAAACTCGGTCAAAACGAAGCTTATAGCAATGCAATTGGCTGACAAACTCTCTGAAATCTAATCCTATAGAAAGGCGATTTGACAATAAAATTACAGATGCTGAAGCCGATAGAGAGGGCACTCGAGCTAAAACTCGCACATAGTGAAGCGTATACAAGGGGAATTGGCTGCAAAACTCTCTCAAATTTACAGCTATAACAAGGGAACTCGTCGAATAGGTCTCTCAAACCTAAGTCGTACTGTAACGGAATTCGACTATAAACTCGGGAAAAATGAACCCAATAGTAAAGCGATTCCTTGATATACTCGTTCAGAGGAAATCCTATAGTATAAGGAATTTCGATGAAAACCTCACTCAAATGAAGCAAATAGTAAGGCAATTCCAGAAAGACATTCTGAAACTGAAGGCTATAATAAGGGAACTCGACAAAAACCTCCCACATAGTGAGGCATATTGTTAGGCAATTGGATGAAAAACTCTCTGAAATTTACGTCTGTAGCAAGGGAATTTGACTAAAAGCATCTCCAACCCAAGCTTTTATAGTAAGGGAATTCGACTAGAAATTCATGAAATAAAAATCCTTGAGAAAAGCTATTCGTCAAAAACTAGGTCAAAGTATAACATAGAGAGTGAGTAAATTTAAAGAAAAATCGGTCAAAATGAAGCTTATTGAATGGGTATTCGACCAAATACTTACTGAAACTGAAACCTACTCTAAGGAAACTCAACGAAAAACTCTTTACGAAATGAAAACAATAGTAAGGGAATTGGTTGAATAACTCTCTTAAATTTAAGCCTACAGAAAGGAAATTCGACGAAAAAGTCCCTAAAACTGAAGGTTATATCAAGGAAATTTTTCTACAAACTGGCAAAAAAATGAAGCCTATAGTACAGTAATTCCTCGAAAAACTCGCTCAAAGTGAAACCTATAGTATAAGGAAATTCGAAGAAAAACTCGCTCAAAATAAAACCCATCGCAAAGCAATTTGTTGGGGAACTTACAGAAGTCGAAGCCATCCTACGGGAACCCGAGGAAAAACTCCCTCTTAGTGAAGTCTACAGTAAAGGAATAGGCTGAAAACTCACTGAAATTTAAGCCTTCAAAATGGCAATTCAACGAAAAATGCTCTCAAACTGAAGCCTATAGTAAGGGAATTCGACTAGAAACTTGCGAAAAATGAACCCTACAGTAAAGGAATTTGTCGCAACACTTGCTCAATGTAAAACTTATAGTATAAGGAAATTCAACGAAAACCACTGTCAAAATGAAGCCTATAGTAAGGGAATTCGAGGGAAAATTGCCAAAACTGAAGCCTATAAGAAGGAGTTCGACGAAATACTCCCTCATAGTGACGCCCTTAGCAATGGAATTGGCTGAAAACGTTTTGAAAACTTTCAGCCTATAGCGAGGGAATTCGATGAAAAGTCTCTCAAACGCAAGCCTATAGTAAGGGAATTCGAATAGATACACGCGCAAAAATGAAGCCTATTGTGATGTAATTCTTCAAAAACATGCTGAAAGAAAACCTCTCGCAAAGATAAATACGACGAAAAACTCGGTCAAAACGAAGCTTATAGCAATGGAATTGGCTGACAAACTCTCAGAAATCTAATCCTATAGAAAGGCGATTTGACAATAAAATTACAGATGCTGAAGCCGATAGAGAGGGCACTCGAGCTAAAACTCGCACTTAGTGAAGCGTATACTAGGGAATTGGCTGCAAAACTCTCTCAAATTTACAGCTATAACAAGGGAACTCGTCGAATAGGTCTCTCAAACCTAAGCGGACTGTAACGGAATTCGACTATAAACTCGGGAAAAATGAACCCAATAGTAAAGCGATTCCTTGATATACTCTGCTCAGAGGAAATCCTATAGTATAAGGAATTTCGATGAAAACCTCACTCAAATGAAGCATATAGTAAGGCAATTCGAGAAAGACATTCTGAAACTGAAGCCTATAATAAGGAACTCGACAAAACCACCCACATAGTGACGCATATTGTAAGGCAATTGGATGAAAACTCTCTGAAATTTACGTCTGTAGCAAGATAATTTGACGAAAAAGCATCTCCAACTCAAGCTTTTATAGTAAGGGAATTCGACTAGAAATTCATGAAATAAAAAATCCTTGAGAAAAGCTATTCGTCCAAAAACTAGGTCAAAGTATAACATAGAGAGTGAGTAAATTTAAAGAGTAATCGGTCAAAATGAAGCTTATTGAATGGGTATTCGACCAAATACTTACTGAAACTGAAACCTACTCTAAGGAAACTCAACGAAAAACTCTTTACAAAATGAAAACAATAGTAAGGGAATTGGTTGAATAACTCTCTTAAATTTAAGCCTACAGAAAGGAAATTCGACGAAAAAGTCCCTAAAACTGAAGGTTATATCAAGGAAATTCTTCTACAAACTGGCAAAAAATGAAGCCTATAGTACAGTAATTCCTCGAAAAACTCGCTCAAAGTGAAACCTATAGTATAAGGAAATTCGAAGAAAAATTCGCTCAAAATAAAACCCATCGCAAAGCAATTTGATGGGGAACTTACGGAAGTCGAAGCCATCCTACGGGAACCCGAGGAAAAACTCCCTCTTAGTGAAGTCTATAGTAAAGGAATAGGCTGAAAAACTCACTGAAATTTAAGCCTTCAAAATGGCAATTCAACGAAAAATGCTCTCAAACTGAAGCCTATAGTAAGGGAATTCGACTAGAGACTTGCGAAAAATGAACCCTACAGTAAAGGAATTTGTCGAAAAACTTGCTCAATGTAAAACTTCTAATATAAGCAACTTCAACGAAAACCACTGTCAAAATGAAGCCTATAGTAAGGCAATTCGAGGGGAAACTTGCCAAAACTGAAGCCTATAAGAAGGGAGTTCGACGAAATACTCCCTCATAGTGACGTCCTTTGCAATGGAATTGGCTGAAAACGTTTTGAAAACTTTCAGCCTATAGTAAGGGAATTCGATGAAAAAGTCTCTCAAACGCAAGCCTATAGTAAGGGAATTCGAATAGATACACGCCAAAAATGAAGCCTATTGTGATGTAATTCTTCGAAAAACTTGCTGAAAGAAAAACCTCTCGCAAAGATAAATACGACGAAAAACTCGGTCAAAACGAAGCTTATAGCAATGCAATTGGCTGACAAACTCTCCTGAAATCTAATCCTATAGAAAGGCGATTTGACAATAAAATTACAGATGCTGAAGCCGATAGAGAGGGCACTCGAGCTAAAACTCGCACTTAGTGAAGCTATATAAGGGGAATTGGCTGCAAAACTCTCTCAAATTTACAGCTATAACAAGGAACTCGTCGAATAGGTCTCTCAAACCTAAGCGCACTGTAACGGAATTCGACTATAAACTCGGAAAAATGAACCCAATAGTAAAGCGATTCCTTGATATACTGCTCAGAGGAAATCCTATAGTATAAGGAATTTCGATGAAAACCTCACTCAAATGAAGCAAATAGTAAGGCAATTCCAGAAAGACATTCTGAAACTGAAGGCTATAATAGGAACTCGACAAAACCTCCCACATAGTGAGGCATATTGTTAGGCAATTGGATGAAAAACTCTCTGAAATTTACGTCTGTAGCAAGGGAATTTGACGAAAAAGCATCTCCAACCGAAGCTTTTATAGTAAGGGAATTCGACTAGAAATTCATGAAATAAAAAATCCTTGAGAAAAGCTATTCGTCCAAAAACTAGGTCAAAGTATAACATAGAGAGTGAGTAAATTTAAAGAAAAATCGGTCAAAATGAAGCTTATTGAATGGGTATTCGACCAAATACTTACTGAAACTGAAACCTACTCTAAGGAAACTCAACGAAAAACTCTTTACAAAATGAAAACAATAGTAAGGGAAATGGTTGAATAACTCTCTTAAATTTAAGCCTACAGAATGGAAATTGACGAAAAAGTCCCTAAAACTGAAGGTTATATCAAGGAAATTTTTCTACAAACTGGCAAAAAAAGAAGCCTATAGTACAGTAATTCCTCGAAAAAAACTCGCTCAAAGTGAAACCTATAGTATAAGGAAATTCAAAAAACTCGCTCAAAATAAAACCCATCGCAAAGCAATTTGATGGGGAACTTACAGAAGTCGAAGCCATCCTACGGGAACCCGAGGAAAAACTCCCTCTTAGTGAAGTCTACAGTAAAGGAATAGGCTGAAAAACTCACTGAAATTTAAGCCTTCAAAATGGCAATTCAACGAAAAATGCTCTCAAACTGAAGCCTATAGTAAGGGAATTCGACTAGAGACTTGCGAAAAATGAACCCTACAGTAAAGGAATTTGTCGCGACACTTGCTCAATGTAAAACTTATAGTATAAGCAAATTCAACGAAAACCACTGTCAAAATGAAGCCGATAGTAAGGGAATTCGAGGTGAAAATTGCCAAAACTGAAGCCTATAAGAAGGGAGTTCGACGAAATACTCCCTCATAGTGACGTCCTTAGCAATGGAATTGGCTGAAAACGTTTTGAAAACTTTCAGCCTATAGCGAGGGAATTCGATGAAAAAGTCTCTCGAACGCAAGCCTATAGTAAGGGAATTCGAATAGATACACGCCAAAAATGAAGCCTATTGTGATGTAATTCTTCAAAAAACATGCTGAAAGAAAAACCTCTCGCAAAGATAAATACGACGAAAAACTCGGTCAAAACGAAGCTTATAGCAATGGAATTGGCTGACAAACTCTCAGAAATCTAATCCTATAGAAAGGCGATTTGACAATAAAATTACAGATGCTGAAGCCGATAGAGAGGGCACTCGAGCTAAAACTCGCACTTAGTGAAGCGTATACAAGGGGAATTGGCTGCAAAACTCTCTCAAATTTACAGCTATAACAAGGGAACTCGTCGAATAGGTCTCTCAAACCTAAGCGGACTGTAACGGAATTCGACTATAAACTCGGGAAAAATGAACCCAATAGTAAAGCGATTCCTTGATATACTCGTTCAGAGGAAATCCTATAGTATAAGGAATTTCGATGAAAACCTCACTCAAATGAAGCAAATAGTAAGGCAATTCCAGAAAGACATTCTGAAACTGAAGGCTATAATAAGGGAACTCGACAAAAACCTCCCACATAGTGAGGCATATTGTAAGGCAATTGGATGAAAAACTCTCTGAAATTTACGTCTGTAGCAAGGGAATTTGACGAAAAAGCATCTCCAACCGAAGCTTATATAGTAAGGGAATTCAACTAGAAATTCACGAAATGAAAAATCCTTGACAAAAGCTTTTCGTCCAAAACCTAGGTCAAAGAAAAACATAGAGAGTGAGTAAATTTAAAGAGTAATCGGTCAAAATGAAGCTTATTGAATGGGTATTCGACCATATACTTACTGAAACTGAAACCTATAGTAAGGAAACTCAACGAAAAGCTCTTTACAAAATGAAAACAATAGTAAGGGAAATGGTTGAATAACTCTCTTAAATTTAAGCCTACAGAATGGAAATTCGACGAAAAAGTCCCTAAAACTGAAGGTTATATCAAGGAAATTTTTCTACAAACTGGCAAAAAATGATGCCTATAGTACAGTAATTCCTCGAAAAACTCGCTCAAAGTGAAACCTATAGTATAAGGAAATTCGAAGAAAAACTCGCTCAAAATAAAACCCATCGCAAAGCAATTTGATGGGGAACTTACGGAAGTCGAAGCCATCCTACGGGAACCCGAGGAAAAACTCCCTCTTAGTGAAGTCTACAGTAAAGGAATAGGCTGAAAAACTCACTGAAATTTAAGCCTTCAAAATGGCAATTCAACGAAAAATGCTCTCAAACTGAAGCCTATAGTAAGGGAATTCGACTAGAAACTTGTGAAAAATGAACCCTACAGTAAAGGAATTTGTCGCTACACTTGCTCAATGTAAAACTTATAGTTTAAGCAAATTTAACGAAAAGCACTGTCAAAATGAAGCCGATAGTAAGGCAATTCGAGGTGAAAATTGCCAAAACTGAAGCCTATAAGAAGGGAGTTCGACGAAATACTCCCTCATAGTGACGTCCTTAGCAATGGAATTGGCTGAAAACGTTTTGAAAACTTTCAGCCTATAGCGAGGGAATTCGATGAAAAAGTCTCTCGAACGCAAGCCTATAGTAAGGGAATTCGTATAGATACACGCCAAAAATGAAGCCTATTGTGATGTAATTCTTCAAAAAACATGCTGAAAGAAAAACCTCTCGCAAAGATAAATACGACGAAAAACTCGGTCAAAACGAAGCTTATAGCAATGGAATTGGCTGACAAACTCTCAGAAATCTAATCCTATAGAAAGGCGATTTGACAATAAAATTACAGATGCTGAAGCCGATAGAGAGGGCACTCGAGCTAAAACTCGCACATAGTGAAGCGTATACAAGGGGAATTGGCTGCAAAACTCTCTCAAATTTACAGCTATAACAAGGGAACTCGTCGAATAGGTCTCTCAAACCTAAGCGGACTGTAACGGAATTCGACTATAAACTCGGGAAAAATGAACCCAATAGTAAAGCGATTCCTTGATATACTCGTTCAGAGGAAATCCTATAGTATAAGGAATTTCGATGAAAACCTCACTCAAATGAAGCATATAGTAAGGCAATTCGAGAAAGACATTCTGAAACTGAAGCCTATAATAAGGGAACTCGACAAAAACCACCCACATATTGACGCATATTGTAAGGCAATTGGATGAAAAACTCTCTGAAATTTACGTCTGTAGCAAGAGAATTTGACGAAAAAGCATCTCCAACCGAAGCTTTTATAGTAAGGGAATTCGACGAGAAATTCATGAAATAAAAAATCCTTGAGAAAAGCTATTCGTCCTAAAACTAGGTCAAAGTAAAACATAGAGAGTGAGTAAATTTAAAGAAAAATCGGTCAAAATGAAGCTTATTGAATGGGTATTCGACCAAATACTTACTGAAACTGAAACCTACTCTAAGGAAACTCAACGAAAAACTCTTTACGAAATGAAAACAATAGTAAGGGAAATGGTTGAATAACTCTCTTAAATTTAAGCCTACAGAATGGAAATTCGACGAAAAAGTCCCTAAAACTGAAGGTTATATCAAGGAAATTTTTCTACTAACTGGCAAAAAATGAAGCCTATAGTACAGTAATTCCTCGAAAAACTCGCTCAAAGTGAAACCTATAGTATAAGGAAATTCGAAGAAAAACTCGCTCAAAATAAAACCCATCGCAAAGCAATTTGATGGGGAACTTACGGAAGTCGAAGCCATCCTACGGGAACCCGAGGAAAAACTCCCTCTTAGTGAAGTCTACAGTAAAGGAATAGGCTGAAAAACTCACTGAAATTTAAGCCTTCAAAATGGCAATTCAACGAAAAATGCTCTCAAACTGAAGCCTATAGTAAGGGAATTCGACTAGAGACTTGCGAAAAATGAACCCTACAGTAAAGGAATTTGTCGCGACACTTGCTCAATGTAAAACTTATAGTATAAGCAAATTCAACGAAAACCACTGTCAAAATGAAGCCGATAGTAAGGGAATTCGAGGTGAAAATTGCCAAAACTGAAGCCTATAAGAAGGGAGTTCGACGAAATACTCCCTCATAGTGACGTCCTTAGCAATGGAATTGGCTGAAAACATTTTGAAAACTTTCAGCCTATATTAAGGGAATTCGATGAAAAAGTCTCTCGAACGCAAGCCTATAGTAAGGGAATTCGAATAGATACACGCCAAAAATGAAGCCTATTGTGATGTAATTCTTCAAAAAACATGCTGAAAGAAAAACCTCTCGCAAAGATAAATACGACGAAAAACTCGGTCAAAACGAAGCTTATAGCAATGGAATTGGCTGACAAACTCTCAGAAATCTAATCCTATAGAAAGGCGATTTGACAATAAAATTACAGATGCTGAAGCCGATAGAGAGGGCACTCGAGCTAAAACTCGCACATAGTGAAGCGTATACAAGGGGAATTGGCTGCAAAACTCTCTCAAATTTACAGCTATAACAAGGGAACTCGTCGAATAGGTCTCTCAAACCTAAGCGTACTGTAACGGAATTCGACTATAAACTCGGGAAAAATGAACCCAATAGTAAAGCGATTCCTTGATATACTCGTTCAGAGGAAATCCTATAGTATAAGGAATTTCGATGAAAACCTCACTCAAATGAAGCAAATAGTAAGGCAGTTCCAGAAAGACATTCTGAAACTGAAGGCTATAATAAGGGAACTCGACAAAAACCTCCCACATAGTGAGGCATATTGTAAGGCAATTGGATGAAAAACTCTCTGAAATTTACGTCTGTAGCAAGAGAATTTGACGAAAAAGCATCTCCAACCGAAGCTTTTATAGTAAGGGAATTCGACTAGAAATTCATGAAATAAAAAATCCATGAGAAAAGCTATTCGTCCAAAAACTAGGTCAAAGTAAAACATAGAGAGTGACTAAATTTAAAGAAAAATCGGTCAAAATGAAGCTTATTGAATGGGTATTCGACCAAATACTTACTGAAACTGAAACCTACTCTAAGGAAACTCAACGAAAAACTCTTTACGAAATGAAAACAATAGTAAGGGAATTGGTTGAATAACTCTCTTAAATTTAAGCCTACAGAATGGAAATTCGACGAAAAAGTCCCTAAAACTGAAGGTTATATCAAGGAAATTTTTCTACAAACTGGCAAAAAATGATGCCTATAGTACAGTAATTCCTCGAAAAACTCGCTCAAAGTGAAACCTATAGTATAAGGAAATTCGAAGAAAAATTCGCTCAAAATAAAACCCATCGCAAAGCAATTTGATGGGGAACTTACGGAAGTCGAAGCCATCCTACGGGAACCTGAGGAAAAACTCCCTCTTAGTGAAGTCTACAGTAAAGGAATAGGCTGAAAAACTCACTGAAATTTAAGCCTTCAAAATGGCAATTCAACGAAAAATGCTCTCAAACTGAAGCCTATAGTAAGGGAATTCGACTAGAGACTTGCGAAAAATGAACCCTACAGTAAAGGAATTTGTCGAAAAACTTGCTCAATGTAAAACTTCTAATATAAGCAAATTCAACGAAAACCACTGTCAAAATGAAGCCGATAGTAAGGGAATTCGAGGTGAAAATTGCCAAAACTGAAGCCTAAAAGAAGGGAGTTCGACGAAATACTCCCTCATAGTGACGTCCTTTGCAATGGAATTGGCTGAAAACGTTTTGAAAACTTTCAGCCTATAGTAAGGGAATTCGATGAAAAAGTCTCTCAAACGCAAGCCTATAGTAAGGGAATTCGAATAGATACACGCCAAAAATGAAGCCTATTGTGATGTAATTCTTCGAAAAACTTGCTGAAAGAAAAACCTCTCGCAAAGATAAATACGACGAAAAACTCGGTCAAAACGAAGCTTATAGGAATGGAATTGGCTGACAAACTCTCCGAAATCTAATCCTATGGAAAGGCGATTTGACAATAAAATTACAGATGCTGAAGCCGATAGAGAGGGCACTCGAGCTAAAACTCGCACTTAGTGAAGCGTATACAAGGGGAATTGGCTGCAAAACTCTCTCAAATTTACAGCTATAACAAGGGAACTCGTCGAATAGGTCTCTCAAACCTAAGCGTACTGTAACGGAATTCGACTATAAACTCGGGAAAAATGAACCCAATAGTAAAGCGTTTCCTTGATATACTCGTTCAGAGGAAATCCTATAGTATAAGGAATTTCGATGAAAACCTCACTCAAATGAAGCAAATAGTAAGGCAATTCCAGAAAGACATTCTGAAACTGAAGGCTATAATAAGGGAACTCGACAAAAACCTCCCACATAGTGAGGCATATTGTAAGGCAATTGGATGAAAAACTCTCTGAAATTTACGTCTGTAGCAAGGGAATTTGACGAAAAAGCATCTCCAACCGAAGCTTTTATAGTAAGGGAATTCGACTAGAAATTCATGAAATTAAAAATCCTTGAGAAAAGCTATTCGTCCAAAAACTAGGTCAAAGTAAAACATAGAGAGTGAGTAAATTTAAAGAAAAATCGGTCAAAATGAAGCTTATTGAATGGGTATTCGACCAAATACTTACTGAAACTGAAACCTACTCTAAGGAAACTCAACGAAAAACTCTTTACGAAATGAAAACAATAGTAAGGGAATTGGTTGTATAAGTCTCTTAAATTTAAGCCTACAGAAAGGAAATTCGACGAAAAAGTCCCTAAAACTGAAGGTTATATTAAGGAAATTCTTCTACAAACTGGCAAAAAATGAAGCCTATAGTACAGTAATTCCTCGAAAAACTCGCTCATAGTGAAACCTATAGTATAAGGTAATTCGAAGAAAAACTCGCTCAAAATAAAACCCATCACAAAGCAATTTGATGGGGAACTTACAGAAGTCGAAGCCATCCTACGGGAACCCGAGGAAAAACTCCCTCTTAGTGAAGTCTACAGTAACGCAATAAGATGAAAAACTCACTGAAATTTAAGCCTTCAAAATGGCAATTCAACGAAAAATGCTCTCAAACTGAAGCCTATAGTAAGGGAATTCGACTAGAAACTTGCGAAAAATGAACCCTACAGTAAAGGAATTTGTCGAAAAACTTGCTCAATGTAAAACTTATAGTATAAGGAAATTCAACGAAAACCACTGTCAAAATGAAGCCGATAGTAAGGCAATTCGAGGGGAAACCTGCCAAAATGAAGCCTACAAGAACGGAGTTCGACGAAATACTCCCTCATAGTGACGTCCTTTGCAATGGAATTGGCTGAAAACGTTTTGAAAACTTTCAGCCTATAGTAAGGGAATTCGATGAAAAAGTCTCTCAAACGCAAGCCTATAGTAAGGGAATTCGAATAGATACACGCCAAAAATGAAGCCTATTGTGATGTAATTCTTCGAAAAACTTGCTGAAAGAAAAACCTCTCGCAAAGATAAATACGACGAAAAACTCGGTCAAAACGAAGCTTATAGCAATGGAATTGGCTGACAAACTCTCCGAAATCTAATCCTATAGAAAGGCGATTTGACAATAAAATTACAGATGCTGAAGCCGATAGAGAGGGCACTCGAGCTAAAACTCGCACATAGTGAAGCGTATACAAGGGGAATTGGCTGCAAAACTCTCTCAAATTTACAGCTATAACAAGGGAACTCGTCGAAAAGGTCTCTCAAACCTAAGCGTACTGTAACGGAATTCGACTATAAACTCGGGAAAAATGAACCCAATAGTAAAGCGATTCCTTGAAACACTCGTTCAGAGGAAATCCTATAGTATAAGGAATTTCGATGAAAACCTCACTCAAATGAAGCAAATAGTAAGGCAATTCGAGAAAAACATTCTGAAACTGAAGCCTATAATAAGGGAACTCGACAAAAACCTCCCACATAGTGACGCATATTGTAAGGCAATTGGATGAAAAACTCTCTGAAATTTACGTCTGTAGCAAGGGAATTTGACGAAAAAGCATCTCCAACCGAAGCTTATGTAGTAAGGGAATTCGACTAGAAATTCACGAATTAAAAAATCCTTAAGAAAAGCTTTCCGTCGAAAAACTAGGTCAAAGTAAAACATAGAGAGTGAGTAAATTTAAAGAAAAATCGGTCAAAATGAAGCTTATTGAATGGGTGTTCGACCAAATACTTACTGAAACTGAAACCTATTGTAAGGAAACTCAACGAAAAACTCTTTACGAAATGAAAACAATAGTAAGGGAATTGGTTGAATAACTCTCTTAAATTTAAACCTACAGAAAGGAAATTCGACGAAAAAGTCCCTAAAACTGAAGGTTATAGTAAGGAAATTCTTCTACAAACTGGCAAAAAATGAAGCCTATTGTACAGTAATTCCTCGAAAAACTCGCTCATAGTGAAACCTATAGTATAAGGAAATTCGAAGAAAAACTCGCTCAAAATAAAACCCTTCCCAAAAGCAATTTGATGGCGAACTTACAGAAGTCGAAGCCATCCTACGGGAACCCGAGAAAAAACTCCCTCTTAGTGAAGTGTACAGTAAAGGAATTGGCTGAAAGACTCTCTCAAATTTAAGCGTACAGAATGGCAATTCAATGAAAAATGCTCTCAAACTGAAGCATACAGTAAAGGAATTCGACTAGAAACTTGCGAAAAATGAACCCTACAGTAAAGGAATTTGTCGAAAAACTTGCTCAATGTAAAACTTATAGTATAAGGAAATTCAACGAAAACCACTATCAAAATGAAGCCTATAGTAAGGCAATTCGAGGGGAAACCTGCCAAAACTGAAGCCTACAAGAACGGAGTTCGACGAAATACTCCCTCATAGTGACGTCCTTTGCAATGGAATTGGCTGAAAACGTTTTGAAAACTTTCAGCCTATAGTAAGGGAATTCGATGAAAAAGTCTCTCGAACGCAAGCCTATAGTACGGGAATTCGAATAGATACACGCCAAAAATGAAGCCTATTGTGATGTAATTCTTCAAAAAACTTGCTGAAAGAAAAACCTCTCGCAAAGATAAATACGACGAAAAACTCGGTCAAAACGAAGCTTATAGCAATGGAATTGGCTGACAAACTCTCCGAAATCTAATCCTATAGAAAGGCGATTTGACTATAAAATTACAGATGCTGAAGCCGATAGAGAGGGCACTCGAGCTAAAACTCGCACATAGTGAAGCGTATACAAGGGGAATTGGCTGCAAAACTCTCTCAAATTTACAGCTATAACAAGGGAACTCGTCGAAAAGGTCTCTCAAACCTAAGCGTACTGTAACGGAATTCGACTATAAACTCGGGAAAAATGAACCCAATAGTAATGCGATTCCTTGAAACACTCGTTCAGAGGAAATCCTATAGTATAAGGAATTTCGATGAAAACCTCACTCAAATGAAGCAAATAGTAAGGCAATTCGAGAAAAACATTCTGAAACTGAAGCCTATAATAAGGGAACTCGACAAAAACCTCCCACAGAGTGAGGCATATTGTAAGGCAATTGGATGAAAAACTCTCTGAAATTTACGTCTGTAGCAAGGGAATTTGACGAAAAAGCATCTCCAACCGAAGCTTATATAGTAAGGGAATTCGACTAGAAATTCACGAAATAAAAAATCCTTGAGAAAAGCTATTCGTCCAAAAACTAGGTCAAAGTAAAACATAGAGAGTGAGTAAATTTAAAGAAAAATCTGTCAAAATGAAGCTTATTGAATGGGTATTCGACCAAATACTTACTGAAACTGAAACCTATTGTAAGGAAACTCAACGAAAAACTCTTTACGAAATGAAAACAATAGTAAGGGAATTGGTTGAATAACTCTCTTAAATTTAAACCTACAGAAAGGAAATTCGACGAAAAAGTCCCTAAAACTGAAGGTTATAGTAAGGAAATTCTTCTACAAACTGGCAAAAAATGAAGCCTATTGTACAGTAATTCCTCGAAAAACTCGCTCATAGTGAAACCTATAGTATAAGGAAATTCGAAGAAAAACTCGCTCAAAATAAAACCCTTCCCAAAAGCAATTTGATGGCGAACTTACAGAAGTCGAAGCCATCCTACGGGAACCCGAGAAAAAACTCCCTCTTAGTGAAGTGTACAGTAACGGAACAAGATGAAAAACTCACTGAAATTTAAGCCTTCAAAATGGCAATTCAACGAAAAATGCTCTCAAACTGAAGCCTATAGTAAGGGAATCCGACTAGAAACTTGCGAAAAATGAACCCAATAGTAAAGGAATTTGTCGAAAAACTTGCTCAATGTAAAACTTATAGTATAAGGAAATTCAACGAAAACCACTGTCAAAATGAAGCCTATAGTAAGGCAATTCGAGCGGAAACCTGCCAAAAATGAAGCCTACAAGAAGGGAGTTCGACGAAATACTCCCTCATAGTGACGTCCTTTGCAATGGAATTGGCTGAAAACGTTTTGAAAACTTTCAGCCTATAGTAAGGGAATTCGATGAAAAAGTCTCTCAAACGCAAGCCTATAGTAAGGGAATTCGAATAGATACACGCCAAAAATGAAGCCTATTGTGATGTAATTCTTCGAAAAACTTGCTGAAAGAAAAACCTCTCGCAAAGATAAATACGACGAAAAACTCGGTCAAAACGAAGCTTATAGCAATGGAATTGGCTGACAAACTCTCTGAAATCTAATCCTATAGTAAGGCGATTTGACGATAAAATTACAGATGTTGAAGCCGATAGTAAGGGCACTCGAGCGAAAACTCGCACATAGTGAAGCCTATACTAGGGGAATTGGCTGCAAAACTCTCTCAAATTTACAGCTATAACAAGGGAACTCGTCGAAAAGGTCTCTCAAACCTAAGCGTACTGTAACAGAATTCGACTATAAACTCGGGAAAAATGAACCCTATAGTTAAGCGATTCCTTGAAACACTCGTTCAGAGGAAATCCTATAGTATAAGGAATTTCGATGAAAACATCACTCAAATGAAGCAAATAGTAAGGCAATTCGAGAAAAACATTCTGAAACTGAAGCCTATAATTAGGGAACTCGACAAAAACCTCCCACATAGTGAGGCATATTGTAAGTCAATTGGATGAAATAGTCTCTGAAATTTACGTCTGTAGCAAGGGAATTTGACGAAAAAGCATCTCCAACCGAAGCTTATATAGTAAGGGAATTCGACTAGAAATTCACGAAATAAAAAATCCTTAAGAAAAGCTTTCGTCGAAAAACTAGATCAAAGTAAAACATAGAGAGTGAGTAAATTTAAAGAAAAATCGGTCAAAATGAAGCTTATTGAATGGGTATTCGACCAAATAGTTACTGAAACTGAAACCTATTGTAAGGAAACTCAACGAAAAACTCTTTACAAAATGAAAACAATAGTAAGGGAATTGGTTGAATAACTCTCTTAAATTTAAGCCTACAGAAAGGAAATTCGACGAAAAAGTCCCTAAAACTGAAGGTTATACCAAGGAAATTCTTCTACAAACTGGCAAAAAATGAAACCTTTAGTACAGTAATTCCTCGAAAAACTCGCTCAAACTGAAACCTATAGTATAAGGAAATTCGAAGAAAAACTCGCTCAAAATAAAACCCATCACAAAGCAATTTGATGGGGAACTTACAGTAATTCCTCGAAAAACTTGCGAGTTTCTAGTTGAATTTCCTTACTATTGGGTTTAGTTTGAAAAACTTTTTCGTTGAATTCGATTAGTATAGGCTTACGTTAAATATATATTTTCAACCGATTTCCTTTCTCTAGTCTTCTATTTGTGCGAGTTTTTCTTCGAGTTCCCTTACTATGGGCTTCAGTTTCAGTAATTATTTCGTCGAATACTCTTACTAGCACCTTTATTTTAAGTGAGTTTTTTGGTAAAAGTTCCTTACACTATAAATTTATCATTCAGCAAGTTTTTCGTGGAATTCGATCACTATAGGCTTCATTTTTTGCGAGTTTGTAGTCGAATTCGTTTACTATTGCTTTCAGTTTCAGGGGCTTTTTTGTCAAATTTCCATATTATAGTCTTGTATTTAATGGTGTTTTTCAGCCAATTCTCTCACTATAGTGTTCACTTTGACCAAGTTTTTCATCGAGTTCCTGTAATATGGTCTTTAGTTTCAATAAGTATTTCGTCCAATTCCCTTTCTATAAGCTTCATTTAGAGCGAGTTTTTCGTCGAATTTGCTAATACAATCGGTTTTACTTTGAGCGAGATTTTCGAGGAATTACTTTGCAATAGCTTCTTTTTTGCGAGTTTGTAGTCGATTTCCCTTACTATAGGCTTTAGTTTGGGAAACGTTTTCGTTGATTTCGATTAGTAAAGGCTTACATTAAATATATATTTTCAGCTGATTTCCTTTCTCTAGTTTTCTTTTTGAGCGAGTTTTTCTTCGAGTTCCCTTACTATAGTCTTCAATTTCAGTAAGTATTTCGTCAAATACTCTTACTACCACATTTATTTTAAGCAAGTTTTTTTGTAAAAGTTCCTTACACTATAAGTTTTCTTTCAGCCAGTTTTTCGAGGAATTCGTTTACTATAGGCTTAATTTTTTGCGAGTTTGGAGTCGTATTCCTTTACTCTAGCTTTCAGTTTCAGAAGCTTTTGCGTCCAATTTCCGTATTGTAGGCTTAAATTTAATTGAGTTTTTCAGGCTATTCTCTCTCTATAGTGTTCACTTTGACCAAGTTTTTCGTCGAGTTCCCTTATGATAGTCTTCTATTTCAATAAATATTTCGTACAATTCCCTTTCTATAAGCTTCATTTAGAGCGAGTTTTTCGTCGAATTTGCTAATACAATCGGTTTTACTTTGAGCGAGATTTTCGAGGAATTACTTTACAATAGCTTCTTTTTTGAGAGTTTCTAGTCGAATTCCCTTACAATAGACTTTAGTTTGAGAAACGTTTTCGTTGAATTCGATAAGTATAGGCTTACATTAAATATATTTTCAGCCGATTTACTTTCTCTAGTCTTCTATTTGAGCGAGTTTTTCTTCGAGTTCCCCTACTATTGTCTTCAGTTTCAGTAAGTATTTCGTCGAATAATCTTACAAGCATCTTTATTTTAAGCGAGTTTTTTTGTAAAAGTTCCTTACACTATACGTTTTCCATTCAGAAAGTTTCTCATGGAATTCGTTTACTATAGGCTTCATTTTTTTCGAATTTTGTTGTCGAATTCCTTTACTATTGCCTTCAGTTTTAGGGGCTTTTTCGTCAAATTTCCGTATAATAGGCTTAAGTTAAATGGAGTTTTATAGCCAATTATCTCACTATAGTGTTTACTCTGAGCAAGTTTTTCAACAAGTTCCGGTAATATAGTCTTCAGTTTCAATAAGTATTTCGTCCTCTTCCCTTTCTATAAGATTCATTTGGAGCGAGTTTTTCGAGGAATTACTTTACTATAGCATATTTTTTGCGAGTTTCTAGTCGAATTTCCTTACTATTGGCTTTAGTTTGAAAAACTTTTTCGTTGAATTCTAAAAGTATAGGCTGACATTAAATATATATTTTCAACTGATTTCCTTTCTCGAGTGTTCTAGTTGAGCGAGTTTTTCTTCGAGTTCCCTTACTATAGGCTTCAGTTTCAGTAATTATTTCGTCGAATACTCTTACTAACACCTTTATTTTAAGCGAGTTTTTTTGTAAAAGTTCCTTACACTATAACTTTTCCATTCAGCAAGTTTTTCGTGGAATTCGTTTACTATAGGCTTCATTTTTTGCGAGTTTGTAGTCGAATTCGTTTACTATAGCCTTCAATTTCAGTGGCTTTTTTGTCAAATTTCCGTATTATTGTCTTATATTTAATGGAGTTTTTCTGCAAATTCTCTCACTATAGTGTTCACTTTGAGCAAGTTTTTCATCGAGTTCCTGTAAAATAGTCTTCAGTTTCAATAAGTATTTCGTCCAATTCCCTTTCTATAAGCTAAATTTAGGGCGAGTTTTTCGTCAAATTTGCTAATACAATCTGTTTTACTTTGAGCAAGATTTTCGAGGAATTACTTTACAATACCTTCTTTTTTGCAAGTTTCTTGTCGAATTCCTTTACTATAGGCTTTAGTTTGAGAAACGTTTTCGTTGATTTCGATAAGTATAGGCTTACATTAAATATATATTTTCAGCCGATTTCCTTTCTCTAGTGTTCTTTTTAAGCGAGTTTTTCTACGAGTTCCTCGACTATAGTCTTCAGTTTCAATAAGTATTTCGTCAAATACTCTTACTACCACATTTATTTTAAGCGAGTTTTTTTGCAAAAGTTCTATACACTTTAAGTTTTCCTTTCAGCAAGTTTTTTGAGGAATTCGTTTACTATAGGCCTAATTTTTTGCGAGTTTGGAGTCGTATTTCTTTACTCTAGCTTTCAGTTTCAGAAGCTTTTTCGTCAAATTTCAGTATTATAGGCTTAAATTTAATGGAGTTTTTAAGCCAATTCTCTCACTATAGAGTTCACTTTGAGCAAGTTTTTAATCGAGTTCCCGTAATTTAGTCTTCAGTTTCAATAAGTATTTCGTCCAATTCCCTTTCTAAAAGCTTCAATTAGAGAGAGTTTTTCGTAGAATTTGCTAATACAATCGGTTTTACTTTGAGCGAGATTTTCGAGGAATTACTTTACAATACCTTCTTTTTTGCAAGTTTCTAGTCGAATTCACTTACTATAGGCTTTTGTTTGAGAAAATTTTTCATTGAATGCGATAAGTGTAGGCTTACATTAAATATATATTTTGTACCGATTTCCATTCTTTAGTCTTCTATTTGAACGACTTTTTCTTCGAGTTCCCTTACTATAGGCTTCAGGTTCAGTAACAATTTCGTCGAAAACTCTTACTAGCACCTTTAGTTTAAGCGAGTTTTTTTGTAAACGTTCCTTACACTATACGTTTTCCATTCAGCAAGTTTCTCGTGGAATTCTTTTACTATAGGCTTCATTTTTTTCGAATTTTGTAGTCGAATTCCCTTACTATAGGCTTCAGTTTGAGAGACTTTTCATCGAATTCCCATACTATAGGCTTATATTTCAGAGTGTTTTTCATCCTATTACCTTACTATAGTCTTCACTTGCAGCAAGTTTTTCGTCCAGTTCCCATACTGTTGGCATCGGTTTCAATAATTTTTTATTGATTGCCCACACTATTGGCTTCACTTTGAGGGTGTTTTTCGTCGAATGTCCTTATACTCTATGTTGTACTTTTAGTGAGTTTTTGGAGGATTCTCTATTCTATAGGGTTCATTTTACGTGAGTTTCTAGTCGAATTCCCTTACAATAGCCTTCAATTTGAGAGAATTGTTCGTCAAATTCCCTTACGATAGTCTTAAATTTAGTAGCCTTTCAGGTAATTCCCTTACTATTGTCTTTACTTTGAGTGTGCTTCACGTCGAGTTCCAATCCTATATGCTTCAGTTGCAGTAATTATTTCTTCGAATAACCTTACTAAAAGCTTCATTTAGAGCGAGTTTTTTTGTCAAATATCCATACACTATAGGTTTTACTTTCAACAAGTTTTTTGAGGAATTCCTTCACTGTAGGCTTCATGTTTCGTGAGATTATAGTCGAATTCCCTTACTATAGCCTTCAGTTGTAGAGAATTTTTTGTGATATCACTTTCTTTAGGCATAAATTTTGGCGAGTTTTTCAGCCAATTCCCTTACTTTAGTTTTCACTTTGAGTGAGTTTTTGGTCCAGTTTGCTTACTATTGGCTTAAATTTCAGTAAGTATTTCATCAAATTACCTTAGTATAAGAATTATTTAGAGAGATTTTTTCGACAAATATTCTTATACTATTGGTTTTACTTTGAGCAAGTTTTTAACGGAATTTATCTTACTATAGGCATAAATTGAAAAGATATTTTCAGCCAATTCCCTTAATTTAGTCTTCACAATGAGCGAGTTTCTGGTTGACTTTTGTTACTATGGGCTTCAGTTTCAGTAACTTTATCGTTGAATTTCCTTCAACTCTAGGTATTACTTTGACCATGTCTTTCGTGCAATTACTTTACAGAATGCTTCATTTTTCGTGAGTTTCTAGTCGAATTCCCTAACTATAGGCATAAGTTTGAGAGACTTTTTCGTTGAATTCCCATACTATAGGCTTACATTTAAGGGAGTTTTTCAGCCAATTCCCTTGCTATAGTCTTCAGTTTAAACGAGTTTTTCGTCGAGTTCCCTTGCTATAGTCTTCTCTTTAAGTGACATTATCATCGCTTTTGCTTACTATAGGAGTCAGTTTCTGTAAGTATTACGTTGAATTCGCCGACAATAAGCTTTGTTTATAGTAAACTTTTTGTCCAATTTCCTTATACTGTAGGTTTTACTTTGAGCGAGTTTTTCGTGGAATTAGACTACCATACTCTACATTTTTCACGAGTTTCTAGTCGAATTCCCTTACTATAGGCTTCAGTTTGAGAGAGTTTTTCATCAACCCTTTGAATAGGTATAAATTTAAGAGAGTTTTATAGCCAATTCCGTTACTGTAGTCTTCACTTTGAGGGAGCTTTTCGTCGGGTTCCCTTACTAAAGGATTCAGTTGCAGTAAGTATTTCGTTGAATCCTATCTATAAGCTTCATTTTGACTGAATTTTTCTTCCAATTTCCTTCCTCCATAGGTTTTACTATGAGCAAGTTTTTCGAGGAATGCCTTTACTATACTCTTCATTTTTTGCAAGCTTGTAATCGAATTTTCTTACTATAGCCATAAGTTTGGGAGACTTTTTCGTCGAATTGCCATACAATAGGCTTCAATTTAAGAGAGTTTTTCAGCCAATTCCTTTTCTTTAGACTTCACTTTGACCACGTTTTGGGTTGAGTTCCCTTACTGTAGGATTACTTTCAGTAACTTTTTTATTGAATTCCCTTACTATTAGCTTCACTTTGAGCGAATTTTTTGTCAAATTTGCTTATACTATAGGTTTTACTTTGACTGAATTTTTCGAGGATTAGCTTTACTATAGGCTTCATTGTTCGTGAGTTTCCAGTCGAATTACCTTACAATAGGCTTAAATTTACGAGAGTTTTTCAGCCAATTCCTTTACTCTTGTCTTCATTTTGAGCGAGTTTTTCGAGGAGTTCCCTTACTACGTGCTTCAGTTTCAGTATATTTATCATCAAATCCCTTACTATAGACTTCATTTTCAATGAATTTTTCGCCAAATTTCCTTGTACTATAGGTTTTCAGTTTTAGAGACTTTTTCATTGTATTCCCATTATATAAGCTTAAATTTAAGAGAGTTTGTTAGCCAATTCCCTTGCTATAAGCTTCACTTTAAGCGAGCATTTCCTTAAGTTCCCTAACTATAGGCTTAAGTTTCTGTAACGTTTTAGTCGGATTGCCTTACTATAGGCTTCATTTTGGGCGAATATTTTGTCAAATTTCAATACACTATAGATTTTAATTTGTGCGAGGCTTTCGAGGAATTACTTTACTATAGGCTTTATTTTTGATAGTTTCTAGTAGAATTTCCGTACAATAGGCTTCAATTTGAGAGTCTTTTTCATCGAATTCCCTTACTATAGTCTTAAATTTGAGGGTGTTTTTCAAAGAATTCGCCTATTATTGTCTTCACTTTGAAGGAGTTTTTCATCGAGTTCCCTTACTATAGGCTTCTATTTCAGTAAGTATTTTGTTGAATTGCCCTTCAATAAGCTTCGTTTATATCGTGTTTTTCGTTGAATTTCCATATACTGTAGCTTCAATTTGAGAGACATTTTTCATCAAATTTCCTTACTATAGTCATCAATTTGAGCCAGTTCCTTGTCGAGTTCCCTTACTAGCAGCTTCAGCTCAAGTAAGTATTTCAGTGAATTCCATTACTATAAGCTTCATTTTGAGCGAGGTTTTCTTCAAAATTCCTTACACTATAGGTTTTACTTTGACCAACTTTTTTGAGGAATTTCTTTGCTATAGGCTTCAGTTTGAAAGACTATTGCCTTGAATTCCATTACTATAGACTTAAATTTCAGAGCGTTTTTCAACAATGTCACTTACTCTATTTTTTACAAGAGCGAGTTTTTCATCGAGTTTCCTAACTATGGGCTTCAGTTTGATTATGTTTATCATTGAATTACCTTACTATAGGCTTCATTATGAGCGATTTTTTTGTCGACTTTCCTTATACCAAAGGTTTTACTTTTATCGAGTTTTTTGAAGAATTACTTTACTATAAGCTTCATTTTTTTCCGAGTTTCTAATTGAATTCCCGTACTATAGGCTTCAGTTTTTGTAAGTGTGCCGTCGAATTCTCTCTCAATGAGCTTCATTTTGTGTGAGTTTTCGTCAGATATCCTCAAACTATAGGTTTTACTTTGAGCAAGTTGTTTGAGGAATTCCTTTACTATTGGCTTCATTTTTCGCGAGTTTCTAGTTGAATTCCCCTACGATAGCCATCAGTTTGAGTCTTTTTTGTCGTATTCCGTTAATATAGGCTTAAATTTAAGAGTGTTTTTCAGCCAATTCCCTTACTATTGTCTTCACTTTGAGAGAGTTATTTGTCGATTTCCCTTATTATAGGCTTTAGTTTAAGTAAGTTTATCGTTGAATTCCCTTACTATTGGATTCACTTTGAGCCAGTTTTTCGTCAAATTTCCTTATACTATAGGTTTTAGTTTGAGTGAATTTTTCGAGGATTATCTTTACTATAGGCTTCATTTTTCGTCAGTTTCTAGTCGAATTAACTTACTATAGGCTGAAATTTAAGAAAGCCAATTCCATTTACTGTTCACTTTGATCGAGTTTTTTGAGGAGTTCCCTTACTATGGGCTACAGTTTCATTATGTTTATCATCGAATTCCCCTACTATAGGCTTCCTTTTGAATGAGTTTATTCGCCGAATTTCCTTGTACTATAGGTTTACTTTGAGCGAGTTTTTCGAGGAATTGCTTTATAATGGACATCCTATTTCGCGAATTTATTGTCGAGTTACCTTACTATAGGCTTCAGTTTGAGAGACTTTTATATTGTGTTCCCATTTTAAAGGCTTAAATTAAGAGACTTTTTCAGCCAATTCCGTTACTATAAGCTTCACTTTGCTTGAGTTTTTCCTGGAGTTCCCGAACTATAGGCTTCAGTTTCTGTAATTTTAGTCAAATTGCCTTACTATAGGCTTCATTTTGAAGGGTTTTTTTGTCGAATTTCCATACACTACAGATTTTACTTTGAACGAGTTTTCCGAGGAATTTGTTCACTATGGGCTTCATGTTTTTGAGTTTCTAGTCTAATTCCCTTACTCTAGGCTTTAATTTGAGAAAAGTATTCGTTTAATTCCTTTTCTATAGAGTTAAATATAAGGGAATTTTTCAGCAAATTCCGTTACAATAGTCTTCACTTTGAATGAGTTTTTTGTCGAGTTCCCTTACTATAGGCTTCAGTTTCAGTAAGTATTTCGTTGAATTCCCCTACAATAAGCTTCGTTTGTACGGAGTATTCGTTGAATTTCCTTATACTGTTGTTTTTTGTTTGAGCGAGTTTTTAGAGGAATTACTCTACAATAGACTTCATTTTTCACGAGAATCTAGTCGAATCCCTTACTGTAGGCATCAGTTTGAGAGTCTTTTTCGTCAAATTCCCTTACAATAGGCTTAAATTGAAGATAGTTTTTCAGCAATTCCCTTAATATAATCGTTACTTTGAGCGACTCTTTCGAGGTGCCTTAATATAGGCTTCAATTCCTGTAAGTATTTCGTCGAATTCTATTACTATTAACTACATTTTGAGCAAGTTTTTCACCAAATTTCCTTACAGTCAAGGTTTTACTTTGAGTGAGTTTTTCGTGGAATTCCTTTATTTTGGGTTTTTTTTGGAGGGTTCTAGTTGAATTCCCTTACTCTGTGCTTCAGTTTGAGTGACATTTTCATCAAATTCCCATACTGTACGCTTAAATATAAGAGAGTTTTTCAGCCCATTCCCTTAACTTTAGTCTTCACTTTGAGGGAGTTATTTTCGGAGTTCCCTTACTATACAGTTCCGTTTTGGGAATTTTATCGTCAAATTCCCTTACTATAGGCTTCATTTTGAACGAATTGTTGTTGAATTTCCTTTTCAGTAGGTTTTATAATGAACAAGCTTTTTGAGGAATTACTATATCATGGGCATCTTATTTCAACAGTTTCTTGTCGAATTCCCTTACAATATGCCTCTGTTTTCGAGTCACTTTTGTAGTATTCCCATTCTATAGGCTTAAATTTAAAATAGTTTTCAGCCAATTCCCATACTATAACCTTCGTTTTGAGTGAATTTTTTGTCGAGTTCCTTTACTTTAGGCTTAGGTTTTAGTAAGTTTTCCATCTTATTGCCATACTATAAGCCTCATTTTGAGCAAGTGTTTCATTGAATTACCTTATACAATAGGTTTTGCTTTGAGAAAGTTTTTGAGGAATTTCTTTCCTAAAGGCTTCATATTTTGGGAGTTTCTAGTCTAATTCCCTAACTCTAGGCTTCAGTTTGAGAGTCTTTTTCATCGAATTCCCTTTCTAAGGGCTTTAATTTCAGATACTTTTCAGCCAATTCCCTTACTATAGAATTCACTTTGAAGGAGTTTATCGTCAAGTTCCTTTACTATAGGCTTCCGTTTTTGTTTGTTTTTCGTTGAAATGCCTTACTATTGGCTTCACTTTGAGGGAGTTTTTGTCTTATTTCCTTATACTATTGGTTTTTCTTTGAGTAAGTTTTTCGAGGAATTACTTTACTGTCGGCTTTTTCTTTCGCGAGTTTCTAGTCGACTTCCCTTACAATAAGCTTTAGTTTGAGAAACTTTGTTGTCAAATTCCCTTACTATAGGCTTAAATTTAAGAGAGTTTATCAGAAAATTCCCTTACTTTAGTCTTAACTTTGAGCCAGTTTTTCGTGGAGTTCCCTTATGGTTTCAGTGTCAGTAAAGACAATAGTAAGGGAACTCGACGAGAAGCACACTCAAAGTAAGTTTTTACTTACTCATGTCATAGTAAGTGGATTTCCATATACTGTCGCCAGTCAAAGTAAGTTTAAGCCTATAATAAGGGAATTCGTTGAATTTCCATATACTGTAGCTTCAATTTGAGAGACATTTTTCATCAAATTTCCATATACTATAGGTTTTACTTTGAGTGAGTGTTTTTGAGGATTATCTTTACTATAGGCTTCATTTTGAGACACTATTTCTTTGAATTCCTTTACTGTTGGCAAAAATTTAACAGAGTTTTTCAGCCAATTCCCTTACTATTGTCTTCACTTCAAGCGAGTTTTTCGTCGAGTTCCCTCAATATAGGCTTCAGTATCAGTATGTTTTTCGTCGAATTTCCTTATAGTATAGGTTTTACTTTGAACAAGTTTTTCGAAGAATTACTTTACTATAGCTTTATATTTTACGAGTTTCTAGTAGAACTCCCATACAATAGGCTTAAATTTAACAAACATTTTCTGTCAATTCCCTTAGTCTTAACTTTGATCGAGTTTTTCATGGACTTCACTTGTTATCGGCTTCAGTTTCAGTAAGTTTTTCATCGGATTCCCTTACTGGAGGCTTCATTTTGAACGACTTTTTCGACGAATTTCCTTTTACTATAGGTTTTACTTTGAGGAAGTTTTTCGAGGAATTGCTATATTATGGGCATCCTACTTTGTGAGTTTCTAGTCGAATTCCCGTACTATAGGCTGCCATTTTAGTGACATTGTCGTAGTATTCACATTCTATAGGCTTAAATTTAAATGAGTTTTTCAGCCAATTCCCTTACTTTAAGATTCACTTTGAGTGTGTTTTTAGTCGACATCGCTTACTATAGGCTTTGTTTTTAGTATGTTTGCCATCTTATTGCCTTATTATAGGCCTCACTTTTGGCGATTTTTCATCGAATTTCCTAATACTATAGGTTTTAATTTGTGCGAGCTTTTCTAGGATGAACTTTACTATTGACTTCATTTTTCCCGAGTTTCCAATCTAATTCACTTACTATAGGCTACCATTTGAGAAACCATTTCGTCGAAATCACTAATTAAAGGCATCAGTTTAAGAAATTTTTTCGTCGAATTCCCTTACTATACGCTTAAATTTCAGAGACTTTTTCTGCCAATTCCTTTAATATAGAGTTCACTTTGAGCTAGTTTTTCGGTGAGTTCCCTTACTATAGGCTTCATTTTCAGTAAGTCTTTCGTTAAATTCCCTCACAATAAACTTCATTTTGAGAGTGTTTTTCATCAAATTTCCTTACACTATAGGTTTTACTTTGAGGATGTTTTTCGTAGAATTCCCTTATTATAGGGTCAAATTTAACAGAGTTTTTCAGCAAATTCCCTTACAATCGTCTTCATTTTGAGCACGTTTTTTGTCTAGTTCCATCGAATGGCCTTACATTAGTCTTCATTTTGATCGAGTTTTTCTTTTATATTCCTTAGACTACAGGATTTACATTGAGCGACTTTTTCGAGGAATTACATTACTACTGGCTTCATTTTTAGCGAGTTTCTAGTCGAATTCCGTTACTTTATCCTACAGTTTGTGAGGCTATTTCGTCATATTTCCTTATAATGGTTTTCACTTTGAGCGAGTTTTGCGTTGATTTCCCTTAGTATAGGCTTCAGTTTCAGTATATTTTTCGTCGAATTCAGTTACTGTTGGTTTCATTTTGAACAAGTTTTTCGTCGAATTTCCTTATAATATAGGTTTTAGTTTGAGCGAGTTTGTCGTCAAATTCCAATACTATAGGCTTCATTTTCAAAGTGTTTCATGTCGAATTACCTTAGTATAGTCTTCCGAGAATTTTTCGTCAAATTTCATTTTACTAGCGGTTTTACTTTGACCGAGTTTTTCAAGAATTTAATTACATTAGTTTCTTTTTTTGAGAGTTTCTAGTCGAATTCGCTTACTATCGGCTTCAGTTTGAGAGACTTTTTCGTTGAATTCCTGTACTATTGGCTTAGATTTCGAAGAGTTTGTCTGCCAATTCCCTTGCCATAGGCTTCACTTTGAGCGAGTTTTTTTGTCAAGTTCCATTAATATAGGATTCAGGCTCAGTAAGTTTCCAATCTAATTGCCATATTATTGGCTTCATTTTGACAGAGGTTTTCGTCGAATTTCCTTATACTAGTAATTTTTTTGCGAGTTTCTAGACCAATTGCCTTACTTTAGCATACAATTTGAGATACATTCTCATCGAATTCCTTTACTATAGTCTTCACTTACTATAGTCTTCGCTTACTATATAGGCTTCAGTTTAAATAAATTTTTCGTCGAATTCCCTTACTATAGGCATTATTTGGAACGAGATTTTCATCGAATTTCCTTATTTTATCGGTTTTACTTTGAGCGAATCTTTCGACGAATTCCTTTACTGTAGGCTTCATTTTCAATGAATTCCATGTCGAATTGCCTTAATATAGGCTTCCTTTTTAGACTGTTTTTCTACGAATTTCCTTGTACTATGGGTTTAACTATGAGCGAGTTTTTCTAGGAATTGTTTTACTGTTGGCTTCATTTTTCTCGAGTTTCTTGTGGAATTTCCTTACTACAGGCTTCAGTTTGAGAAGCTTTTTCGTCGAAATCCCTTACCACAGGCTTCAATTTCAGAGAGGTTTTCAGCCAATATCCATACTATGGGCTTCATGTTGAGCAAGTTTTTCAACAAATTTTCTTATACTATATGTTTTTGTTTAAATGAGATTTTAGAGGAATACCTTTATTATAGGCTTCGTTTTTGCGAGTTTGTAGTCGAATTCCCTTGCTATTGGCTTAAATTCAAGAGTTATTCAGCCAATTCCCTTACTATAGTCATCACTTTCAGCAAGTTTTTGTCGAGTTCTCTTACTATTGGCTTCCATTTCAGAAAGTTTTTCGTCAAATTGACTTACTATTGGTTTTGTTATGAGCGAGTTTTTCATCGAATTTCTTTGTTCTGTAGGGCTAACTTTCAATGTGTATTTTAGGAATTACTTTACTGGCGGATTCATGCTTCGCGAGTTTCTAGTCGAATTCCCTTCCCAAATTACCTTACTATTTGCTTAAATTTAGGAGAGCTTTACAGCCAATTTCCTCGCTCTGGGCTTCATTATGAGCGAGTTTTTTGTCGAGTTCCCTTACTAGAGGCTTCAGTTTTTGTAAGATTTTCGTTGAATTGCCTTACACTATGTTTCACGTGGAGCGAGTTATTCGCCTAATTTCCTTATACTATAGGTTTTACTTTGAGTGAATTTGATGAGGAATTACTCTTCTATAGTCTTCATTTTTCACGAGTTTCTTGTCGAATTTCCTTACTAAAAGCTTTAGTTTGACAGACTTTTTCGTCGAATTCCCTTACTATAGGTGTAAATTACATAGAGTTTTCCAGTCAATTCCCTTACGATAGGCTTCACAATGAGGGATATTTTTGTCGGGTTCCCTTATTACAGACTTCAGTTTTAGTAAGTTTCCCATCGAATTGCCTTACTATAAGCTTCATTTTTAGCGTGTTTATCGTTGAATTTCCTTATACTATATGTTTTATTTTGAGCTTGTTTTTCAATTAATTACTTTGCTATAGGTTTCATTTTTCGCGAGTTTCTAGTCAAATTCTCTTACTTTAGACTTCATTTTCAAAGACATTTTCGTCGAATTCCCTTACACTAAGCTTAAATTGAAGAGAATTTTTCAGCCAATTCCCTTACTGTGGGCTTCACTAAGAGCGAGTTTTTCGTCGAGTTCCCTTACAATAGACTTTAGTTTCAGTAAGTTTTTCATTAAATTCCCTTATTATAGGCTTCATTTTACATGAGATCCATATCGAATTGCCTTACTATAGGATTCATTTTAAGTGAGGGTTTTGTTGCATTTCCCTATACTATAGGTTTTACTCGGAGCAGGTTTTTCAAGAAATTCTTTACAATAGAATTCTTTTTTTTGTGAATTACTCGTCGAATTCGTTTACTATAGACTTCAGTTTTGGAGACTTTTATGCGAATACCCTTACTATAGGCTTAGGTTTCTGAGAGTTTTTAATCAAATTCCCTTACTATAGTCTTCAATTTGAACCAGTTTGTCGTTGATTTTCCTTATTATAGGCTTCAGATTTGGTCGAATTGCCTTACTGAAAGCTTAATTTTGAACAAGTTTTTGTTAAATTTCCTCACACTAAATATTTTACATTGACCATGTTTTTCGAGGAAATGATTTGCTCTAGGCTTGCTTTTTGCGAGTTTCAAGCTGATTTCCCTTATTAGAAGCTGCTGTTTAGGAATCTTTTTCGTCGAATACCCTTACTATAGGCTTCACTATGAGGAAGTTTTTCGTCTAGTTCCCTTACTGCTGGCTTCAGTTTCAAATAGTTTTCATCGAATTGCCTAACTACAGGCTTCATTTTGAACGAGTTTTGCATCGAATTTCTTTATAATATAGGATTTACTTTGAACGAGTGTTCCAAGGAATTGTTATACTGTTGGGTTCATTTTTCGCGAGTTTATAATCAAATTCCCTTACTAAATGCTTCAGTTTTCGAGACCTTTTCAACGAATTTCCTTACTATAGCTGCAAATTTCAGAGAGTTTTTCTGCTAATATCCTTAGTATAGGCTTCACTATGAGAGAGTTTTACCTCGAGTACCCTACTATAGCCTTTATCTTCAGTATATGTATCGTCGAATTTCCTTACTATAGTCTTCATTTTGAACGAGTTTTTCGTCGAATTTCCTTGTACTATAGGTTTTACTTTCACTGAGCTTTTCAAGGAATTCCTTTGCTACATAATTAATTTTCGCTAGTTTCTAGTCGAATTCCCTTACTATAGGATTAAATTTAAGACGATTTTTCAGCCAATTCCCTTGTTGTAGGCTTAACTTGAAGAGATTTTTTCAGCCAATTCCCTTTCTATTGTCTTCACTTTGAGTGAGTTTTTAGTCGAGAAGCCTTACTGTAGGCTTCTGTTTCAGTAAGTTTTCGTTGAATTTCCTTACTATTTGCTTTGAGCGAGTTTTGTGATGAATTTCATTATACAATAGGTTATACTTTAAGTTTTTTGGTGGATTTTCTAGTCGAATTCTCTTACTATAGCCTTCAGTTTCAGAGACATTTTGTTCTAATTCCCATTCTATAGGCTTAAATTTAAGAGAGCCTTTCAGCCAATTCCCTTACTATAGTCTGCACTTTGAGGGAATTTTTATTCGAGTTCCCATACTATAGGCTTCAGTTTCAGTACGTTTATCATTGAATTCCATTTCTCTATGCCTCATTTAGAATGAGTTTTTCGTCCAATTTCCTTATACTATTGGTTTTACATTGAACAAATTTTTGAGGAATTACTTTACTATAGGCTTCATTTTTTCCGAGTTTTTAATCGAATTCCCTTACTATAGGCTTCAGTTTGAGAAAGTTTTTTATCGAATTCCCTTACTTTAGGCTTAAATTTAAGAGAGTTGTTCAGTTAATTCCCATACTATAGTCTTCACTTTGAGCAAGTATTTCGTTGAGTTCCCTTACTTTAGGCTTCAGTTTCAGTAAGTTTATCATCGAATTCCCTTACTATTTGCTTCACTTTCATCGTGTTTTTCCTGGAATTTCCCTTTACTATAGGATTTACTTTGTGCTAGTTTTTCGAGGAATTCCTTTACTATAGACTTCATTTTTCACAACTTTCTAATCAAATTCTATTACTGTAGGCTTCAATTTCAGAGACATTTTCGTCGAATTACCTCACTATAGGCTTAAATTTAAGAGTTTTTTTCTTCCTATTCTCTTACTAGTCTTACTTTGACCGAGCTTTTTGTCGTGTTCCCTTTCTATAGGCTTCACCTTCAGTAATTTTTGGTCGAATTGCCTTATTGTAGGCTTCATAAAGAGCGAGTTTTTCATCGAATTTCCTTATACCTTAGGTTTTACTCGAAGCAAGTTTTTCAAGGAATCACTTTACTATAGGCTTCATTTTCCGGGAGTATCTAGTCAAAAGCCCATTCTATTGGGTACAGTTTGAGAGACTTTTTCGACGAATTCTCTTATAATAGGCTTAAAATTAAGAGTTTTTCAGCCTATTGCCTTACTACAGTCTACACATTGAACGAATTTCCTAACACAATAGGTTTTACTTTGAGTGAGTTTTTGAGAATTATCTTTACTATAGGCTTCATTTTTCGTGAGTTTCTAGTCCAACGCCCATACTGTAGGCTTCAGTTTGAGAGACTTATTCGTCGAATTCCTTTATTATTTGAAGAAAGTTTTTCAGCCAATTCCCTTACTATAGGCTTCACAATGAGTGAGTTTTTCGTCGACTAGTCTTACAATAGGTCTCAGTTTCAGTAAGTTTACCTTCAAGTTCCCTCACTATAGGCTTCATTTTGAATGAGGTTTTCCCCAAATTTCGTTATACTATAGGTTTTACTGTAGGATATTTTTTTTCACAAGTTTCTAGAGTAATTTCCTTTATATAGGCTTCAGTTTAAGAATCGTTTTCGTTGAATTCCTTTACTATATGCTTAAATTTAATAGTCTTTTAGCCAATTTCTTTAATGTAGTCTTCACTTTGAGTGAGTTTTTCGTCAAGTTCCCCTACTATAGCCTTCAATTTCCGTAAGTTTATCGACAAATTCCCTTACTATAGTCCATTTTGAGCGAGTTTTGTGTCTAATTTCCTTATACTACAAATTTTTCTTTGAGCGTTTTGAGGAATCACTTTACTCTACGCTTCATATTTCACCAGTTTCTAGTCAACTTCCATTACTATAGGGTTCAGTTTGAGAGACATTTTCATCGTATTCCCTTACTATAGGCCTTGATTTTTCGTGTGTTTCAAGTTGAATTCCCTTACTACAGACTTCAGGTTGTGAGACTTTTTCAAGTTGAATTCTCTCACTATTGTCTTCACATTGAGATAGTTTTTCTTTGAGTTGCCTTACTGTAGGCTTCAGTTTCAGTAAGTATATGGTCGTATTTCCCTTCTACAGGCTTCATTTTGAACGATTGTTTTGCAGAATTTCCTTATACTATAGGTTTTACTTTCAGTAAGTTTTTCCAGGATTATCTTTACTATAGCCGTTTTTTTTCGTGAGTTTATAGTCGAATTCCCTTACTATGGCTTCAGTTTAAGAGACCTTTACGTCGAATTCCCTTACTATAGGCTTAAGTTTCAGAGAGTTTTTAAGCCATTTGAGTTACTATAGGCTTTAGTTTGAGCGTGTTTTTCCTCGAGTTCCCCTACTATAGGCTTCTGGTTCAGTAAGTTTTTTGGTCAAATTGCCTTACTAAAGGCTACATTATGAACGAGTTTTTTGTCAAATCTGCTCCTACTATAGGTTTTTCTTTGTCCGAATTTTTCGACAAATTGCTTTACTATCAGCTTCATTTTTTATGAGTTTCTATTCAAATTCTCTTACTATAGGGTTCAGTTGGAGAGGCTTTTTCGATGAATCCCCAGACATTAGGCTTAAATTTCAAAGAAATTTTCAACAAATTCATTTCTGTAGGCTTGTATTTGAGAAACTTGAACGACGAATTCCTTCACTGTAGGCTTAAATTTCAGAGAGCTTTTCAGCCAATTACCTTACTACAGTCTTCACTTTGAGCGAGTTTTTCGTCGAGTTCCTTTGCTATAAGCTTCAGTTTCCCTTACTATAGGTTTCAATTTGAACTAGTTTTTCGTTGAATTTCCTTGTACTAAAGCTTTTATTTTGAGGGAGTTTTTTGAGGAATTGCTATACTATGGGGTTAATTTTTTACGAGTTTGTAGTCGAATTCCCTTACAATAGATGTAAACTTCAGAGACTTTTTCAGCCAATTCCCTTACTATTGGCTCTACAATGAGCGGGTTTTTCCTTGAATACCCTTACTATAGGCTTCATTTTTAATGACTTATATGTCGAACTTCCTTGTCCTATAAGTTTTACATTGAGCGAGTATTTTGATGAATTATCGGCTTCATTTTTTGCGAGTTTCAAGTCGAATTCCCTTACTATAGGGTTCAGTTTGAGAGACTTTTTCGACGAATTCCCTTACAATAGGCTTAAATTTGAAAGAATTTTTCAACTAATTCCTTTCTATGGGCTTCTGTTTGAGAAACGTTTTCGTCGAATTCAGTCACTATAGGCATAAATTTCAGACAGTTCTTCACTTTGAGCGAACGTTTCGTCAAGTTCCCTTACTATAGGCTTCCGTTTGATTAAGTATTTCGTCGACGTCCCTTACTATTAGCTTCATTTTCACCGACCTTTTCGTCAAATTTCCTTATACTAGAGGTTTTACTTTGACCAAGTTTTTCAATGAATTCCTTTATTATATGCTCATTTTTCATGAGTTTCTTGTCGAATTCCCTAACTATAGCCTTCAGTGTGACAGAATTTTTCATATAAGTCCCTTTGTATAGGCTTAAATTTAAAAATGGTTTCTTATCCAATTCCCCTACTATAGTCTTTATTTTGAGCGAGTTTGTCGTCAAGTTCCCTTACTATAGCCTTAAGTTTCAGTAAGTTCATCGTCGAATGCCCTAACTGAAGGCTTCATTTTGGATGAGTTTTTCATCATGTCTCCTAGTAGTAATTGGTTTTACTTTGAGGTACCTTTTCAAGGAATTATTGTACTATAGGATTCAGTTTTCGTGAGTTTCTAGTTGAATTCCACTACTATTTGCTACATTTTAAGAGACTTATTCGTCGAATTCCCTTACTATTGGCTTAAATTTCAAATAGTTTTCAGCTAATTACATTACTATAGGCTTCACTGTGAGTGAGTTTTTCGTCGAGTTCCAATATCATAGGATTCAGTTTCAGTAAGTTTTTCTTTGAATTGTCATACTATGGGTTTCATTCTGAGCGAGTTTTTCTTCTAATTTGCTTATACAATAGGTTTTACTTTGAGCAAGTTTTTCGAGTAATTACTTTACTATTGGCTTCAGTTTGAGAGACTTTTTCGTCGAATTCCCTCACAATAGGCTTAAATTAAGATAGTTGTTCAGTCAGTTCCTTTACTATTGTCGTCACTTTGAGCGACTCTTTCGCTGAGTTCGTTTACTATAGGCTTCAGTTTCAGTAAGTATTTTGTCAAATTCCCTTACTATAAGCTTCATTTTGAGAGAGCTTTTCTCCAAATTTCCTTACTTTATAGGTTTTACTTTGATCGAGTTTCTAGTTGAATTCCCTTACTATAGGCTTCTATTTGACTAGCTTTGTTGTCAAATTCCCTTACTATAGCCTTAAATTTCAGAGAGTTTTAATCTGGATTCCTGTACTAAAGGCTTCACCACGAGCGTGTTTTTTGTGCAGTACACTTACTATAGGCTTCAGTTTCAGTAAATTTTTCATCGAATTGCTGTACTATAGGCATCATTTTGCACGAGTTTGTTGTTCAAATTCCTTATACTATATGTTTAATTTGAATGAGTTTTTCGACGAATTACGTTACTGCAGGCTTCATTTTTCGCGAATTTCTTGTCAAACTCCTTTACTATACGCTTCTGTTTCCGTGACTTTTTTGTCGAATTCACTTACTATTAGCTTCAGTTTCAGTTAGTATATCGTTGAGTTCCCCTCCTACAAGCTTCATTTTGAGCGAGATTTTCATCAAATTTCCTTACACTAAAGGTTTTACTTTGAGCATGTTTTTCAAGGAATTCTTTTTCTGTAGGGTGCTTTTTTCTCGAGTTTCTAGTCGAATTCTCTTTTTATGGGCTTCAGTGTGAGAGTCTTTTTCATAAAATTCTCTTCACTATGGGTTTTACTTTAAGAGATTTTTTCTGCCAATTCTCTTACTATATATTCTTCACTACTGAGTGAGTTTTGCGATGAGTTTCCTTACTTTAGTCTTCAATTTCTATACGTTTTTCGTCGAGTTCCATTACTATGGGCTTAATTTTGAATGAGTTTTTCGCCAAATTTCCTTATCCTATTGGTTTTACTTTGAGCGAGTCTTTCGACGAATTCCATGATTTTCATGTCGAACTGCCTTAGAATAGGCTTCACTTTGAGTCAATATTTTGTGGAATTTCCCAATACTACAGGTTTTAGTCTGAACGAGTTTTTCAAGAATTTGTTTACAATAGGTTTCTTTTTTTTGAAAATTTCTAGTCGAACTCGCCTACTATAGGCTTCAGTTTGAAACACTTTTTCATCGAATTCCCTTACTATAGGCGTAGATTTCACAGAGCTTGTCAGCCAATTTCCTTGCTATGGGTTTCGTTTTGAGCTAGTTTTTCGTTGAACTTCCTTTTACAGTGAGTTTTCGTCGAGTTCCCTTAGTATAGGCTAGTATTTGAGACCTTTTTCGTCGAATTCCCTTACCATAGGCTTAAATTAAAGAGATGTTTTCAGCCTATTCCCTTGCAACGGGCTTCACTAGGAGTGAGTTTTCGTTGAGTTCCCTTCTTATTGGCTTCAGTTTCGGTAAGTTTCCCATGGAATTGCTTTATTATAGGCTTAATTTTGACAGAGGTTTCATAATTTCGTTATACTATAGGTTTTACATTCAGGAGTTTTCGAGGATTTACTTTTCTATAGGCTTCATATTTTGCGAGTTTTGGATTCCTTTACTTTAGCCTTCCGTTTGAGAGACTTTTTCTTGAATTCGGTTACTATAAGCTTAAATTTCAGAGAGTTTTTCAGCCAATTCCCTTACTATATAGGCTTCATTATGAACGAGTTTTTCATCGGGTTCCTTTAGAATAGGCTTCAATATCTGTACATTTCCCATCAAATTGCCTTATTATAAGCTTGATTTTGAGTGAGTTTTTCTTCGAATTTCGTTATACAATAGGTTTTACTTTGAGTGAGTTTTTCGAGGAAATACTTTACTACAACCTTCATTTTTGCAAGTTTGTAGTCGCATTCCCTTACTTCAGCCTTCAGTTTGAGAGACGTTTTTGTCAAATTCCCTTACTGTAGGCTTAAATATAAGAGATTTGTTCAGCCAATTCCCTTACTCACTTTGAGGGAGTTTTTTGTCGAATTTCCTTACGATAGGGTTTAGTTTGAGTTTGTATTTGGTCGACTCTCCTAACTATATTCTTCATTTTGAACGTGTTCTTAGTTATATTTCCCCACACTATTGATTTTACTTTGACCAAGTGTTTTGAGGAATTGCTTTACTTGAGGCTTTTTTTATCGCGAGTTTCTTGTCTAATTCTCTTTCTGTATGCTTCAATTGGTGAAACTGTTTCGATGAATTCCCTTAGCAAATTTTTCGTTGAGTTCCTTTCATGTAGGCTTCAGTTTCAGTAAGTTTTTCATTGATTTACTTTACTATTGCCTTCACTTTGAGGGAGTTTTTCTTTGAATTTCCTTATACTATTGATTTTACTTTGAGTGATTTTTTTCGAGGATTATCTTTCCAGTAGGCTTCAATTTTCGTGAGCTTCTAGTCAAATTCCTTTATTATAGCCTTCGTCGAATTCCTTTACTAAAGGATTAAATATAAGATAGTTTTTCAATCAATTCCCTTACCATAGTCTTCATTTTTCGTCTTGTTCCCTAACTATTCGCTGCAGTTTCAGTAAGCTTTTCTACGAATTGCGATACTATAGGTTTAATTTTGAATGTGTTTTTCGTCGAATTTCATTTTACTATAGGTTCTACTTAGAGCAAACTTTTTGAGGAATTGGTTTACAATAGAATTCATTATTCGCGAGTTTCTACTCGAATTTGTTTACTATAGTCTTCACTTTGAGGATGTTTTTCATTGAGTTCCCTTACTATAGGCATCAGTTTCAGTAAATATTTCGTCGAAAAACCTTTGGATAATCTTCATTTGGAGGAGTGAGTTTTTCGTTAAATTTCCTTTCACTATAGGTTTTACATTGGGGAAGTTTTTCAACGAATTCCTTTATTATGGGCTTCATTTTTCGCGAGTTCATAGTCGAAATCCCTTACTATAGCCTTCAGTTTGAGAGATGTTTTCGTCAAATTCCCTGTCTTCTGCTTGAGGGAGTTTTTTGTCGAGTTCCCTTACAAAAGGCTTCAATTTCAATAAGTTTATCATCGAATTTCTTTACAATAGGCTTTATTTTGAACTAGGTTTACATTTAATTTCCATGCTCTATAGGTTTTACTTTGAGTGAGTTTTTCGTGGAATTCCCTTCCTCTAGCCATCAGTTTGGGAGACCTTTTCATCGAATTCCTTTACTATAGGATCAAATATAAGAGTCTTTTTGTTCCAGTTTCCTTGCTATAGTCTTCACTTTGAGGGATTTTTTCGTCGAGTTTCCTCGTTCTTTAGTTTTTAGTTTGAACGGGATTTTCGAGGAATTCTTTTACAATACCCTTCATTATTCGTGAGTTTCAAGTCAAATTTGCTTACTATAGGCTTTACTTTGACAGATGTTTTCGTCATATTCCCTTACTATAGGCTTAGATTTCACACAGTTTTTCAGCCAACTCCCTTACTTTATGCTTCACTATGAGCGAGTTTTTCGTCTTGTTCCCTTACTGTAGGCTTCATTTTCAGTATGTTTTTTGTCGAATTGCCTTACTATAGGCTTTGTTAGAGCGAGTTTTTCATTGAATCTCCTTATTCTATAGATTTTACTTTGAGAGAGTTTGTGGACAAATTACTTTATTCTAGGCTTCATTTTTGCGAGTTGACAGTCGAAATCCCTTACTATAGCCTTCCATTTGAGAGACTTTTTCATCAAATTCCCTTATTATAGGATAAAAGTTTAGAGAGTTTATCAGCCAAGTCCCTTACTTCACTCTTCAGTTTGAGCAAGTTTTTCATCGAAATCCCTTACTATAGGCTTCATTTAGAATGAAGGCTTTCGTAGAATTTCCTTGTTCTATAGGTTTTACTTTGTGCGAGTTTTTTGTATAATTTCTTTACTATAGACTTTATTTTTCCCTAGTTTCTAGTAAAATTCCCTTACTATAGGCTTCATTTTGAGAGACTTTTTCATCGAATTCTCATACCATAGGCTTCACTTTGAGCGAATTTTTGTCAAGTTCTCTATTAGCTTCAGTTTGAGTAATTTCGTCATCGAATTCCCTCACTATAGGTTTCATTGAACCAGTTTTCCATCGAATTTCCTTATACTGAAGCTTTACTATAGGCTCCATTTTGGCCTGTCTGTAGTCAAACTCCCTTACTATAGGATCAGGTTGAGAGTCAATTTTCAGCCAATTCCTTTACTTTAGGCTTCACTATGAGCGAGTTTTTTGTCGAGTTCCCTTACAATAAGCTTCAGTTTTAGTAAGTTTTTCATTGAATTGCCCTACTATGGGCTTCATTTTGAGCGAGCTTTCCTTTGAATCTCTTTATACTATACATTTTACTCTGAGGGAGTTTTTCGAGGAAATGCTAATCTGCTAGAGTAGAGCAGAGGGCTACAGCACTTTACAATTGGCTTCATTTTTCGATAGTTTCTAGTAGAATTCCCTTTCTCTAGGATTCAGTTTGAGAGACGTTATCGTCGAATTCCCTTACTATAGGTTTCATCCAATTCCCATACTATAGTCTTCACTTTGACGATGAATTTCATCAAGTTCCCTTACTATAAGCTTCAGTTTTAGTAAGTTAATAGTCGAATTCCCTTACTATGGGCTTCATTTTGAACGAGTTTTTTTTGCCAAATTTCCTTTTTCCATAGGTTTTACTTTGAACGAGTTTTACGAGGAATTTGTTTACTCTATGCTTCATATTTCATGTGTTTCTTGTTGAATTCTGTTTCTATAAGCTTCAGTTTGAGTTCCTTTTTCTTAGAATTCCTTTACTTTAGGCTTTCATTTGAGAGATTTTTTCAGCCAATTTCCTTATTAAAGGATTTTTGTTGAATTCCTTAAGTATAGGGTTAGATTAAAGATAGTTTTTCAGCTAATTTCCTTACTTTAGTCTGCACTTTGAGCGAATTTTTCTGCGAGTTCCCTTATTATATGCTTCGGTTTGAGTAAGTATTTCGTTAAATGCCGTATTATTTGCTTAATGTTGAGCCAGTTTTTTGTAAAATTTCCTAACGGTGTAGCTTTTACTTTGAGCAAGTGTTTCGAGAAATTCCTTTACTATAGGCTTCATTTTTTGCTAGTTTGTACACCAATTCTGTTACTAGAACCTTAAGTTTGAGACTTTTTTTCGTCGAATATCCTTACTATAGGCTGAAATTTAACTGAGCTTTTCTGCCAATTCCCTTACTTTAGTCTTCACTTTGAGCGTGTTTTTCGTTGAGTTCCCTTGCTGTAGGCTTCAGTTTCAGTAATATTTTCGTTGAATTCCCTTAATATTGCCTTCACTATGAGCCAATTTTTTGTCAAATTTTTTTATACGATAGGTTATCCTTTCAGTGAGGTTTTTGTGGTTTGTCTTTACTATAGGCTTCATTTTTCGTGCATTTCAAGCTGAATTCCCCTACTATATCCTTCAGTTTGAGAAACTTTTATGTCTAATTCCCATACTATAGGCTTAGATTTCAGAGAATTTTTTATCCATTTCCCTTACTTTAGTCTTCACTTTGTGTGCGTTTTTTGTTGAGTTCCCTTACTGTAGACTTCAGTTTCAGTGAATTTTCATTGAATTCCCCGACTTTTGCCTTCACTTTGAGCGAGTGGTTTTACTTAGAGTGACTTTTTTGAGGATTATCTTTACTTTAGGCTTCTTTTTTCGTGAGTTTACAGGTGAATTCTCATACAATAGCCTGCAGTTTGAAAGATGTTTTTGTCGAATTCCCTTACTATAGGCAAAAATTAAAGAGAGTTTTTCAGCCAATTCCTTAGTATTGTCTTCACTTTGAGAGAGTTTTGTGTCAAAGTCCCTTACTATAGGCTTCAGTTTCAGTAAGTTTATCGTTGATTTACCTTACTATGGGTTTCATTTGGAGTGAGTTTCTTGTCGTATTTCCTTATACTATAGCTTTTAGTTTGAGCGAGTTTTTTGAGGAATTACTTTATTATGGGCTTCATATTTCGCAAGTTTCTAGTAGAATTCCCTTACTATAGGCTTCAGTTTCCATGAATATTTCATCGAATTCCTTAAGTATAGGCTTAAATTAAAGATAGTTTTTCACCCAATTCCCTACGTATAGGCTTACTATAGGCTTCAGTTTCAGTAAGTATTTCGTCGGATACCCTTAATATAAGCTTCACTTTCACCAAGTCTTTCGTCAAATTTCCTTGCACTATAGGTACTTTGAGCAAGTTTTTTGAGGAATTTCTTTACTACAGGCTTCATGTTTTGCATATTTGAAGTCGAATTCCATTACTAATACCCTTAAGTTTGAGAGATTTTTTCTTCGAATTTTCTTACATTAAGCTTAAATTGAAGAGAGTTTTTCAGCCAATTCCCTTGTTGTAGTCATCATGTTGAGTGCATGTTTCGTCGCGTTCCCTTACTATAAGCTTCATTTCAAATGAGTTTTTCGTCCAATTTTCTTGTACTAAACATTTTACTTTGAGCGAGTTTTTCGCAAGTTTCTAGGTTAATTCCTTACTATATAGGCTTCAGTTTGAGAAACAAATACGTCGAATTCCTTACTATCAGCTTAAATTACAGGTAGTTTTGTATACAATTCCCTTACAATAGTCTTGAGTTTCAGCAATTTTGTTGTCGAGTTCCCTAACTATAAGCTTCAGTTTCAATAATTTTATCGTCAAATTCCCTTACTATAGGCTTCATTTTGAACGAATGTTTCGTCGAATTTTCTTGTTCTACAGGTTTTACTTTGAGGGAGTTTTCAAAGAATTACTTTACAATAGGCATTGTCAAATTCCTTTACTATAGGATTTTCAGCGAATTCCCTTACTATAGTCTTTACTTTGAGCGAGCTTTTCGTTAAGTTCCCTTACAATAGGATTCAGTTTCAGTAAGTTTGTCGTCAAATTCCCTTACTATAGGTTTTTCGACGAATTGCTTAACTAAAGGCTTCATTTTTCCCGAGTTTCTAGTCGAATTCCCTTACTAAAGACTTCAGTTCGAGAGGCTTAAATTTAAAAGAGTTTTTCAGCCAATTCCCTAACTATTGTCTTCATTTTGAGCGTATTTTTCGTGGAGTTCCCTTACTATAGGCTTCAGTTTCTGTAAATATTTCGTCGAATTCCCTTACTATGGGCTTCATTTAGAGTGGGTTTTTTCGTCAAGTTTCCTTTCATGATAAAGTTTAATTTTGAGCAAGTTTTTCTTGGAATTCCAATACTATGGGCTTCATTTTTTGCTAGTTTACAGTCGAATTCCGTTACTATTATAGCCTTCAGTTAGAGAGGCTTTTTCCTCAATTTCCCTTACTATGGGCCTAAAGTTAAGAGTTTTTTTCTGCTAATTCCCTTACTTTAGTCTTCACTTTGAGGGACTTTTTCGTTGAGTTCCCTTAGTATAGGCTTCAGTTTCTGTATCTTTTTCGTTGAATTCCCTTACTATAGGCTTCGAACGACTTTTTCGTCCAGTTGCTTTGCTAAAGGATTTTTTTTGCGACTTTCTAATCGAATTCCCTTACTAAAGGCTTCTGTTTGAGAAACATTTTCGTGAAATTCCCTTACTATTGGCTTAAATTTCAGTGTGGTTTACATACTATTCCCTTATCGTAGTCCTCACTTTCAGCAATTTTTCTGTTGAGTTCCCTTGCTGTAGGTTTTAGTCTCAATAAGTTTTTTCATTGAATTCCTTTCAGTCTCAATAAGTTTTTTCATTGAATTCCTTTACTATTGGCATCACTTTTAGGGCGTTTTTCCTTGAATATCCTTATACTATATGTTTTACTTTGAGTGAGATTTTCGAGGATTATCTTTTCTATAGGCTTCATTTTTCATGAGTTTGAAACCGAATTCCCTTACTATAACCTTCAGTTTTACAGTCTTTTTGGTCGAATTCCATTACTGTAGGATTAAATATAAGAGGGTTTTTTAGCCAATTCCCGTACTATAGTCGTCACTTTGAGCGAGTTTTTCGTCAAGTTCCCTTACTATAGGCTTCCATTTCAGTAAGTTTATCTCCTGATTCCATTACTGTAGGCTTCATTTTGAACGCGTTTGTTGTTGAATTTCCTTGTACTCTTGCTTTTACTTTGTGGGAGCTTTTCGAGGAATTGCTATACAATAGACTTCATTATTTATCAGTTTCTTGTTGAATTCGCGTACTCAAGGTTTCAGTTTGAAAGACTTGTTCACCGAATTACCTTAGTATGGGCTTAGATTTCAGAGAGTTTTTCGGCAAATTACCTTACAATCTGCTTCACTATCACTGAGTTTTTCACCGAGTTCCCTTACTATTGGATTCTGTTTCAGTAAATTTTTCGTCGAATTGCCTTACTATAGGCTTCATTTTGAGCGAGTTATTCTTTGAATCTCTTTATAATATACGTTTTACTCTGAGCGAGTTTTTTGAGGAATTACTATAGACTTCAATTTTTGCGAGCTTCTTGTCAAATTCACTTACTATAGGCTTCATTTTGAACGTGTTTTTCGTCGAATTTCCTTGTTCTATAGGGTTTACTTTGATCGAGTTTTACAAGGAATTGGTTTATTAAAGGCTTCTTGTTTCACGAATTTCTAGTCAAATTCCTTTACTATAAGCTTCAGTTTCAAAGACTTTTTCATCGAATTCTCTACTATAGTGTTCAGTTTCATTTAGTTTTTAGTCGAATTGCCTTACTATAGGCTAAATTATGAGCAATTGTTTCGTCAAATTTCCATATACTATAAATTTTCTATTGGGGAGTTTTCCGAGGAATTTCTTTAATGCGAGTTTTACGTCGAATTTCCATAAACAATGGGTTTTACTTTGAACAAGGTTTTCGAGGAATTCCTTTAATATAGGATTCATGTTTCCCTAGTTTCTAGTCGAATTCCTTTATTACAGGCTTCAGTTTGATCAAATATTTCATCAAATTCCCTTACTATAGGCTTAAATTTCAGCAAGTTTTTCACACAATTCCCTTACAATAGTCTTGAGTTTCTGCAAAACTTTTTGTCAAGTTCCCTTACTGTTGGCTTCGGTTTCAATAAGTTTTTCATTGAATTCGTTACTATTAGCTTCACTTTGAGGGTGTTCTTCGTTGAATTTCCTTATAGTACCTGTTTTAGTTTGAGTGACATTTTGGAGGATCATCTTTACTATAGGCTTCATTTTTCGTGAGTTTCTACTCGAATTCCTTTACTATTGGCTTCAGTTTGAGTGACTTTTTCGTCAAATTCCCTTACTATAGGCTTAAATTGAAAAGTGTTTTTCAGCCAATTCCTTTACTTTAGTCTTTAATTTGAGCAAGTTTTTTGTCGAGTTCCCCTACTATAGGCTGCAGTTTTGGTAAGTTTATCGTGTAATTCACTTACTATAAGCTTCATATTGAATGCATATTTCGTCAAATTTCCTTGTAATATAGGTTTTACTTTGAGCGAGCTTTCCGAGGACTTGCATTCCAATAGGCTTCATTATTCGCTTGTTTCTAGTCAAATTCGCTTACTTTAGGCAATAGTTTGAGAGACTTTTTTGTCGAATTCTCTTTCTTTAAGCTTAGATTTCAAAGAGTTTTTCTGCCAATTCCCTTAATATAGGTTTTACTATGACAGAGTTTTTCTTCGAGTTCTCTTAACCTAGTATTTAGTTTCAGTAATTTTTTTGTCGAATTCCATACCATAGGCTTCATTTTGAACGTGTTTTTCGTTGAATTTCCTCTTTCTATAGGTTTTACATTGAGCGAGTTTTTCGATGAATTGCTTTACAATATGATTCATTTTTATCGAGTTTCTTGTTCAATTCCCTTACTATAGGCTTCAGTTAGAGAGACTTTTTCCTCGAATTCCCTCGCTATTGGCTTCCATTTCACAGAGTTTTTCTGCGAAGTTCCTTACTAAAGGTTTCACTGTGAGCGAGTTTTTTGTCAAATTCCCTTACTATAGGCTTCTATTTGAGATACTTTTTTGACGAATTCCTTAACTATTGGTATAAATTTAGAGAGTTTTTCAGCCAATTCTCTTACTATCGTCTTCATTTTGTCCTAGTTGTTCATCGATTTATCTTACTATAGGCTTCAGTTTCAGAAAGTTTATCGTCAAAAACCCTTATTTTAAAACATTTTTTCGTCGAGTTTCCTTGTAGTAAAGGTTTTACTTTTCAGCCAATTCCCTTACTATTGTCTTCTCTTGGAACATGTTTTTGGTCGAGTTCCCTTAATGTAGGGCGCAGTTTGAGTAAGTTTTTTTCTCGAGTTCCATTACTATTGGCTTCGGTTGGAAAGTGTTTTTCATCAAATGTTCTTATACTAGTCCTAAATTTACTGTAGTCTTCTTTATTCGTCAGTTTCTTCTCGAATTCCCTTACAATAGCCTTGATTTTGAGTTTCGCTGAATTCCCTTTCTAGTCCTAAATTTAAGGCACTTTTTCAGGAAATTCCTTTACTTTAGTCTTCACTTTGAGCGAATTTATCGTCGAGTTCCCTTACTATAGGCTTCAGTTTCCGTTGGTTTATTTTCCAGTTCCATTACTGTTGGATTGAGTTTCAGTAACTTTGTCGTCGAATTCCTTAGCCTTCCTTTTGAATGAGTTTTTCGGCGAATTTTCTTGTACTATAGGTTTTACTTCGACGAATTCCTTTGTTAAAGGCTTCCTTTTTTTGTGAGTTTATAGTTGAATTACCATACTATAGGCTTCAGTTGAAGAAATTTTATCGTTGAATTCCCTTATTTTGAACTCGTTTTTCGTCAAATTTCCTTTCCATAGCCTTTAGTTTGACTTTCATCGAATTCCCTTACAATATGCTTATATTTAAGAGTGTTTTTCAGCCAATTCCCTTATTATAATATTTATTTTGGTCCAATTGTATTGGTTTCATTTTGAACAAGTTTTTTGTCGATTTCCCTTATAGCTTCAGTTGTAGTTAGTTTTTCGTTGAATTCTTTTGCTATAGGCTTCACTTTGAGCAATTTTTATGTTGAATTTCCTTATACTACACGTTTTACTCTTGTGTTTTTTGAGGATTATTTTTACTAAAGACATAATTTTTCTTTATTTTCCATTCGAATTCCCTTACTATATGCTTCAGTTTAAGAGACATTTTCGTCGAATACACTTACTATAGGCTTAAATTTAACAAAGTTTTTCAGTCTGTTCTCATACAACTGTCTTCCCTTTGAGTCAGTTTGTCTTCGAATTCCCTTACTATAGGCTTCATTTTGAACGAGTATTCCGTCCAATTTCCTGGTATTACATGTTTTATGTTGAGTGAGTTTTTCTAGAAAATGGTTTACTATAGGCTTCATTTTGCTTGAGTTTATAGTCGAATTCCCATACTATTGGCTTCAGTTTTACAGTATATTTCGACGAATTCCCTTACTACACGCATAAATTTTAGAGTGTTTTCAGCCAATTCCTTTTCAAAAGTCTTCATTTTGAGCGAGGTTTTCTTCGTGTTCCCTTACTATTGGCTTCTGTTTCAGAAAGTTTATCGTCGAATTCCCTTATTTTGAACATGCTTTTTGTCGAATTACCTTGTACAATAGGTTTTACTTTGACCGAGTTTTTGAGGAAATTCTTTACAATATACTTCATTTTTCACAAGTTTATAGTCGAATTCCCTCACTATAGGTGTAAATTTCAGAGAGTTTTTCAGCCAATAACCTTAATATACTCTGCACTTTGAGTGAGTTTTTCGACGAGTTGCCATAGTATTGGCTTAATTTCAGTAAGTTTATTGTCAAATTACGTTACTATAGGCTTCATTATGAAAGAGTATTTCGTTGAATTTCGCGAGTTTCTAGTCAAATTAACTTAATGTAGGCTTCAGTTTGGGACAGTTTTTGGTCGAATTCCCGTTCTATATGCTTAAATTTAATAGAGTTTTTCAGCCAATTCCTTTACTATTGTGTTCACTTAGAGTATTTTTTCGTCAAGTTCCCTTACTTTAGGCTTCAGTTTGATTAAGTTTATCGTCGAGTTCCCCAACTATTTGCTTCAGTTTCAGAAACTTTATAATCAAATTCCCTTACTATAGGCTTCATTTTGAACGAGTTTTTCGTCGAATTTCCTTGAACTATACGTTTTACTTTCAGCGAGTTTTTCGAGGAATTTCTTTACTATATGCTTCATTATTCGTTAGTTTATTGTGGTATTCCATTATTATAGGCTTCTGTTTGAGAAACGTTTTCAATGAATTCCCTTACTATAGGCGTAAATATACTCTTAACTTTGTGCAAGTTTCTCGTCGAGTTCCCTTACTATAGGCTTCAGTTTCAGAAAGTTTATTGTCGAATTCCCTTATTTTGAACTAGTTTTTCCTAGAATTACCCTGTAGTATAGGTTGTAATTTTGGGTCCCTTACAATTCCCTAGTTTATAGTCGAATTCCCATACTATAGGGTTCAGTTTTAGGGACTTTTTCTATGAAGTCCTTTACTATTGGCGTCAATTTCGGAGAACTTTTTATCCAATTCCGTTTCTATAGTCTTTAATTTGAGGTTGTTTTTCGTCGAGTTCCCTTACTATAGGCTTCATTTAAATAGGTTTAGCATATTCATTTACTATTAGCTTCATTTTGAATGAGTTTTCACTAGGAATTGCTTTACTATAGGCTTCATTTTTCCCAAGTTTCCAGTCGAATTCCTTTACTATAGCCTTCAATTAGAGAGACTTTTTCGTCGAATTTCCTTAATATAGGTCAAAATTTAAGAGAGTATTTTCAACAAATTCCCTTATTGTTGTCTTCACTTAGAGCGCGTTTTTCATTGAGTTCCCTTACTGTAGGGCATAGTTTAAGTAAATTTTTCATTGGATTCCATTACTATTGGTTTCACTTGGAGCGAGGTTTTTCGTCGAATTTCCTTATACTATATGCTTTACTTTGAGAGAGTCTTAGGAATATTATATTTACTGCAGGCTTCTTTATTTGTGAGTTTCTAGTCAAATTCCCTTACTATTAGCTTCAGTTTGAGGTTCATTGAATTTCCATACTACAGTCATAAATTTAAGGGAGTTTTTCAGCAAATTCCCTTACTATAGTGTTTACTTTGAGATAATTTTTTGTCGAGTTCCCTTACTATAGGCTTCAGTTTCAGTAAGGTTATCGTCAATTTCCCTTACTTTTGGCTTCAGGTTCTGTATGTTTATAGTCAAATTACCTTACTGTAGGCTTGATTTTGAACGAGTTTTTCGTCATATTACCTTGTACTATAGGTTATACTTTGAACGAGTTTTCCGAGGAATTCCTTTACTATAGGCTTCATTTTTTCACGAGATTCTAGTCGAATTCCCTTACTAGAGGCTTCAGTTTGGGAGTCTTTTATGTCAAATTCCATTACTATAGGCTTAGATTTCAGAGTGTTTTCAGGCAATTCCATTGCTACAGCCTTCACTTTGAGTGAGTTCTTAATCGAGTTCCCTTACTATAGGCATCAGATTCAGTAAGTTCGTAGTCGAATTATCTTACTATAGGCTTCATTTTGAATGAGATTTTCATCAAATTTACTGGAACAAAATGTTTTTCTTTAAGCGAGTTGTCGACGAATTGCTTTACAATAGGGCTTCTTTTTACGTCAAATTCCCTTACTATAGGCGTAGATTTCTGTGAGTTTTTCTGCTGATTCCTTTGCTATAGGCTTAACTATAAGTGAGTTTTTCGTCGAGTCCCTTATTTAGGCTTCAATTTAATTAAGATTTTTGTCAAATTTCCCTACTATAGGCGTCGTTTGGAGAGAGTTTTTCAAATAATTTCCTTATACTATAGGTTTTACTTTGCGCGAGTTTATCGAGGAATTGCTTTACTATAGGCTTCATTTTTGGCGAGTTTGTAGTTGAATTCTGTTACTATGACCATCAGTTTTAGAGGCTTTTTCGTCGAATTTCCTAACTATGGGTTTAAATTTAAGAGAGTTTTTCAGCCAATTCCCTTACTTTAGTCTTCACTTTGAGCGCACTTTCTTTCAACTTTCCTCACTGTAGGCTTCACTTTGAGCTTGTTTCTCGTCGAATTTCCTTATATAAAAGGTTTTTTACTTTGAGTGAGTTTTTCACGGATTATCTTTCCTATAGGCTTCATTTTTCTTAATTTTCCAATCAAATACCCTTACTATAGCCTTTTGTTTGAGAGACATTTTCGTCTTATTCCCCTACTATGGGCGGAAATTTAAGTTAGTTTTTAGCAAATTCCCTTACTATTGTTGTCACTTTGACAGAGTTTTTTCGTCAAGTTTCCTTTCTATGGGCTTCATTTTTCCCGAGTTTCTTTTCATATCCCCTTACCGGCTTCAGATTCAGAGACTTTTTCCTTGAATTCCCTTACTGTACGTTTAAATTTCAGTATTTTTCAAGAGAGTCTCTAACTATAGGTTTCACTATGAGCGAGTTTTTCGTCGAGTTCCCTTAATATAGGCTTCAGTTTTAGTTAGTTTTTTTGTCAAATTGCCTTACTATGGGCTTCATTTTGAGCGAGGTTTTTGTCGAGTTTCCTTATACTATAGGTTTTACTTTGAGGGAGTTTTTTGAAGAATTTCTTTACAATTAGCTTCATTTTTCACGAGTTTCTTGTCGAACTCCGTTACTATAGGGTTCAGTATGAGAGAATATTTCGATGAATCCCATACTATAGGCACTTACTATAGTCTTCATTTTGAGCTAGTTTATCATTGAGTTCCCTTACTATAGCGTTTAGTTTCAGTAAGTTTATCATCGAATTCGCTTAGTATAGGGTTCATTTTGAACACGTTTTCCGTCGAATTTCCTTGTAGTAGTAGGTTTTACTTTGAGCTAGTTTTTTGAGTAATTGCTTTGCTATAGGAATTATATTTGACGAGTTTCTGGTTGAATTCTCTGACTATTGGCTTAAATTGCAGACAGTTTTTCACCTAATTCCCTTACTATAGGCTTCACTATGAATGAATTTTTCGTCGAGTTCCCATACCATAGGCTTCAATTTTAGTAAGTTCTTCGTTGAATTGTCATACTTTGGGCTTCATTTTGAGGCACTTCTTCTTCAAATTTCCTCATACAATAGGTTTTACTTTGGGCGAGTTTTTGGAGTTATTACTTTACTATAGACTTTAGTTTGAAAGACATTTTCGTCTAATTCCCTTACTCTAGGTTTAAATTCTCAGAGTTTGTCAAGCAATTCCCCTACTATAGTCTTCATTTTGAGCGACTTTTCCGTTAAATTTCCTCACACTATAGATTGTACATTGAGCAACTTTTCCTGGAATTCATTAACTATAGGCTTCATTTTTAGCGAGTTTCAAGTCGAAATCCCTTACTATAGCCATTAATTTTAGAGACTTTTTCGTCGAATTCCCTTAATATAGGCTGAAATCTAAGACAGCTTTTCAGCCAATTCCCATACTATAGTCTTCACTTCGACAGAGTTTATCATCGTGTTCCGTTACAATAGGCTTCAGTTTCAATAAATTTGTGGTCGAGTTCCCTTACAAGAGGCTTCAGTTTCAATAAATTTGTCGTCGAAGGCCCTAACTACAGGCTTAATTTTGAGAGAGTTTTCCTTCGAATTTCTATCTATAATAGGTTTTACTTTGAGCGAGTTATTTGATGAATTAGTTTACAATAGGCTTCATTTTTGCGTGAGTTTCTAGTCGAATTCCCTTACTATAGGCTTCAATTTGAATAAATATTTTTTCCAATTCCCTTACTATAGGCTTAAATTTAAGAGAGTTTTTCAGCCAATTCCCTTACTAAAGGCGTCATTTTGAATTTTCTTGGACAATAGGTTTTACTTTGAGCGAGTTTTCAAGGAATTGCTTTACAATGGGCTTCATTTTTCGAAAGTTTCTAGGCAATTTCCCATACTATCAGCTTCAGTTTGAGAGCTTTTTTCGTAGAATTTCCTTACTGAAGGTTTAAATTTCAGAGAGTTTTTACTCCAATGACCTTAATATAATCTTGACTTGGACCTAGTTATTCGTCGAGTTCCCTTACTCAAAGCTTCATTTTCAGTAAGTTTATCATTGAATTCTCTTACTTTAGGCTTCATTTTTGAACGAGTTTTTGTCGGATTTCCATGTACTTTAGGTTTTACTTTGAGCAAGTTTTTCGAGGAATAGCTTTACTATAGGCTTCATTTTTTGAGGGTTTTTAGTCATATTCCCTCACTATAAGCTTCAGTTTGAGAGTCTTTTTCGTCGAATTTCCTTCCTATAAGCTTAAATTTAATAGAATTTTTCAGCCAATTCCCTTGCTATCACTTTGAGCGAGTTTTTCGTCGAGTTCACTTACTATAAGCATCAGTTTCAATAAGTATTTCGTTTGATTCCCTTACTATAAGCCTCGTTTAGAGAGAGTTTCCTTCAAATTCCTTTGAGCAAGTTTATCGAGGAATTCCTTACTGTAGCCTTCAGTTTGACAGAGTTTTTCGTCAAAGTCCCTTACTATAGCCTTCGTTGAATTCCTATTGGCTCCATTTTTTGTGAGTTTCTAATCGAATTCCCTAACTATAGCCATCAGTTTGAGGTACTTTTTCGTTGAATTCCTTTACGATAGAATCCAACATAAATATAAGAGAATTGTTTTCAGTTCCCTTACTATGGTCCTCAGTTTGAGGGAGTTTTTTGTCGACTTCCCAGACTTTTCACTTCAGTCTCAGTAAGTTTGTCATCGAATTCTTTTGCAATAGGCTTCATTTTGAACGAGTTTTTCCTCGAATTTCCTTCTACTTTAGGTTTTATTTTGAGGGAGCTTTTTGTGGAATTCCTTTGCGCAAGTCTTCATTATTTGCGAGTTTCTAGTCGAATTCCCTTACTATAGGCTTGAGTTTGAGAGACTTTTTCGTCAAATTTCGTTACTCTGAGCTTCATTTAGAGCGATTTTTTTTGTCAAATTTCCTTTCACTACAGGTTTTACGAGACAGTCGAATTCCCTTACTATAGCTTTCAGTTTGAACTTCTTTTTCGCCAAATTAGCTTACTTGAGGCGTAAATTTTAGAGAGATTTTCTACCAATTCCCTTACTTTAGTCTTCACATTGAGGGAGTTTTTCGTCGAGTTCCCTTACTATGGCCTTCAGTTTCAAAAAGTTTATAGTCGAATTCCCTTAATATAGGCTTCATTTTGAACGAGGTTTTCCTCGAATTTCATTCTTGTATAGGTTTTACTTTGATCTAGTTTTACGAGGAATTGGTTTACTATAGGCTTCATATTTCGAGAGTTTCTTGTCAAATTCCCATACTATAGATGTAAATTTAAGAAACGTTTTCAGCCAATTCCCTTACTATAGTCTTCACTTTCAGCGAGCTTTTTGTCGAGTCCCCTTTCTGTAGGGTTTTGTTCCAGTAAGATTATCATTGAATTCCCTTACCATAGGCTCCATTTTAAGGGAGTTTTTCGAGGAATTCCTTTACTATAGACTTCATTTTTTGCTTGTTTCTAGTCGAAAGCCTTTTGTATAAGCTTCTGTTTGAGAGAGTTTTTCATTGAATTCCCTTACTCTAGGCATAAGTTTAAGAGAGTTTTTCAGCCAATTCCCTTACTAAAGGCTTGCATTTGAGGGAAAATTTAGCCAATTCCCTTTACTATAGTGTTCTCTTCGAGCAAGTTCTTCTTCGACTGTGGGCCTCAGTTTGAGTATGTTTTTTGTTGAACTCCATTACTATTGGATTCACTTTGAGCTAGTTTTTTTTTAATTTACTTACACTCTAGGGTTTACTTTGAGTTTTTTTATGATTATATTTTCAATAGGCTTCATTTTTCATGTGTTTCTAGTCGAATTCCCTTATAATAGACTTCAGTTTCAAAGTTTCTCAGCCGATTCCCTTACTGTAGTCTGGACTTTGAGCGATTTATTCGTCGAGTTCCCTTACTCTTGGCTTCATTTTCAGTAAGTTTATTGTCGAATTCCCACACTATTGGCATCATTTGAAATGAGTTTTCTGTCGAATTTCCTTATACTATAGGTTTTACTTTGAGCAAGTTTTTCGAGGAATTACTTTACTATAGGCTTCATTGTTCGGGGAATTACTTTACTATAGGCTTCATTTTTCGGGGAATTACTTTACAATAAGATTCCTTTTTCGTGAGTTTCTAGTCGAATTCCCTTATTATAGGCTTTAGTTTGACAGTCGTTTTCACCGAATTCCCTTACTATGGACTTCACTTTGGGTGAGTTTTTCGTCGAGTGTCCTTACACTATGCTTCACCTTCAGTAAGTCCTTCATCTAATTGCCTTACTATAGGGTTCATTTTGAGGGAGCTTTTCAAGGATTATCTTTACTATTGGCCTCATTTTTCATGAGTTTCTAGTGGAATTCCCTTACTATAGCCATCAGTTTGAGAGACTTTTTCGACGAATTCCCTTTCTATAGGCATAAATTTAAGAAAGTTTTTCAGCCAATTCAATTACTATGGTTTTCACTTTGAGCAAGTTTCGTCGAGTTTCCTAATAAAATAGGTTTTACATTGTATGAGTTTTTCGAGGATTATTGTTAATATAGGCTTCATTTTTTATGTGTTTTCGTCGAATTCCCTGACTATAGGTTAAATTTAAGAGAGTTTTTCAGCCAATTCCCTTACGATAGTCTTCACTTTGAGTGAGGTTTTCGTCAAGTTGGCTTACTGTAGGCTTTAGTTTCAGTAAGTTTTTCGTTGAATTCCCTTAGTATTTGGCTTCCCTTTGTGTGAGTTTTTCTTCGAATTACTTTACTATAGGCTTCAGTTTAAGTGACTTTTTCGTCAAATTCCCTTACCATAGCTTAAATTTTAGAGAGTTTTGCAGCTTGTTCCCTTATAATAGGCTTCACTGTGTCCAAGTTTTTTGTCGAGTTCCCTTACTATAGGCTTTAATTTCTTTAAGTTTTTCTCCTAATTTCCTTTCACTCTAGGTTTCACTTTGAGTCAGTACTTCGAGGAATTACTTTACTATAGGCCTCATTTTGAGAGAATGTTTCTCAAATTCCCTTATTATAGGTTTATATTTGAGAGAGTTTTGCTGCCAATTCCCTTACAATAGTCTTTACTTTGGGCGAGTTTTTTGTCGTGTTCTCTCCCTATATGCTTCAGATCCAGTAAGTTTTTAGTCATATTCCCTTACTATAGTCTTTTACTTTGAGAAATTTTTCCGATGAATTACATTAATATAAGCTTCATTTTTCGCGAGCATTTTTTCATCGAATTCCCAAACTATAGGCTTCAGTTTCAACAAGTTTTTCGTTGAATTCCCTTAATATTGGCTTCACCTTTATCGAGTTTTTCATTGAATTTCCTTATTTTATTGGTTTTACTTTGAACAGGTTTTTCGAGAAATTCCTTTACAATAGCCTTCTTCTTTTGCTAGTTTCTAGTTGAATTCCCTTGCTGTAGGACTCTGTTTAAGAGAATTTTTTTTGGCCAATTCCCTTGCTATTGTCTTCGCTATGAGCGAGTATTTCGTCGTGTTCCCCTACTATAGGCTTCAGATTAAGTAAATGTTTCTTCAAATTTCCTTACTATTGGCTTCCTTTTTCATCGAATTTCCTTATACTATAGGATTTACTTTGAGCAAGTTTTCAAGGAATTACTTTACTATTGGCTTCCTTTTTCAGGAGTTTCTAGTCGAATTTCCTTACTATAGTCTTCACTTTGAGTGAGTTTTTCGTCTAGTTCCCTTTACTATTGGCCTCACTTTGAGAGAGTGTTTCGTCGAATTTCCTTCTACTATAGACATTGAGTGTGCTTTTCGAGGATTATCTTTACTTAACGTTTCATATTTCGTGAGTTTCCAGTCGAATTCCTTTACTATAGCCTTCAGATTGAGAAACATTTTCTTTGAATTTCCTTTGTACAGTCTTAAATTTTAGAGAATTTTTCTCCCTATTCCCGTACTATTGTCTTCACTTTGAGACTGTTTTTCGTCGAGTTCCCTTACTATAGGCTTTAGTTTGAGTAAGTTTATTGTCGAATTCCCTTACTATAGGCTTCATTTTGAATGAGTTTTTTGTCGAATTTCCTTGAACTATAGGTTTTTCTTTGAGCGATTTTTTCGATGAATTGATTTACAATAGACTTCTTTTTTCGGCAAGTTTGTAGTCGAATTCGCTTACTATAGGCTTCTGTTTCAGAGACATTTAAGTCAAATTTCCTTACTATTTGTTTTACTTTGAGCGATTTTCGAGGATTATCTTTACTATAGGCTTCATTTTTGTGAGTTTACAGTCGAATTCCCTTATTATTTCCTTCAGATGGAGAGACTTTTTCGTCGAATTCCCTTACTATAGGCTTAAATTTAAGGGAGTTTTCCAACCAATTCCCTTAGTCTTCAATTTGACCGAGTTTTGCATGGAATACTCATACTATAGGCTTCAGTTTCAGTAATTTTATCGTCGAATCCCTTACCATTGGCTTGAACGAGTTTGTCGAGGAATTGCTTTTTTATGGGCATCCTACTCCATGAGTTTCTACGGAATTCCCTTACTAAAGGCTTCAGTTTGAGAGAATTTTTCGTCCTATTCCCTTTCTATACACTTCAATTTTAGAGAGTATTTCTACCAATGTCCTTACTATTAGCTTCACTTTGAGCGAGTTTCTCGTCGAGTTCCCTTATTATAGTATTCAGTTTGTGATTCTTGTTAGTCGAATTCCCTTATTTTAGGATTAAAGTTTTGTGTCTTTTTCAGCCAATTCCCTCACTATTGTCTTCACTTTTAGCATGTTTTTCGTCGAGTTCCTTTACTATACTCTTCACTTTGAGCGAGTTTTTCGTCGGATTCCCTTATTATATGCTTCTGTTTCAGATAGTATTTCGTCGATTACCCTTACTATATAGGCTTCATTTTGAACTAGCATTTTCGTCAAATTTCCTTAAACTACACTTTTCACTTTGACCAAGTTTTACCAGGAATTCCATTACTATAGGCTTCATTTTTTTTACAAGTTTGTTGTCGAAATCCCATACTATGCCTTCTGTTTGGGAGACATTTTCATCGAATTTCCTTATTGTAGGCTTAAATTTAAGAGAGTTTTTCAGCCTATTCCCTTACCTAAGTCTTCACTTTGAGCGCGTTTTTCATCGAGTTCCCTTAGAATAGGCGGCTTCATTTTGAATGAGTGATTCATCGAATTTCCTTGTACTATGGGTTTTACTTTGAGTGGGTTTTTCAAGGATTTGCTATATTATGGGCATCCTATTTCGCTAGTTTTTTGTCGACTTCCTATACTACAGTCTTCAGTTATAGATATTTTTTCGTAGTATTCCCATTCTATAGGCTTAGATTCAAGAGAGTTTTGCAGCCAATGGCCTTACTATTACCTTTATTTTGAGCAAGTTTTTCGTCGAGTTCCCTTACTATAGTTTTTACTTTTAGTAAGTTTTCCATCTTTTCCCCTTACTATAGGCCTCATTTTGTGCCATTTTTCTTTAAAATTCCTTGTAATCTTTAGTTTGAGCGAGTTATTCAAAGAATTACTTTACAATAGTCTAGGTCCTATACTATAGGCTTCAGTTTGAGAGACTTTTTCCTTGAATTCCCTTACTGTTGGCTTAAATTAAACAGAGTTTTTCAGCTAATTCCCTTACTATAGTCTTCACTTTTAGGGATTTTTTCATCGAGTTGTCTTACAATAGTCTTCAGTTTCAGTAAGTATTTCGTTGAATTCCCTTTCACTAAGCATCATTTTGAGCGAATGTTTCATCAAATTTCCTTACACTATAACCTTCATTTTTCGAAGAATTCCTGTACTATAGGCTTCATTTTCGCGAGTTTCTAGTCGAATTCCCTTACTATAGCCTTCTGTTTGAGGGACTTTTTCGTTGAATTCCCTTACGTTAGGCTTAAATTTAAGAGAGTTTTTCAGGCTATTTCCTTAATAGTCTCTTCACTCTCAGGCTTGAATTCTCTTAGATAGGCTTCAGTTTCAGTATGTTTATAGTCAAATTTATTTACTATAGGCTTCATTTTGCAATAGGTTTTACTTTGAGCGAGTTTTTTGATGAGCTACATTACAATAGGTGTGTTTTTTGCGAGTTTCTAGTCAAATTCGCTTTCTATAGGGCTCAGTTTGAGAGACTTTTACGTCGAATTCTCTTAATATAGGCTTAGATTTCAGAGAGTTTTTCAGCCAATTACCTTGTCACCGGCTTCACTATGAGCGAGTTTTTTGTCGTGTTCCCTTACTATAGGCTTCAGTTTAAGTAATTGTTTCATCAAATTGCCTTTCTATAGGCTTCATTTTGAGCTAGTTTTTTGTCGAATGTCCTTATTCTATAGGTTTTACTTTGAATGAGTTTTTAGTGGAGTTACTTAAGTATAGGCTGCATTTTTAAGGAGTTCCTAATCGAATTCTCTTACTATAGAATTCAGTTTGTGAGACTTTTTCGTCAAATTCCCTTAGTATAGTACGAAATAAATGAGTGTTTTTCAGCCAAATCCTGTACTATAGTCTTCACTTTGAGCGTATTTTTCGTTGAGTTCCCTCACTATAGGCTTCAATTTGAGTATGTATTTCGTGAATACCCTTACTATTAGCTTCATTTTAAATGAATTGTTCGTCAAATTTCCCTACTTTAGCCTTCAGTATCAAGACTATTTTGTCGAATTTTGTTTCTGTAGGCTTAAATTGAAGAGAGTTTTTCTGCCAAATCCCTTACTATAGGCTTCAATTTCAGTAAGTGTTTCGTCGAATTCTCTTACAATGAGCTTCATTTTGAGCGAGTTTTTCTTCAAATTTCCTTACACTATAGGTTTTGCTATGAACAAGTTTTTTGAGAAATTCCTTTACTATAGGCTTCATTTTTCGCGAGCTTCTAGTCGAAGTCGCTCACTATAGCATTCAGGTTGAATGACTTTTTCATCGAAAATCCTTATTATTGGCTTAAATTTAAGAGTGTTTTTCATTTTATTTGCTTTCTATTGTCTTCAATTTGAGAGAGTTTTTCGTCAAATTCCCTTACAATAAGCTTCAATTTGAACGAGTTTTTCATCGAATTTACTTGTACAATAGGTTTTACTTTGAGTTTGATTTTCGAGGAACTCCTTTACTATAGGCTTCATTTTTCCCGAGTTTGTAGTTGAATTGCCTTACTACAGTCTTTAGTTTGAGAGACTTTTTTTTCAAATTCCCTTATTATAGGTTTCACTAAGAGCAACTTTCTTGGTCGAGTTCCATTACTACAGGTTTAGATTTTAGAGAGTTTTTCAGCCAATTCCCTTGTTACAGGCTTCACTATGAGCGAGTTTTTTGTCGTGTTCCCTTACTATAGGCTTCAGTTTAAGTAATTTTTTCATCAAATTGCCTTACTATAGGCTTAATTTTGAGCGAGGTTTATGTTGAATTTCCTTCTTCTATAGGTTTTTACTTTGGGCTACATTTCGAGGAATTACTTTACTATAGGCTTCATTTTTCGCGAGTTTTAGTCGAATTCTCCTACTATAGGCTTTAGTTTGAGAGTCGTTTTTGTTGAATTCCCTTAGTGTAGGGTGAAATATATGAGTGTTTTTCTGCCAAATCCCTTGCTTTAGTCTTCACATTGAGCGATTTTTCGAGGAATTACTTCAATATCGGCTACATTTTTTGCGAGTTTCTAGTTGAATTCCCAGACTACAGGCTTCAGTTTGAGTGACTTTTTCTTGGAATTCTCTTAGTGTAAAGGTTTAAATTTATGAGAGTTTTTCAGCCAAATCCCTTACTATAGACTTCACTTTGAGAGAGTATTTTGTCGAGTTCCCTTACAATAGGGTTCAGTATCAGTAAGTTTTTCTTTGAATTCCCTTTCTAATGGCTTCACTTTGATCGAGTTTTTTGTTGAATTTCCTTAAATTATTGGTTTTACTTCGAGCAACTTATTCATGGTATTCCTTTACTATAGGCATTATTTTTCTCTAGTTTCTAGATGAATTCCTTTATTGTATGCTTCAGTTTGAGAGTTTTAGTTTTAGAATTCCCGTACTATAGGATTAAATTTAAGAGTGCTTAGATCCAATTCCCTTACTATTGTCTTCACTTTGAGAGATTTTATGGTCGAGTTCCCTTACTATTGGCTACAGTTTAAGTAATGTTATCGTTGGATTCCCTTACTATAGGGTTCATTTTGAACGATTTTTTTGTCGAATTTCCTTGTACTATTGGTTTTACTTTCAGTGATTTTTTCGATGAATTGCTTTACAATAGGTTTTTTTTTTCAGGAGTAACTAGTCAAATTCGCTTACTATATAGGCTTCAGTCTGAAAGATTTTTGCGTCGAATTCCCTTTGTTTAGGCTTAGATTTTGGAGATTCATTCAGCCAATTCCCTTGCAATAGGCATCACTATGAGCGTGTTTTTCGATGAATTGCTTTACTACAGTTTGTCATTTTCGTGAGTTTCTTGTCGAATTCACTTACTATAGGCTTCAGATTGAGAAACTTTTTCGTCCAATTCCCTTTGTATAGGCTTGGATGTCGGAGATTCTTTCAGCCAATTTCCTCTCTCTCGGCTTCACTATGAGCGAGTTTTTCGTCAAGTTCCCTTACTATAGGCTTTAGTTTAAGTAAGTTTTTTGGTCAAATTGCCTTACTATTGGTTTCGATTTGAGCAGGTTTTTCGTCGACTTTTCAAATAAAATATTTTTTACTTTGAGCATGTTTTTCAAGTAATTACTTCACTATTGGCTTCATTTTTCGCAAGTTTCTAGTCGAATTTCCTTACTATAGGCTTCTTTTAGTGACATTTTTCGTAGAATTCCCATAGTGTATCGGTTTAAATTTATGAGAGTTTTTCAGCCGTATCCCTTACTATAGTCTTCACTTTGAGAGAGTTTTTTGTCTGGTTCCCTTATTATATGCTTCAGTTTAAATTAGTGTTCGTCAAAGTCCCTTCCAATGAGCTTCATTTTGACCAAGTTTTTTGTCAAATTTCCTTACACCATAGGTTTTACTATGAGCAAGTTTTTCAAGGAATTCTTTTACTTTATGTTAAATTTTTTGAGAGACATTTTTGACGAATTTCCTCACTATAGGCTTTAAAATAATTCACAACAAAGTATAGGCTAAGAAAGGCTTTATACCTCGAGGATTTTTGTGCATTACATTTAAAACTTTTTTTCATAGTAATACTTAAATCCTACACAGTTTATGGGGGATCAGTAAAAACTAGAAAAATAAAAGAAAGAACTATGTATCTACTATATAAAATTTACTTGCCGCTTTTCACTCCCAATCCCTTGGCTAAAAATGTAATAACTAAAATTTAGATCTGGTGTAATACTCTTGATAGGTTGACAAAGAAAAGTTCAGTAGCATGACTCCCCCTTAATCTCATTTAACTAAAACTATTGAGCAAATGTTCTAATTAATTCAGATTTTAAACACGAATTTAATCAACCCAAACTAAACTAAACATACCAGCATGTTCAAAGTAGTTGGTTTAAATCATGCTTTAGTTGAAATTTAGATAGGTGTGACCTCTCCAAACCCAACTATTTGCCTCTTTTAACCATTTTGTTTACCATGTGCATAACAAAACAAAAATTTGTAAATTTAATCAACACACATCAAATGATCAATTTCATGCAGATGAAAATTTTATGCACTACAAATCAGTGTGATTTAAATATGAAAAGTACCAACACTAAATTTAATGAAGTCCAAAGAATCTAAATAATAGCCAAACCAAAATCCAAGGTACTAGAGATTTTCGAAAGACAAATAAAGAACAAAGCTGGAACAAAGCATAAGAAGTCAGAAATTAGAATAAGATCAGGAACGTTCCCCTTTTGAGAGCTTGTTGTGACACATCCCCCAAAGAGAATCGTTTCTTCTCCACAGAAAACAAACCATCATGCTTCCAATGGTCTACCTCTTCTGCAGCATATCCCAGCCTTGTCTCTAGGGAGTGATAAGGGCAAGATAAATCTCCCTTTTTCTCTTTTCTCCAAATAAAATTTCGTGCTCCAAGTCTCTGTTTCAAACATATCACAAAACCCCTATTTATGGGTGATTTTCGGACTGTCTTTCTTTTCCTTCATCAATACAGCAGTTACTGAATTAATAAGCCACTTCTTTGCTTTAATCTCCAAGTCAAAGGCCGAAAAATTGCCCTCTCTTTATCCTCTACACGATCTCCAAGTGCATTTCATATTTCCCTCATTTTGCATGCAACTGATCACTTATTTTTCCTCTTTCCTGGTTGAATTGAATAAGGGTAGTTGAGTGAAAATATGATTTAAGTTAGGGGGCATTTTTGTCAATCGATTTTCTGCCCTTGTTTCTACTTGATTGGGGCTGTCTTTCTGGGATTAATTCGTCCTGGTAGTCATTTCAACTTGGCGATTATTGGGGTACACTTTCTTGGGTGTGGGCTTTCATACGTTTCTTGTTTTCTTCTTTGGTCTTTCACTTGAACAAGCAGGAAGATTGAGCTCAATTTCTGCCAACCCGTCCCGATTCTTAGAAAACACAAAAGACAAATGTTGCTGGTTTCATTGTTAGGATTCTAATTCATCTTCAATCTTCAAAATCTGATCAAATACTAAGATTTTAAGACCAAAATATGAAAGATAGTTAAATCCTTGAAAAACAACTAATTCCACAGCTTTATCAACTAAAAATAGAAATTAGCCATTCAAAACTCAAAATTGATAAATCTTTGCAAATAAACTCAAATGATGTCAAACATATAACCAAAGTAATTAAGTTGAAGTGATCGAAATCTGTGAAAATATGTACTTATCAAAATCCCCCACACTAAAACTTTGGTCACCCTCGAAAAAAGCAATATATTTGCATTTTGTTTTTTAAACAAAGTCCATAGGATGTATAGCTTCCAAGTAAAATGATCAATTTACCTTAAAAAGTCAGAACACTCCTTGAACAACAAACTCATTTAACAGATAACTGATTGGCAATCATTTCCACTCATACATAGAACAAACCAACATGGCAAACCCTCACTAGGCAAAACACTCAGCTCTTATATGTTAAAAAAGGGTTATGTGTTTCGCTCAACATCCTTCCATGAACCTGTTTTGCCATAAGCTTGCATGTCAATCCTGTCTCCACTACTTAGAATAATGCATAACAAGAATCAAAAGGTCTTTCATTGGGTTGTAATGGGGCTAGGGACAAAAGGTATGGAGAATTTTGGATAAAGTGGAGCTAAATCATAGAAACTTGTAGAGCATAACACCAAGCACTTGCTTCTCCCAACTCATTTCCATGATAAGAAATATAGAATGAGTTATATTCATCAGACACAAATAAAATTTTCTCCTCTTGTATTTTTTGTAGAACTCTTTCTTTCTTTTCAACATTTTTTTTTCTTCTTCTTTTTTTTTGGAATTGTAACCAGAGGATTATATTGACGATAAAACTTGAAATGATGAATACATTAGAAGCATAATACCCTTTCACCTCACCACTTACTCATAACTAGAAAAATGAAACATTAACCCATCCTTGTCAACATCCAAATGCTCCACTAGTCCTATGATTGGCTAGAAATATTTGTTTTACAGGATTAAGATTATTTTTGTGAGTTTAGTAAATCGAAGAAAAGGTTTCACGAGGGCTAAAAATTGGCTCACTAAAGTCACAATATTCAAGGGTAGGCTAATTTGGCTATGTGGGGTTGAAATTCCTATTTGCCTTTTTCATCTTCATGTATGCATTTATCAATGTAGTCACAACAAGTATATCAATGGAAGTTCTAGAGATACAGAATCATGAAAGTATCTCACATGAAAAGAAATATGAGACTGAAATTAATGTGTCAGTCATATAGGCACAAATATCTCACTGCTTTGTTTTTTTGTTTACCATACTTAACCACCCTATTTCTAAGTCAAACATCATGCCAACTAGTCACAAGTAGAGAGTTAAATTCATTCAATCATGCTACGAAATTTTCAAACCAATTGTTCCATACTTTTAGCTAAACAACCTAAAACCATTCAAAAAAACTCAGTAAAATAAGCAACAATACAAAGGTTTTTTGAAAACAAAATCAAAATAGGGAAAACATTCACTCCCCCCACTCTAAAACCTTACATTGTCCCCAATGTAAGACCCAAGATTAGATTAAAACAAGTCTAAGCAAATGGTCGGCACTTATTCAAATTTTTCTTTAACAATGAAAAACTAAAAACGAAAACAAGTCTAAAAAATTAAAGAAAATAAAGTTTAAAGAAAAGTAATCTAATAACAATGATTAGATCTTCCCTTCTCTGGTTGACGGGACTTCCAAATGGATATCTTCAATAAATTTTAATGGTGCTGGTTCATGAAATTCTTTCAACCTGTGACCATTCACTTTGAAAGTCCTACCTGTGTCAAGGCCCTTAAGTTCCACTGCACCATGAGGAAAAGACATTAGTAACAAACAAAGGGACCAATCCAACGTGAGTGAAGCTTACCAGGAATTAATTTTAATCTACAATTGAAGAGTAAAACATTTTTCTCAATGTAAAAGGATTTCCTGTTAATCATTTTATCATGAAATGCTTTGGTCTTCTCCTTGTATATTCTAGCATTCTCATATGCCCCCATCCTTAATTCCTCTAACTCATACAATTGTAACTTTCTTTCAATACCAGATTGAGCATAATCTAAGTCCAGATTGAACATAATCTAAGTTACATTGCTTCGCTACCCAATAGGACTTTTGCACATTCTCAGCTGGCAAGTGACAAGCTTAACCATATAGCGACCTATAAGGAGACATACGTATAGGAGTTTTGAATGCTGTCCTATAAGTCCAGAGAGCGTCATCCAAACAAAGACTCCAATCCCTCCTTGATGGATTGACCATCTTTGCTAGAATATATTTGATCTTCCTATTCGAAATTTCAGCTTGTCCAGTTGTTTGAGGATGGTATGTAGTGGAGGTGAGATGTGTGACATGGTACATCTCAAGAAGGGCACCGAAGTTCTAATACAGAAATGAGTACCACGATCACTTTGACACATAATCCACATCTAAAATGATGTAAGTATAACCAAAAGATGATGGAAATGGTCCCATGAAATTAGTATCCCACACATCAAAGATCTCACAAATAACATACCAGACTGAGGCATTTCATTATTTCTAGAAAAATTACCAAATCTTTGGCACTCTTCACATGACTTACAAAACAAATATGCATCTCTATTCAAAGTAGCCCAATAAAATCCGCACTCAAGAGCCTTGTGTGCTGTTCTTCTTGGTCCGAAATGTCCACCAACTTCAGAACTGTGACAAAAAGTAAGAATAGATAAGAATTCAGATTCATTAACACATCTCCTACTTGCCAGATCAGAACAAGATTTCCATAAGTAATGATCCTCCCAAAAATAGTATTTAGAGTCAGCCTTGATTTTATCTTTCTGAGCACATGTCAAGTCATTGGGAAAAGTCCTAGTCACTAAATAATTGACAATATCTGGATACAAAGGGGTTTCCATAAATAAAGAATACAATTGCTCCTTTGGAAAAACATCAGAAATCATAGGCCAATCTTCTTTAGGGACTATCCTACTAAGGTGAGCAGCCACCAAAATCTCAGCCCCTTTCTTTTCTCTGATCTCTAACTCAAATTCCTGCAACAAAAGAATCCACCTCAGCAATCTAGGCTTTGATTCTTTCTTCTTCAATAAGTACTTTAAAACAGCATGATCAGAAAAAACAATTACCTTCGTCCCAAGTAAATAAGAACGAAACTTCTCTAAAGCAAACACAATAGCAAGCATTTCTTTTTGTCACCTTGTGTAGTTACATTGGGCAGGATCAAGTATTTTAGAAGCATAAAAAATTACATAAGGTTCCCTACCTCTTCTTTGCCCTAACACAGGACCCACCGCTTTGTCAATTGCATCACACATAATTTCAAAAGGTAAAAGTCCAATCAGGAGATCGAACAATTGGAGCTGCAGTTAACTTGATTTTCAAATCATCGAAAGCCTTTTTACACTCATCATTGAAATTAAAAGAAACATCTTTTGCAAGTAACGCATATAAAGGAGATGTAATTTTTGAGAAATCCTTGATAAAACGTTGATTGAAGCCAGCATGCCCTAAAAATGATCTGATTTCATGAACACATGTGGGATAAGGCAATTAGCTAATCACTTCTACTTTAGCTTTATCAATTTCTAACCCTTTGGCACTTACAATATGTCAAAGGACAATTCCGTGTTCAACCATGAAACGACATTTTTCAAAATTTAACACAAGGTTAGTGTCAATGCACTTTTTCAAAACAAGAGACAAATTATGGAAACATTCATTAAAAGAATCACCAAAAACATTAAAATCATCCATAAATACCTTCATGTTATGCTCAATTAAATCTGAAAATATGCTCATCATGCATCTTTGAAACATACAAGGGGCATTGCAAAGTCCAAATGGCATTCTCCTAAACGTAAATGTACCAAATGGGCATGTAAAGGTGGTTTGTTATTGATCTTCAGGAGCTATAGGAAAACAAAAGAAAGATTTCCCTGCTAACCTGTCCAACATTTGATCAGTAGAAGGTAGTGGAAAATGATCTTTTCTAGTAGCTTGGTTAAGCTTCCTATAATCAAAGCATACTCTCCACCCATTGGAAATTTTTGCAGGAACAGATTCCCCTTTTACATTTTCTATAACAGTCATTCCTGTTTTTTTGGGTACTACATGGATAAGACTTACCCATTTGGAATCAGAGAGAGGGTATATTACTCCTACATTTAACCACTTTAAAATTTCTTTCTTCACAACCTCCATCATCGGATGATTCAATCGACGTTGAACATCTCTGAATGGTTTGGAATTATCCTCTAAATTGTATCCAATGCATACATAAAGTGGGACTTATACCTTTAATATCAGCAATAGTCCAACCGATAGCCTCCTTGTGCTCCTTTAACACATTCCACAATTTCTCTTCTCTCGATGAAACAAAAGAACTAGAAATAATTATAGGAAGAGCGGTTTCATCACCAAGGAAGGCATATTTCAGATTAGATGGAAGGGGTTTCAGTTCCAGCTTTAGCGCCTGCAAAATAGAAGGCAACATTTTAGAATAAGAAGCTGCAAAATCTTTCTGGGTGCAGTGCCTCAGCGTCAAGATACAACGCCGGAGCGTTCATCCTCCCTTATCCAGTAGCTCGGTGAAAGAAACCTTTGAGAGAGTGCTCGACCTTGCATGTGCAGCGCCTCGGCGACAGAAGCCAGTTCTGGAGTGCTGGCGACACAAGGGACAACATAACACGATGCCAATGAATCGTATGGTGCCACACTTGGAGGAGTCCTATGCCGTGTGGCGCCACATCACTTAGGGCACCAAAAAAATGGAAATATTTCAGTCACTCCTATAAAGAGGCATATAAACGCACTTTGGCATCGTGCCTCCACTCCTCAGTGGCGGTGTAAGCATCAGTAGTGAAGCAGAGACACATTAGGCATTCAAGGAAGAAGAAAGAGCAGTTCAAGAGCAAACGGGAAGTATATTGCCTTTGTTTTACCTTCTTTATCTGACCTATCATGTATTTAATGTTAATGGATAGGGATTTTTTGCGATTCCCGAATATGTGTAGCTAAGCTTCATTAGGGGGTAAGTGATGTAATGTGATATCGGGTTTGAATTCATGTAATTTAAGCTATTTCGGTTAATATAGTGTAATCAATCTTTAATTTAGTGTGAGTGGCCATTGGGGAGCTTTTAACAGGAGGAGATTGTCGACCACCACATGTTCATCTTATCATTTCGCTGAGACTGAGAGGTAATACGAAAGGATACCACCACTCTGTGTGTGATCCCCAAATTGACCGTGTTCTATCAGAGGCAGGTGAGGGTGAGCAGGTGGACTTCGAGACAAACATCCAGACACATTTGGTCACTTTAGGCTGAGCATTCATTGGCACTTGATTTAGACCTGTGACATCGAGAGACATATTAGGCTAATGAGGGGGCATGGTCGTAGCACCTCGAGAGAGGTTACGCATAGGGAATTCCAGACCCATTAACGAGCCAGAGATTGCACACATAGCTAAATTGCATAATTCCCACCCTTAATTACTTGAAATATTTCCCCTGACATGTAATCTACCTCGTCTCGAGCGTGTGAACACGTATCACTTAGGAACTATTGTAAGTAGATAATTAGTATCTTTTTTGTAGTTTTGCATCTGGATACTGTGACAATTTTCTTTAATTGTAGAAGTTAGATAAGGCTATAGAGAATTTTTGGTTAATAAGTGGTATAGTCATCGTGGGGTCGTTCTCTACTCGTCCAGTGTATTAGTTGGGGTAACGTGTGCACTTGCACATGGGCAGAATTTTAAAGTGTCGTATTAGCCCAACCAGTCACCCATATGCTGGATCTGACCAGGTTGTTCTGGGCAATGGTTCAGTTCTGGCTATTTCGTCTGTTGGGAAAGTTAATCTCAGTCCTTCTTCATCACATAGAGATGTCCAGTTTGTTCCTTCATCACTTAAAAATCTATTGTCGGTTTCCAAAATCACTTACGATCATAACATTCAGTTACATTTAATTCTGATGGGTTTTCTGTACAGGAATCAATTACTGGCAGAACCTTGCAGTTGGGGCGGAATAAGCATGGATTCTACGTCGTCGATCACACTGCAACTCCATGCTGTTTTCTTTCTGCAAGATCTCAATTTTCGATTTGGCATAAGCGTTTAGGTCATCCGAGTAGTCAGATTATTCACAATGTCTTTCGGTCTTTAAACATTCAAGTTTCCAAATTTAATAATACTAGTGATTGTTGCAATGCTTTTTGAGTTTCTAAATCTCTTCGCTTTCCTTTTCCTGTGTTCAACTCTAGCTCTGACCCCACTACACACAATTTCAGCGGATGTGTGGGGCCCATGCTCAATTACATCTTTTAATGGTTTCACATACGGTTTTTTTAATGAATAATTTTAGTTGATCTACTTGGATCTACTTTCTCTATGCAAAATCAGAAGTGTTCATCTCTTTTGTTCACTTTAAAAATAAGTTTGAAAACTTATTTTCTTCTAAAATTACGTTCTTTTAATCAGATGGTGGAATTGAGTTTGTTAACTCCAACTTCAAGCACCTTTTTCTTCAATCAGGCATTCATTACTAAATTTTGTGCCCTTACACTCCACAGGAAAATAGCATACGAGCGCAAGCACAGACACATAGTTGAGATGGGTCTTACGTTGTTTGCCCAAACATCTATGTCTAAACTGCATTGGGACTGGGTTTCTTCTACTGTGTCTTATCTTATCAATCGCCTTCCCACTCCTTTGATGTCTTTCAAAAGTCCATATGAATGCTTATTTAATAAAAAGTCGAATTATTCTTCTCTTCAAGTATTTGGTTGCTCATGCTACCCTTGTTTGCGTCCTTACTCTGCTCCTAAATTGGATGACAGATCCAAGCCTTGTGTATTCTCTGTTAGTTAACCAATCATAAAGGTTATATGTACATTTATCCTCAGATACGTCGTACCTTGATCTGCCAATGTGTGATCTTCGACGGGACGTCCAACACCCGTCCCACCACCTCAATCCTGTAAAATTACTGGCCCTTTTGTTGTCTAGTTCAACCCATGCTGCTCCAACGCTGTTTTCATCTCCACCACCTCAAAGTTATATAGCGGTCTCTCCACCCATAGCTGACAGTGTGCCTTGTTCTTTCCCACACAGTCTAGTGCAGAGTCCCTGACACAGGACCCTCTTCCTCATCTCCTACGTCTTCTATCTAATCACCTCTCTCTACGGCTCTGCCACTGGCCCATCTAGGTACCATCCTATGACCACTAGCTCATTGACTGGTCACCTCAAACCCAAGGTGTACTCATCTGCTCATCATCCTACTACCCTTACTCCTTTGCTAGTTGAACCAACTTCCTACAGTCAAATTGTGAAACATGTGGAATGGTGTGAGGCCATGCAATCCGAGTTTAAAGCTCTTTTGGCTAAAAACACTTGGAGACTTGTTTCTTTACCACAAGGGTGATGTGCCATTGGGTACAAATGGGTATTTTATCTGAAGACGAAGTCCGATGGCAGCATTGATAGATGCAAGGCTCGTTTAGTAGCTAAATGTTTTACATACAAAAAAGGACAATATTATTTCGAAACATTCAGCCCGGTGGTTAAACCGGTTATAGTTCAGATGGTTGTTACCTTGGCTGTTATTAAAGGGTGGCCCATCCGATAGCTCGACATCAGGAATGCTTTTTTAAATAGATTTCTGACGGAGGAGGTTTATATGGTGCGCCCGGGTTTGTTGATAAAACTCAACCTCATGTAATTTGTTGCCTTCAAGTCTCTTTACGATTTAAATCAAAGGCCACAGGACTGGTATTATAAACTCACCTCCACTCTTATTACTCATGGCTTCGTTCTTATACGGGCAGATTCATTTCCATTTTGCTACAGTATCAATTCCACAAAATACATTCTAGTGTGTGCGGACGATATTATTATTTTGGCAGCTCTTCCACAGAGATTGATGCAATTATTTCTAGTCTTCAAAAAGAATTTTCGGTTAAGGACCTTGAACCACTGCACTATTTTCCTTAGCTGTGAAGTTCATAGCAGCAGTGCCGACATCAATCTATATCCATCCAGGTACACATTGTCTCTTCTCAGTCACCTTGGTCTCCAAGATGCCAAGCCTCTGTCCACGGCCGTGGCCACAGAAAGCAAACTCTAAAAATTACAATGTACCCCTCTCGAAGATGCCTCCGAATATCGTTCTACTCTAGGTGCTCCACAGTGAACTTTATACATCGGTTGATACATTTTTTTAACTTTGTAATTCATTGAAAATGTAAAAAAGGCTCATTTTTAATAGCATATTTACAGACAAAGAGAGGCTATCGATGTGCTTATGAAGGCCATGGGACAAAAATCCACCCATTCAAATGTTGTGACGAGGGGAGGGGGCTGACAGGATTTGTCAAATGTAATGGATTCTGGTGTCACATTAAGGAGCCAGCTGGTGACTCACATATGGAAAAACAAAAATGTGAACGACATTAGTAACAGAGTGGAAAGTCAAGATTCACTCCTCTCTCAGTCCTAATGCTTAAAACAAGCCTACCAACGTCTCTCTTCTTTGTTTTTGTGACTGACTATTTTTCCTTTCAATCTAATTAATTCTTTTTTTAAGTGATTGATTCTCTTTTCTCTACAAATACAGTTGAAATGATTGAACGTATTTGCCTTTTCCTTTTATAGTAACATATTAACACACAACTAGAAAACGTGATTATACCGATGGTTTTGAGGTAAACCCTCGATAGAAAGTTTTTTACCGTGTTTTTTTGTTTAAATGCCGCTAGAAGTATAAATTAAGGACTCTCTCTTCAGTAGTCCTCATCCCATTAGGTTTCCTTCTTCAATATTCTTCTTCCTGCCATAGTGTCTCCTGATATCCCAACCACATTGCTTCAAAAATTGCAGCTTAGTTGGTTGATCATTCAGTTTTGAGCGATGTGGTTCCTAAATTTGGTTAGTTATTTTGGGATAAATCTCTGACCCAACTTTACAAACTTCGTTGCTGACCGTCACTCTGTTCAGGTATTTTGTATTTTTGTTTTTCATTAATTTCACTCTTTTGTTCATTGTTTGTTTGTCAATTTTATGTTTCAATTTACTCTCTTCTAATCTTTGCTAGCTTATGTAAAAAATCTCTTTCTTATTCACAATGGCTATCCGTAAAGTTATTTTCTCACTTTTTTTCTTATTCCTGTTTCAATAAGTTCTCTCTCTTAGATCATTCAATTCTTGTGAAAGTAAATTTTGGTGTCAATTTTCTTGTTTGTGTTATTGTTGCAGTGTCAGTTTTCTCTTCTATGGAGAGTTTAGACAGTCGAGATATTGTCACATGTCAAATTAACTGTTTGACTCCTATGATCAGTGTTTGTGAGAAGGGCAGAGGGATCAATACAAACCACATATTGCACCACTTAGCGACCTTGTTGTTCATGGGAGCAACGGTGTTGACCTTTGCAAGTGCAGAAGGGGCCTTGGTGGGGAAGAGCAGAACAATCATTGGAGTGAAGGCTGTGGAGGGAGCAGGGCGGATTCTAACGAGAGAATAAGAGGTTTGATAGGGCCCGAGTGCGGGCTCGGGCAGGAAAGAGAGGAAATTTGATAGAAATAATAGGCAAGTTTTCCCAGAGCTCTTAAAAAAAGTCCTGGTAAAGCATAATTCTACTGGAGGATTTATTAAGCTCTCCTTGGTCTAAATCGTACCTAAGTTAATTTAGCAACATGTGCGCAAGTGCGTGTGTCATATCGGGTAATACAATGGAGAGTCCAGGTCGATCCCATGGCGAAGTGTGAATTGAACACTATAATTATGTCCGTTTAATTATATCTGGTCAAGACAATCTATTGAGATGAGAATTAAAAATAACTATGAGAAAAGCTAACCTAAAATAATCCTACTATGAGTCAGACTTGAGGGACTTAATTAAGCACTAGAGGATGTGTTTACCTACTACTTTGCTCTATATACTAGCTAAAATCCATTACTTGGGTGTTTTATCGAACACTTAGCAGATCGGAGAAACCAGTACATGCAGCCCTTTCTCGAGGTGTTAGGACCATGCCTCCCTCCATAGCTCTATTGTCTCTAGAAGCCTTCCTGTGTACCCCTCAACTGCCACAAAATGAACACAGTCAATTTTGAAATCACGCGCTGATTGATGGTTGTTTATCCCAGTATGTTGTTTCTGTCTCAAAGGGAAATCAAATGGATATTAAAAGGTTTTTAAATCTTCTAACATCATAAGCATCCTAAAAGTCAATCACACTAAAAATTTATCGTGCCTAATACTAGCCCAGTACACTACTATCATCATGTAATGGAAGTGTCGTACACTCATAGACATTAAACACAAAGTACAATCACTACAGCTTCCCTAAGGCTAATAATTCAAATACATCAAAATATATGTAACCCTAGACTCAAACACGAATTCCACCATGAAAACATACTAAAGATGATTGAAAAAGAGAAATAGGGAAAGAAGAATCTCAAAAACAATAGCTCCTATGGCAGGAATCGTCCTTCTGGATCGAATCTGCTTCCTCAGCTGCTTGAAATCTGTGCTTTTGAGCTCTCCTCGAGCCCTAGTCTCACCCAAAATTGTCCCCCAAATCGCCCTCTAGTGTTTTTCTTCCGCTCTTCAAAGGATTGTGTCGAAAATGCCAGAACTTCGCCTTTTATAGGTGTGCAAGAAGTTGTCGGGGGCCGTGTGGCATCGCTAGGTGCCAGGCCACTTAAAGGCTCTTACGAGGGTACCCGAGTGCGAATATGGGCACCCATGTGCTGGTTCTGGGCTCTGGGGAACCCATGTGCTAATATGGGCACCCCTGCATTGGTTCTGGGTGCCGGGGCTCTCAAGTGCTAATATGGGTATCCCTGCGCTGCATCTGGGTGCATGGGAACTCATTCCAGAAAGGTACCTGGCATGCAGATTGCAAATGAAATATCTAGCATGCTGGTAATTTCAGATCATGCATTTGAATTAAAAAAAGAAAAATCAATGTTGCTCGGCCAACTACCCTTCTAGCTATTCTTGAGAGACTAACTCATTTAAAATCTATTTTCCCCACTACTTATCAAAGTTTATGGCCCCTACACAATGCTGTCGCTATCAAACCACAACCCATGTACTTGAGCAATTTATCCTAGAAATCCATAAGTTAGTCCCTCTATCCACTGTCACACTAACTGTGAAAAGTTGCTCCTAAGATCGGTAGGGCTTTCCCTAGGTTGTAATGGGGCTAAAGACCAAGGTAGAGAAAAAGCCAATCATGAAAGGTTCATTTTCTCTAATCACATGATTGAGACTAATTAGAGTGAGCTCCCATCAAGAACTTCCCCCACACTTGAGCGTTTACCCTTTTTCAGTCATTTCTTCCTTTTTCTTCCATTAGTTATTTTTCATAATTTATCTTAATTTAGATTAGTCAAACTTTTGGTTTGACTAATCTTTTGACTTGTTTTGCTTTTCAATTATTTCTCTTTCTCTTTCTTTTCTCTATTCATTTTCTTTTATTTTCTTCTCCTTGTCTCTCCAATTGTTTCATTTCACGACAATAGGATCCCACGCTCCATTTCAATTCAATCATGCAATTTGAGAGATCGGACATAGAAAAAAAACGTAAATACAAAAAGGAGATGTCTAAATAAATTTTGGCTTTGTAAAACATAAGGGTCAAAGAGGGCTCAAAATTTATTTGACTAGAGGATATGCTTAGGGTGGCTAGAAAAGCTCAACCGGTCAAAATATTGCCTCCTCAAGTTTCAATTGAAACTAATTTTAGAACCTAGGACAAATATTCAATCACATCACCATTCACACCACATACCAAAAAATAACGAATTAGCCACAAAAATAAATGACTTGTAAGTGGCCTCTTTCAAATCAAACAAGCTAGTATCATCAGTCTAGCAATTCAAGTAATGACCAAGCCCCACACAATTACATTCTGAATCGAAATGCGTGGTCATCATCACAATGCATTCCTACAAATTATAGCACTATATTCAATGCAAAGTCATATTAGATAGATTCAATGTGTATTAATGAATGAAAACATGAATGACTGCATGCTATTTGAATTCTACATCGTCTTCAATGTAGATCATTCTTGAATAAAAACATAGAGGGGTAGAGAACTCCCAGGGTATCACATCAACTGAATGAAGCTTAACTCGGCCATTGGGATGCTCCTCCTTGGAGATCTGCGTTTGAAGCAAAGTCTGCAAAATGACTAAGGAATGCCGAAGCAAGTGAGATTTTGGGTGGCTTTGTTTATTCAAAAATAAATGTATATAAAACGAAAAACATACAAGGACAACTAATGTAAAATTACACTAACTAAAAGCACATGATATGTTAAAGAGAGAGAATTGAAACCAAACTATTGCATTTCAACACAATGAAGAAATTTCTGTCTCTTGAGATCAATATCCTTAGCTTGAAGTCATGACATTGAATCCACTGCCATGAAAGGTCGTGATTTTCTTCTTCATATGAGCATTGAATCCACTGCCACCATTGGTTGGCTACTCCATCCCGGTGGAATGTTGCAAGTGGAATCTTTTGTGTTTCCGTAATATCCTAGTCTGTAAAGAACTGACTTACTTTGTTAAGCCATTAGGATCGCCTCCAAAAAAATTAGGAAAATTGAGTTTAGCTAATTTGGAGGAGAAGAGAGTTTAACTCTCATGGTTTCAGCCTCCGTCTTCGTGATATTGATGTTGTGCATGTGCGTGGTCCCCGGTGCTGTTGTGGTCTCGTTCATTGCACTTTTGAATTGTTTTTACTAATCGTTGCATGTTTTCATGTAGACTCTAGATACAGACCCTTGTGCTGCAGACAATGTTTCGCAAGGAATAGATATCATTTTCAATAATTTTGATCCACTCGTGGTAGGAAATCATGTTGCTCTGATACCAATTGATGGTCTCAATCAGTGTTATACATGAGGCAGAAGTTCAGAGAGAGAGAGAAAAGAAGAAGAGCGTAACAATATTGTAATAATTTTTGGAGTACTCTGTTCCATTTCTCGTACTTTTAAAATACTTACATGGATAAATTTTTACAGATAGTTATAATTACTTACTAACTACCACTCCTGCAGATAATGTGGGTTTGGCTTCATTGTGCGATTTGATCACCGACGTTCTTCAATTGTTGGGCGTTCTTCAACTGTTGGGTGTTCTTCAATTTTTGGGCGTTCTTCAACTGCCGGTCATGCTGCAACCGCTGTCTCGTTCATGGCAATTCCATAACTTCGCTCCTCACTTTCCCTCTATGCTTCTCTCTTTCTCCCTTTGCTTCTCTCTTTCTCCCTTTGCTTCTCTCTTTCTCTCTTTGCTGCTCTCTTTCTCACTTTGCTTCTCACGTTCAGGAAATTTTACTCCTTGAAGATGTTCAGAATATTTTTTTTTATTATTGCATCTATTGGGATAAAAGGTATGTTTTCAGACAAAAATCTATGAATCATCGTTGATATTTTATATCTGTTTCTTAAGCTCAGTTTTGAAATTATTTTCCGATCTTTTTTTTCCTGAAATTCTTTTCTAAATTATTTTCCTGAAGCTCAAGCTTAGCTCAAGGGAGACATGCCGAATCTTACCCAAAGAGAGGATAGTTTGAGTAGGCAGCTTACAAGTGGAACAATATGCAGATACAAAATTAAGAAAATGCTATTTTCATATTTCCGCAAGATAAAGATTAGAACATCAAGAATGCTCTTTTACTCTGTAGTTTATATCCACTATCTCGACTGTGATTTAACTCATCCTGTGAGATGTGTTCATTTTATAGAGGTGGAAGTGGCACATTCACTTCTATGTTTCTATCTTTTCGAAGTTGTCATGCAGATAAAGATAAGAACACATAACCTTGGTTGTGAAGTTTGAGCAAGTTTTCAATGTTGTTTCATATGGATATCCTGGGTCAATGAAATATCTAACCGTTGAGAGCAAACCCTTGAACAACAGAGAGTGTATCATTTTAATTTCTAATCTTTTGAAGATTAGGTTTCTCCTTTTCTTACCACATTAGCTGCAAATATCAGATAACCTCCAAAAGAAACTACCTTTCCTACTGTATAATGTCCCTGGCCTGATCAAGCTCTCCTATGGCCTCATACTTTCTGTAATATTAAACGGCAGATGAACTACAAAGTGAAAGTGTATGCTGCTGGAGATCCAAACAGCTAGCAACATGTTTAGGATCTTCCGGATATTAAGATTGTAGCTGGAACCACTTCATGTTGTATATATAGTAGACGTTTGAGCTTAAAATATTAAAAATTTAAATTAAGAATATGCTAGGATCTTACGATGGTTTAGTAAATAAATATTACATGTAGAAATGGATCATGCATACTTATCATTCTTTCTTTTCTCAAGAGTAAAAATGTAAAAAAAAGAAGATTCAATTTGATATACCATATTCATTCAGGATTCATGAACTGTACAGCTCCAGGTTCTTGTTTATTTAAACCCTTTTTTTTTTTTTTTTTCCGAAGTGATAGGATTCTGAAAATATACCTAACTCCATGTTGATATGTAATACTGTAATTCACTCTCTTATTGTATATAAGCAAGATGTACTGACGATATTTTACAAGTGTTAAGCAGCAACTAAGCCAATTGTTTGTTGGGTCTTTATCTTTTGTGAGGCAAAATCGTTATTTCATGACAAAACATCTCATACCCAGTTCATTCACCGGTTGATGGTTGAACCCAATTGGATGTTTTATGCATATTTCATCTTGCAGTTATAAGTTAGCATGTAATAGTAATTTATTAAATGTAATTTGTTTTATCCCTATAGATGTTACCTGTTCAACTAGAAAAAGAGAAAAATGTTGGTGGTAGCAAAGGAGCACGAGTGAGAGGATCCTACATGACATGGACTGGAAACGAAAACCAAGTGATCTTAAGCTTATTGGTAGAGTTAGTTGAAAAGCGCAACAAACACATGGATGGAACGTTTTCAAAAGCATTAATTGAAGGGGAAGAACTACCTAAATTCCATTGAATTTTTTGCAGTAACAATAAATTTGAGGATTACAAAGCCATTTAGAAAACATGGAAGAGGACTTACTCTACCATAGCCGGTATGTTGAGTACCGGCAGTGGATTTGGATAGAATGCAGATACAAAACGAGTAACTATGGATGATGAATTTTGGGATTGTTACATCAAGGTAAAATCAGAAATTCCACTCTTAGATATTTTATAAGAGTCGTGCTTGCTGCACCTTTCGTAATACTTATCCCACGTATATGTTAATCTAATCCCTTAAAAATATAAAAAATATTTTTAATTTTTTAAAATCCTATATTCTAAAGGATAAACCCTACGCATCAATGGTTTAGATTAATATTGGATAGTTACTGTGCATAGGTGCAACTAGCTCTTTCCATTTTATGATATATGAGATAATGACGCAAGAAAAATTACCTTGTTACTGTGGAGAAAATATAGGGAACAAGGATGTGACTACTTTGAGAAGCATCAAATTGTTGTTGGCAATTTAGTTGCTACGGGAATATTTACTCCAAAGGTGTCAATCCATGGTGTTGATAACGACATTGAACTAGATAATGTGCATCTCGATGGAATTAATAATGAGTTTGGCAACTATGAAGTTTGTGATGACGATTTAAATTTCAATAATATTTCAACAAAAATGTGTAAAGAAATAATCAAAGGTCCACGAATGCATCTCCTAGATTTAAGCGAAGATCAAAGCCGAAGGAAAAAACAATGAAGTTGGTGCTAACTCTCTTTTTGATATTATTGCTGAATTGAAAACTATGAACGAGAGAAAGAATAATTGACAATGGCTAATGGTTGTCAATGAAATCCCTTATTTAAACCCAATACTGTAGTCTATGGCACCTAAACGTTTGATGCCTCATGAGAATAAAGTTACATTTAGTTCAATGAATTAAAAAGAGTGTAGAGCCTTATTGGCTTGGAAGACCGACATGAATTTTTTTCTCTTTTTTTATAGTTGAATTTGATTATGAGATAGACATTGATTATCTTTTGTAATGAATATTTTGTTATTTCCACCATTTGTAATTTTATTTTCTCAATGGTTATAATTTTTTATATATCACAAGTTTGTCTGATACGGAGTCTTTTGAAATACAACTCTATGATTGATTGTCATATGATGAGAAGATGATGACAATGGCTGCCACTTGTGCAAGTATTGCTGCTTATAGTTTAACTAATAATAGTAAGCCTCCACATGAAAATAATAGTGTAGAAGGTCCACTTTACATAAGAAGAGCACTTCCAAAAGACCATGCAAAAGATTTTCGATCAAGATATAGGATGACTCTAGTAGCTTTCATGAAATTATGCAGGATATTATGATCAAAATCAATATTGAATGATACAAGATTGTTCTGTAGAAAAACATCAAGGAATTGTTTAATTAACAACTGACAAAAATCAAAAATATTGTGTGACACAAGAGTGGTTTCACCAGCGTGTACATTTACTTCACATTTTAGCAATGTATATTATGAGATCGTGAAGTTGAATGATGAATATATGTCATCCATCTCTGTTGGTACCGTTAAAATATTTGATCTACTCATCGATATTTTCCCTCTTTTTAGGTGAGATACCTATTTATTTTTTATAATAGTTGTATTTTTATTTAGATCTTAATTTTATGTGCAACTATTCAGGAATGCATTGGAGCTATAGAAGGAATAAATATTCCAGCTCAACTGTATGATGATAACTCATCAAGTTTAGAATTATTTATGATAAACTAACTTATGGATGGTTACATCAAGGTAAAAGAACAATATCAATCCTTGAATATAAAAAAAATGATACTAACATAAATTATCTTGTAATTGGAGTGTCACCCAGATTCCAATATATAAATAAATAAATAAAATACAAGGTTGTGACTACATCGAGCAGCTTCAGATTGTTATTGGAAATTTGGTTGCTACGGGAGTATTAGCTCAAGGGGTGTAAATCTATGGTGATGATAACCAAATTCAACTAGATAATGTGGATCTCGAAGGAGTTACTCATGAAGTCAACGACAACGGAGCTTGTGACGAAGATTTAAATTTCAATGATAGCTCAACAACAATACGTAGAAATGGAAATAGTCAAAGATCCACAAATACATCTCCTAGATTCAAGCAAAGAACAAAGCCACAAGCAAAAAACATTGAAGGTGGTACTAACTCTTTTTTCCAAATTCCTGATGATTTAACAACTATGAACGAGAAAGGAATAGTCAACAATACTTAAAAGTTCTCAACGATATCCCTGATTTAGACCCAATATTGAAGTTTATGGCACCAGAACTTTTGAAGATTCACAAGAATAAAGTTGCATTTTCTGCAATGAATCAAGGAGAACGTAGAGCCTGCTTAGCTTGGAAGGCACGTAGGACCTAGATGAATGCTTTTGTCTATTTTTAATAGTCGAATTTTATGATAATTGTCTCAAAAATATATATAGTTACTTGATCATCATAGAAGTTTAGTATTTCAGATAGATATTTTTTGTAATTTAAAGTAAATATTTTGTTATTTCTACCATTATTGATATTAATTTTTCAATGATTATATTTTTTATATATTCCATATTTCATGTCTTATTTAAAGTCTTTTTAAATACAACACTAATTCATCTTCAGATGCTGAGATGATGATGATAATGGCTGCGCTAGAATTGCTACTTATACTTTAACTATTAATAAAAAGTCTCCACGTCAAAATATTAGTGAAGAAGGTCTGCTTTATATAAGATGAGAACTTTCAGAAAACCATCCAAAAGATTTTTGATCAAGATATTGGATGACTCGAGTAGCTTTCATGAAATTATGCAGGATATTATGATCAAAATCATAACAGAATGATATGAGATTGTTCTTGTAGAAGAACAACTAGGAATGTTTTTGTTAACAATGTATTGAGTGAGACGAGTAGTTTCGTCCAACATTTTGGAGAATTAGTTCACATTTTAACAAAGTTTTGAATGTTGTCGTGAAGTTATATGATGAATACATGTCATCAATCTCTATTCCAACCCCTTGTAATATTCAGTCCAGTCATCGATATGATACTTATTTTAAGGTGAGATACCTTTTCTTTATTTTAAAATATTAATTTTATTTTAAAATATTCAGAGTTTATTTATGTTTTTGCTGGTTGGGAAGTGTGATGCATTAAAAAAATCTAATGGACTTCAGTATCATAAGGTAAATTTTAATATTTTAATTATTTTTTGAGTAGATATAAAATAGTTTAATGTGTATTTTTTGGAGTAAAATATTATATAAATTACGTTGGCTATCCAAATAGGCTATAATTTTTAGATCCAATTACAAGAGTATCACAATAATCTTCCACAAAATCCAAAAGAGTTATTTAACTACCGTCATGAATCATTGAGGAATTTGATAGAGAGGATATTTGGTGTTCTAAAATATCGATTTATATTACAAACACCACTACATTTTCCATATCCTCATAGTGTGTAGATAAAGCTAGTGTGTTTCATTCTACATAACATTTTTTGTAAAGAATGTGGAAATGTTGAATTTACTCTTGTAGAACAAAGTGAACAACCATCTGACTTTAATGAAGATGAATTCGATGGTGATGGGGAATCCTGAATAGCTCAATATCGAGTGGAACAAAGTATTAGAGATGACCAATTTGATAATCAAATAAATAAAATGTGGTAAGACTCTCATAATAATATTTGAATCTTATATTCTAATTTAATGTTTTATAATTTTTGTATGTATACATATTTGATTTGATTTGGTCTATTTCACAACATATTTGATTTCACTTTTAAAAAATTCAATTTTATGCATATAATGAACTTTAATTTAATGAATGAAAAATTTTGTTAACATTTTTTTTGAATATGTGAAAAAATATTAGAAATAAAAATAAATATTTACAAATGACTGAAATTGATTAAGTATATTTTGATATAAAATTTCCTCCTAAATTCTTTATATCTACCACTAACACAAGAGTTTTCTAAGAGATATCACTTTCAGAGACTTCAATGTGTAAGACTGTGAAATCCCTCTGAACATCATATTCTCTATTCACCAACAATATCTTTAAAATAAACAATGTGTAAGGGATAAGTTATAAACCAATGGATAAAACTTGACCATATCTTTAACCCAAAAAAGTAAGCGGAATTATCCTAACAGAGTTAACCAATTCCCAATATCATGATATTTATGTAATTTATAACCTAAAACATCAATTAAAAAATTTTATACCCTAATTTGAAAGTATTAAACTATTATAACTAGTTTGAAATTTTTAATATTTTTCTTTTTCAGGTCATATAATATCTAGTTATCAACCAAGTGTTCACTCTTCAAGTCTTATTCGTTTTTTTTGATAAATTTTAATTTATTTATAAAAGTTTTAAATAAATTATATTTTTATTCCATTCATTTACCGATAACTGGTTAACCCGATTTGTGACCACTACATAAATAGTATCCAGAGTCAGTAAAAATGTATTCAGTACATCAGATGGGAGTACATAAATAATCGGATAGAAATACGAAATATTCAAAGTGATTCTAATCCATTTTAATTTTAACATGATAGGCAATTCCAGACTTAACTGCCCGATACAGCGCATATACATAAAATAACTGTGTAATTGACCTCCTTAAAAAATATACAAAACTAAGTTTCTCTCTCTGATTTTTCTTTCCTTTTGGGAAGATGAGAATATAGTTGAACATATAAGAAGCCATCGAAACAAAACTTCATCTACGGCAATAACTTGCAATTCCCTGTTTTCCTTTGATACTAGAACTCCCAATGCCGGCGACAAGGAGGCACTTCCCAATCTCATGTCTACCAATTGTGCTAAACTAGTAATGTTTGGCAGTTTGGGGGACACCAGAAGAGAAGACTGCTTAGATGGTTCAGTTGCTTGTTTTGTTTAATCAAGAGCCACACTCTCTAGCTTATTACTGCCCAATTTAATCTTAGGAACAGTGGTAGAATTTTTCATCCTCTTATTTCTTGTACTTCTCTTGCAGAAGTTTTGTTTCAAATATCGATTTTTCCCACTCAGCAGTACCATCTGGTTTTTCACCGGGCTATTACCTTCATCCATGTTTGAAAACTAATGGTCCTGTATACCTGTCACTGAAACTGCATCCAATAAGCCAACTCCAGAAATTATGTGACTTAGAGCAAGTTTCTTTTTCTTCCAGAGAAATAGTTTTACCAGTGTTACCATCTTCATGCAGCCAATTTTTTATGTAAATATCACTTGTAAGTACAGATTATTCCCCTCTCTCTCTCTCTCTCTCTCTCTCTCTCTCTCTCTCTCTCTCTCTCTCTCTCTCTCTCTCTCTCTCTCTCTCTCCCTCTCTCTCACCCACACACTCTATCTCTCTCACTATCTCTCTAGTATACATGTGTGCATATGTGTGTTGTACACTATGCTTTCTCTGTTTAAAAGGTTTCTTAGTCATTTGACTATTTAATCAATTTCTAAAGGTGTTTTAGAGTCGAGGTATTAATAAAGAGGGAGTTTACATTACCATGTGTAATTGATTGTCTAATTTGTGAAATAAGATTCCTGTTTAATTTATGTTTTGTTTCTTAGAGTCTGATTGTACTCTTATAATTTCTATTCTCTTTTAATTTCTTCTTGTATTTTCTTCTTGTTCATATGGATTTCTAATTTTAAATTTCTCTTTTTTCCTAGTTTATATAAATTTCTTGTAATAGGTTTTTCATTGTGTTTATTCTAAGTTTGTCATTCTAAGTTTCTATTTTAATTACTATTCTCTTTCTAAGTTTCTCATTATTAATTTCTATTTTATATCTTTTCTCTTTCCAAATTTCTCATTCTAATTTTCTCATTTAATATTTGTTTTGGTTTTTCACTCTCTATTGGTCTCTGTCATTTGCTCTGGTACTGTTCTCCCAGGTTGTCTGAAGGCACTCTAGTTAAAGTCACTCTTCCCTCTTTTGAAATTTAAAATTGTTTTCACAGTTTTATTATTTTCTTGTTTCTTTAAGAAAAGTTCAATCCATATTAAGTTTCTGATTTTACCTTTGAGTGTATTTCATAGGTTGTGGCCGTTGATACTTTCTTTGTAGGGAATCAGTTCGACAATAAGTGGAAGGTAATAATCTGTCAAGTACATTTGCATGTGTCATGATACTACAGTTTCAGTCTGCCATTTTTTCAGGTTAGGCCTTTTGTTCACCAAAGTTTTGTCACGGTTTGTTGTCAATGAGAAAGCATAACAGTCTCTTGATGATGGTATAATATCATTTTAATAAATTGATTATATAACTATCATGTGTTTTGTAATTTCAATATAAAGTTCTGAAAACACATTGCTGATTTGGAGATTGTAGTTGTCATGTTTTGAGTCTACTTAGAAACATATAGGCTGCTTGAGATCGTATTGTTGTACATATTGATGCTCAGTCTTATTGTTTGCAGTTTGTATTAGGTTATTTAACTTTTGAACTAGGTTCTGTATATACCTAATAGGTTTCATGATTACGAGATGTTTCCTCTTTTTGATCGTCTCTCTCTAAATGTGTTCTTGTATGTCTCTATTGAGATTGTTTGGGATGAGGAGCCAAGGAAGTCCCTCCAGCCATTGAAAACTCTTTCTATACATATTAATTCTAAACAAAATGTGGACTCGGGTCCAAAAACCTCAACCCTAAACCACAATACACTTAAGTTAAGATTACGGTTTCTATGTTATTTTTGTTGTTTTCATTCACAAGTACTCATCATTTATTTTTCGTTTTGTGTAGTCTGTCTTTTGGTTAAAGTAAGGATATGGACTATCTCAATGACAAAATGTGGATGTAGGATTATACCAACAACCATGACTGGTGCCAGCCTCTTTTTTTTGGGTGGAATTCATTTCTTTGTAGAGTACACAACAACATAGAGGACTTGAGAAAAACGGACATATGTAATGTCGATGTGTCAGATGTGAGAATCGACTCTATAGCGATTGCGAGACCATCAAGTACCACGTCATTAGAGAGGTTTGCATCAAAGGGAATAATACTACATGGTACTATCACGAGGAACCATAAGCACGTCAACAAGAAAAATCCTAGAATGACCATTGGTCATGGGGTGTAGATCTCTATGTTGTTGAATTATGTTTTCATACGAGAGCGATTGTTGATAATAAAAAGAGAAAAGGTGAAGATGGAGAAAGATGGAGATATGAAGAATTAATTGACGAGGCTAAGAAGCCTGTACGAAGGATGTTAAAAATGCTCCAAGTTGTCTTTCACAGTGTATTTATGCCACCTGAGGTGTTTGAAAAAATGGAGTAACAAGTTGTTTTCAGGTGTTTTTTAACTTATAATAGACTCACTGCCCCTGAACAACACCCTTCCACTCAATTGATAAGAGGGAAAAAATAATGGGTGACTTGGGAAGTACTACAAGAAACTTCATGCATGCCCCCAACAATTTTGTCGTATCCAGGAATGAATTTAATGATTTTGATAGATGCCCAAGATGTGGTAAGAGTGCCAGCTAAGGTCCTTAGACATTTCCCTTTGGTTCCGAGATTGCAAAGGATGTTTATGCTGAGGAAGACTTCGTCATTTATGACATGGCACGAGCTGTCTCCTGAAAATTGAGAAGGGAAGATGATCCACCATATGAATTTTGTTGCATGGAAACACTTTGACGCACAACATCCAGATCTCAGTAGCAGTACACGGAATGTAAGATTCGGTCTTGCCAGTGATGGTTTCAATCTTTTCAAGATTGCATGTAGTTCAAGCTGTAGTATATGGCCAATTATTTTATCCATCAACAACTTGCCTCCTTGGTCGACTTTGAAGCATAGCTACTTTGTCATGAATCTTTTTATTGGTAGAACGAAAGTTGTTGGTAACAATATTGACGTTTTGTTGCAGGTGTTAATTGATGAGTTGAAGTTATTATGGGAGGTGGGAGTCAAGATGTATGATACAGAGCCCAGTCATTCTTCTAGATGCTTGCATCCGTGATGTAGACTATGTCTAGTTGGAGTAAGAAGACGTATAAAGCTTGTCCAACGTGTCATGTCAAGCATAGTTCCATATATCTGACATGTAGTAAAAAATGTGTGCACCTGAGGCATCCTACGTTCTTAGTTGATGATCATCCATGGAAACCTGCTTAGAAGTCATTTGAAGGTAAAAGGAACATGATGGGGCACCGCCTACTTTGACATAAGTCGATATCTTGAATATTTGGGCAGGACATGACAATGTTGCATTTGAAAAAAGTAAACAGTCCAGCACTGAAACCAGTCAATTTCCTAGAGGGAAGAAGCAGAAGATGAAAACTGTATTTATTAAACTTCCCTATTGGAGTACTCTATTGATTAGTCACAAATTGGATGTAATTAATATTGAAAATAATGTATGTAAAAGTATACTAAGCACATTGTTAATGAAATATGGAAAGTCAAGGAACAATATAAAGTTCAGATTAAATATGGTACATATGAAAATACGGTAACCACTCCACCACAAGCCTTGGTGAAAAGTATAGGCAAGAACCAAAGGTCATGAAAAACTGTCAGAAACATATAAGAAGAATAGAGAGAACCTAAAAAGCACCCAAAAGCTTGGGATGAAGCTTTACTGTCGTTTCTAATATGAAGAGGGTATTTCAATATTCTAACTCTTTTCAATCGCCATTTTTTTTGTTTATAAAGTATGTAAATTCTTTTATTAAATACTTTTAAAACATCAATTAAAAAAAGATCAAGACTCCAACATGTTGGATTCGTACTTAAGGGTTCATAAGAAGAAAGATTGATCATTTCCAAATCAGAAAGCAACAACCTTTTGTGTAAGTCACAATTTTATTATTACCTTTGTCTGATGGTTACGATGTGAACTTAACTTTTATGTTTTTTTAATCTTTCAGACACAAGGAACTTGAAAGTTTGACTCTGATCAAGGTCAAGGTCTTCAGAGGGCACCACGGCGTTTACAAGAGAGTAGTAACAACTGGTTATACGTGGTAGGAGTGGCACTTCGGTTAGTTCTACCCATTCTATAGAAATAGACACCTTGAGATCGTAGCCCCAAGCAACACAGGAATCAGAACCAGACAAAGGAAAGTAAATGAAACACTTATGGCTCAAATGCAGCCATTGGAGCAACTACTGCACCAATTTAAGTCAGAGCGCAATTCCACGACACCCTCAACTTCAGGTTTTAATTATTTAAAGTACATAAGTACGTAGATTTAGTTTGATTTTATTATTAATTTTTCTTACATACATAGCGTATACTTGTATTGTTTTATGTATTACTTCTCCATGAAAAGGAGTATATATACTTACAAAGATACATCTGGTTTAGGTAATTCTAAACCAATAAGGAATCTTAACAAAGAATAAAATAATAAAATAATACACTTTTTGCACAAGTTGATTTATATGAAGTTGATTTATGGCAGGTCTCTTGATTGAGGGTCTTCCAACAGATCTTTCTCTTGAAGAGAAAGACATTCTCTAATATTCCCTCACAATGTTGGCGTCTTCGGAGAGATGCGAATCTTGGACATTAATCGACTAAACTGTCCTCTAGAGAGAACCCTTCGTAAATATATCAGCAACTTGATCCTGTGTAGGAATGTATTTAACTTGTAGATGACCACAGGCAGCCCGCTTTCCAATGAAATGACAATCAAGCTCTACATGTTTAACTCGACTACGAAACACCAGATTAGCTGCAATGTAGGTGGTGGACAGATTGTCACACCACAATATAGGCGGATCCTTCGGAAAGATAATTAGTCTTTTACGAAAAAATGATATAAAACCCAATATGTTTCGGCTGCAGCTATGGCCAATGCACTATATTCCACCTCAGCACAAGAACGAGCAACGGTAGGTTGCTTATTTAAAGACCAAGAAAGCAGTAATGCAGCAAATAAAAAAACAAAAACCTGTTACCGATCAACGATCAACAGGACAACCTCCCCAATCTGCATCACAAAAGACAACTAGACCAAAATCACATGCAGGCTGAATCAGAAAACCAAATAACATGGTACATTTTAAATAGAGCTGAATACACTTCACGACAGACCAATGAATATCTGAAGGTGCCTGCTGAAACTATCATTCTTGATTCACTGCATATTGAATATCCGGTCTTGTAAGAGGTTAGTATTGGAGAGCATCAGTAGTGTATCTATGCTCTGTGGCATCGCTGGGGGGAACCTTCATCTTTGAACAACTTAAAACCTGCAGCCACAGAAGTGGAAAGTGGTTTGACATCTGCAAGTCCAAGTTGAGTTAACAAATCTCGGGTGTACTTAGACTGAGAGAGATGTATACCAGCTCTAGTACACATAACCTCAATGCCCCAAAAATAATGTAGATTACCAAGGTCTTTAACCAAGAACTGCATCTCGAAGTGCTTCAGAATATGCTCAATGGCATGAAGTGAGCTACCCTTAACAATAATTTAATCAACATAGATAATAACATAGATAGTCAAATCAGACCCATATTTAAAGAGTAAAGAAGTGTTAGCCTTTGAATGAGTAAAACCAAGTTCAAGAAGATGGCTTGTCAGATGACTATACCATGCATTTGGACTCTATTTAAGGCCATACAAAGACTTATGCAAAGGAATTACTGCATGAGGTCGTGACTGATCAACAAATCCGGGAGGCTGAGCCATATACACCTTGACAAATTTCTATTCAAAAAGGCATTGTTAATATCCAATTGACGTATAAACCAGGTTTACTTATTGCGTGTACAAGAACTACCCGAATAGTGATCAGTTTGACCAATGGACCGAAGGTCTCAAAGTGATCCTGACCATCACTCTGATTAAATCCTTTGGCAACGAAGCGAGCCTTTTAATGCTCAATAGAGCCATCCAATTTTTCTAGAAACGAAACACCCATTTACAGCCTTAGGCACATTTCCCCTATGGCAAAAAACAAGTGTCCAGGTATGATTAGTCAATAGTGCATAAAAGTTAGCTTGCGTTGCCTCTATCCATTATGAATGTTTGATGGCCTGACTAAAATAAGTTGGTTCAATCGGACTAAGGGGCAGGTTTGGAGGGTGACGAATGGTGGTGAAAATGTTTGGTTTGAGACTACCAGTCTTAGATCTATTGGTCATTGGATGTGTAGCAAGGGGAGCACTTAGAAGAGCATCAGAAGTACTTGTGGGTGGTTCAGGTGCAGGAGTAGGATCTTAAGGAGAAGAGGGACTGAGAGGGGTTAAAAGAAGTATCGGGTATTAAAGGAGATTTAACTGGAGAGGATGGAGGTGTTGGTTCTCTAGTAACAGTGGTTGAGACCAACAGTCCACCATGAACAAGGGAACGGGCAGTTGGGTAACCTGTGGTGAGCATGAAGGCATAATCATGGGAGTGGGCAGCAAGGGAGCTTTTGAATGCATAAATGACTTTTCGTTGATGACCATACCGCGACTTACAAACGTTCGACTTGTAGAAACATCCAAACACTTCTGACCTTTGGAATTAGGATGATTACCAAGAAACACAACAGCTATAGAACGATCATCAAGCTTATGACAGGAGTAACAACGTAAGTGAGGATAATACAAGCAACCAAAGATTCAGAACAATGAATAATCTTGTTTGCGGCCAAAGAGAACCTCAAACACACTTTTAAGAGACAAAACCCGAGTGGGAAAGCGGTTTATGACAAACGCCGTTGTGGAAAATGCAGAATCCCAGCTTGGGCATAGAAGCTTGTACAAGCAAAGTCATGCCGATCTCAACAATGTGTCGGGGCATCCACTAAGCCATACTGTTCTGCTGAGAGTATAGGGACACTGAATCTTATGATGAATTCCTGACACAGAAAAAAGAGTTTTAAAACGATGATATACAAACTCGGTTCCTCCGTCAGATTTGAAATATTTGATTTTTGTGGACAATACGTTTTCAGCCATAGTTTTCAATTGAAGAAACGCTGAGTAGACCTTTGATTTAATGTGAAAAAATTATATCCATGAGTATCTACTATATTGATCAATGAACGAGACATAGTATTTACAACCTCCAAAGATTGGACTGGACTAGGGCTCCAAACATCAGCAGATACAGTATGCATCATAGATTTAGCATGAATGATAGGAGTAGAGAACGGTAGAGTAACTGATTTGGAAACACGATAAGCAAGACATGATGCCTTTCTATTAAAAATTCCATTGTTTAATACACGAAATACAATGAACAGAATTTCACTACTAGGATGTCCTAATCTGTGATGCCAAAACGAAAATGGAGAGAGAACAGAAATCAAGCACGACAGAGATGAAGCATAGTCCATGGCGGATAGTCAAACCAACAGAGGGAAGAAGGAGCTTGAAGAACATTAAAAAGGGCTAAAGAAGGATTTAATCGATAAGAACCAACAGAGGAGATAGTCAAACCTGTACAATTGCCAAGGTGAATCTGGTCTAAACAAGTGTAATGTGTACCGTCAGTGAGCAGAGAAGAATCAGAAGCAATATGGTGGGAATTACTAGAATATGTTTACCAAGCTGAATTATTATTACTGTCAACCTGATCCAAGAAAGCATGTTCAGTTGCAGGATTCTGAAACACCAGATTAAAGCGATTACTGAACTTAAGCGCCGAGTGACCGTACCTCTGACAGATCTGACATGTGGGACGAGAAGTGTTGTCAGAGTTCTCAGTCTGACCATGACTCTGTCCACGGCCTCCATTATTACCATAGCCACCGTTATGTAGACCTCGCCCTCGGCCAATAGGACGACCTCGGCCACCTCAAGTGACCACGTTGACAGGAGTTGCTTATGTGTCAACCATGATAGGGTTATGTAGCCTTTGTAAATGATGCTCCTGCATTAGGAGAAGATTTTGGAGAGTCTCAAAGGAATGATGATCCTCACAGCCACTAAATATCTGTGCAAAAGACATGAAATCCTGTCCAAGGCCACTAACAGCATAATGAGTATTAGTATAGTTATCAAGGGACTGACCTGAAGCAGTGAGATCATCAGTTATATGCTTGATCTTGTCGAGATAAGAAGACATAGAAAGAGACCCCATTTTCAGAGTTTGGAGTTGAAAATGCAAGTGGTTCAAGCAGGAATGAGAGGTTGATGCAAAAGTAGACTTCAGCTTCTGCCACATTGCACATGTCATGGGTAGGCCAAGTGAGTAGCCAACGACACTGTCAGAGAGAGTTGGGACGATCGAGCTTTGAAATCGAGTATAAACCTTTGGGAATATGTGGGATTGGGAAGCACTTCACCTGACTTTCCCGATTGAATAAACTGTGGAGGTGTTACGATCGAGCCTTACACAAAAACCATGACTTGCTGGCTGTGAAGGACGGACATCATCTCTTGGCACCAGAGGAGAAAATTTTGTCAGTCCAGTTTTATCGACACGTAATGAGAGATGTTCAACATATCTATGTGATACTGGCCGAGTGTACTGCCAAGGTCAAACGTGCGACCTTGAGAATGAGAAACAGGGATGGATGAGGGAAAAACCGAGGGAGTAGTTGAAGAGTGAGGAGAAGATTCGGTCATTGGATCAGAAATTCAAGGAGAACTTAGGTGTAGGGAAAAAGATGACCTAGATTTGAATCTAGGACCGGCCTGATACCATGTAAACATGTATTTTCTCATGTATTACTACTCCATAAATAGGAGTACATAAACTTACAAAGATATGTCTGATTTAGGTAATTCTAAACCGATAAAGAATCATAACAATGAAGAAAAGAATAAATGATTACAGGTTTTGCACAAGTGAGTTATACAGAAGTTGAATTATGACAAGTCTCTTTCTTGAGGATCTTCCAAAAGATCTTTGGCTTGAAGAGAAAGACATTCTCTAATACATTGCAAGTGCAAAAATTTCAATGAGTACTCCTTTTAATGATATGGTGGACATTTATATGGGTGGCTTAGTAGGTTGTCCTTGTTAATGGCGAATTTTGTTAGTTTACCTGTTGCATTAGCTATCAATATGTGTAATCATTGTTTGCTTAACTTTGACATGTTCATGTTTTTTTTACCTAAATGAGTGGATTATTGCGAATGCAATTTTTAGTTAATTATAAATAAACCGTTCTGTACGAATGGACCATGAGGGTAATAATTGTTTGCTTAACACTGACTTGTTACATTTACAATATTTAGCATAGTAAATTCAAATTTAATGGACCATTATGTAAAACTCTTTTTTGTTAGTTTACCAGTTCCATTTACTGTGCTAATTATACAGGTTTACCTAGATAATGAAAAATAAAAAACAAATAACAAGAATGCAGGTTTTATGGGTGGTTTACCAAACCACCAGTTCAGGAAACCGCTTGTAAGAAGAAAGAAGTATCACAGGCGGGTCTTCAAACCGCTAAAAAGTGTAAATTTTTAAAGTCGGTTTTACAAACTGCCTCTATAAGTTGTGCATTATATGCGGTCGGAACCACCTGTATTGTATTAATTGATTGGGGGGTCTGAATTTATTATATGCGGTTTCGACCGCTTGCAAAAATGTTTGGCTAGGTCATTGTTACGGTTGCCTCGAAACCCACCCATAAAAGTAGTGAGTATTGCTGATCGAAATGAAGTTTCAGATTAGTATATTAAGAATGGCCTAAATGATGCTTTGGATAGACTGATTACAACAAGACTTATTGAGTAAACAAGATTACTGCCGAGTGAACAATTGTTGTTTTTATTGAGAATTTGTCACATGTAATTTCTAAATTTTCTGCATTGATTGTTGTATGGGATAAATCCAATTTCTTTTCATCATTATTTGGTACTTTGGGTTAGTAATTTGGTGAGAGAGATCGAGATTTGAATCGGAGTCTGCCAATTATTAAATGAAGTGGCCTATTTGTATTGTTGAAATTTAGCTTCCAACAATCTTTTGTTTCCTTCTGACTGATTTTTTTTAGGAAGGGGCGTGTGGTACTGTGGGTGGACATTCACAGTGCAGATTGTCATTGATAATATTCTTATTTACTTTTTCAAGGCTTGGACACAATGTTTTAGTTTTCTTTTATTGTGTTATATGTCTCACACGACGTTCCTGTTGGTTGAACGATTTCTTTGTGTTATGGGAAAATTAGTTGAATGATTACTTAAGAGTTTTGCACAAATTTAAGAATTTGATTGGGTGGCGGATTTTTCGTAACGGGATTGAAATCGGACTTTCTTTATCTGAAATAATTTTCATTCATGCACAGAAAATGGGAGGGAGTTTAAGTCTGTATGAGAGTTTAAACTTGTACAATCATCCAAAATTTGTTAAGTGGGGGCTCGGAGTGGCTCTTATACAGTCATGTATAATTACTTGTCTAGCAAAAGGAATACTTTGACACAATACATGAATATGTAAATCTCCCTCCTCAGCCAAGGATGTAGCTCTCTTACCCAAAAGACCTGCTGCCCTTTTTGCCTCCCTAAACTGGTGTAGCACTTGAACGAGAGGTAGATCCCTCACAATCCTGCGACATGTGTTGACCTTGTGCTCAAATCTCCAGTGGGTTGGATTTTATCCCTGCAGCATTTGTAACACAAGCAGAAAATCCCCCTGAATAGTACAAGGAGTACTGAGAAAAAACATTTTAATCAAACTTAAAGCAAGAGTAAAGGCAAGGAGCTCAACTTCTTAGTAGTCTTATTTTTGAGAGGCCAAGAGGCAAGGGTAAGTGCGGCACCATTGGAATCCCGAATAATGATGTGGCTACCTGCCATATTAGTCCCTGGGTTGGTTGATCCATCAAACTTAATTTTTAAAAAAGCAACTTGGGGGAGGCTTTCAAAAGTTGTTTTCACGTTTTCCTTACTGTTTGAGGTGAATGGTCACTTGTTTTCAAATTATAGTTTGTTATGACTGGAATAAAATACAGTTAGTAGAAAAAACTTAATTTCCTCGAACACTTTCCTATTTTCTTGACCACCATATCTCCTAGAAGGCACTAAGGACAATTGTATGTGTGGATTAGAATTTTTGTGAGCTGTGTTTTGGAGTAGTTTAAGTAGGAAGGTTTGGATGAATGAATTTTGCTGCGTAAGGATGGATCTACACTTAACTTCCTTTCAAACACTTTGTCCAAAATGATAGTGTAGTAGCAAGTGTTCAAAAGACTTCTGTTCCAGTCCACAAATTGGGTAATGCCTTTATGTTTTGCATATTTTAGAACAAATAATGCCCCTAGTTCCATGTAAAAGCCTATTATTCCAAGTTTTAAACTCACCAAATTGTTGGTAATACCCTAGTTTAACCGATAGGGTGCCATCATTCGAATGAGACCAAATCATATGATCATTTTGGTTTTCAGGTCGAGGGGATTCAAGTATAAGATTTGTACCATCCAAAGGCCATAATGATCGGATGTGAGATTCATTTCAATTAGTATTTACTAAAGACAGTGAAGCCACCTTCAACGAGGGAGAATGTGCACCTTCATAGAACCTGGGAACATCAATTAGTGGTTTACCTAGTCCCTCGACCCCGGTGTCAAACCAGATCGAGGTCTAGGACCCATCACCAATTAGGAATCTTCAATATCTAATTAGTGTGGTGATATGTTAGGATATCTGATTCCAGACCAGTGAGTTGTTATATTTGGATTTCATGGAAGCTACATGTGGACATTGCCCGTATTTGGCCCTCATGAAGGAGGTCCACATAAAGACCCTAATGTTATAAATTCTCCTTTGGAGCTTCATTCTAAAAGCATTCCCAAGTCTTTGTAAATTCCTCAGCCGTAACCCCCTTATGTGTGATTCACAAAGTAATGACCAGTTTGCTAAGTGTATTCACCTATTTCCTTTAATACCAGAGAAAGTTTATAAAGAATAATTCAAGTCCCTCTAAAAAGGTTTTTGTGAGATTAAAACAGGTGAGTACATGAAGAATCTTGCTGGATAATACAGATTTTATTAAGGTGATTCTACCTGCCAATGATAAGGCTTTAGTAGCCAATCCTGATAATCTTTTTTTGATAGCTAAAGTAAATGGTTCGTGTGTACAGCAGGTGACCTTGGTCATAGGGATTTTTGTACATATATAAGTTCCTAAACTCTCAGTTCTGGTAAAAGACATAATGTTGCTTAATTGGTATTGAATCTCTTCATGGAGAAGAATATTACAGATTTGGCCATTATTTAGTAGTAAGCACAATAAACATTTTATTTACTTTAGGTTCCATTTCCCAAAAAAAGAAAGATTATTTGAATATTCCATACAAGATCATCTTTTATTAGTGCCAGTAGTGTTTAAAGAAAGTAGGTAGCAAGCCATTAGGCTCCAGGGCCTTGTATGAATCCATTGAGAATAAGGCTGCCAGTACTTCCCTCAAATTTATAGGTTTGACAAGGAAACATTGTTGTCTCTCAAGTAATATGCTATCTGAGTAGAAGGGTGGGGCATCTGGGTTAGAGTGTTGGAAAAATATTGAGAGTAGGATATTGCTTCCATCGTTTATTTCCTTTTTATTCTCTATAGTCTATTCATTAGGCTACTCTAACGATTGTACACTATTGATTGTATAATTTTGGACTACTTCATGCGCTCATGTAATTCCTTTTCCTTGGTCAAATGAGCCTCATCTAATGGATTCATCTTCATTTGTTAAGCAATCTTCGATTCAAGAAGCTGTCTCGAGAGTTCTTTAATTTTATGTGGAAATTACCAAACGATTCCCTGTTCCACCTAGTCAGTATACTAGCTTCTTGAACCGTTTGGTCATATCCTATTCCTTCTCTCCACATTACTTGAAATCTGAAAGGATTTTTCTATGAATTCCTAATGTAGGGTTGTAAACGTATAGGGCTATAATAAGAACTGACCTGGGGTAAGGTCTAGACAGTAGTGTTTAGCCATACTCCAAGCCACTTAACATTTACTAGTGCCCTTTCAAATCTTGCCATTACTAACTTTTCTTGCTTTCTACCATTGGACCAAGTCAATATTTTTCCTTTGTAACCTAAGTCCAACCAACTCCCCTTTGAGATGAAGTCCGAGCCTTAGTTATATATAGGGGATCAAGGAGAGGGTCCGAGCCAAGGGAATTACTCTATTTCCAACTGTACGGTTCTTGGTGGTTGCATATTGTCAAGCTCAACTTGTCTTTGCAAAAGGTTTCTTGGGGGAGGGGTCCTTTATTTGTCTTGTCGAAGATTGTTTGGGGGCTGACAGGGAAGTTGTATTCCTTCTTTGTCTCCTCTGGACGAGTGTCCACCCCTTGGGGTGCGTTGTCAGCATCATTGGGTGGAGGAGGGCAAGGTGCACTTTTATGACTCTTGATTTGTTTTCCACGACATTCCAACGTTGCATATCCCCATCTGCCGCAGTGGGTACATATCTTCGGCCATCCTCCATAATAAAGGGGAGCCAAAATGAATTTTCAGGGGTATCCACTACCACCCCATAAATATCTTCTTCAAGTAAATATACATCTACCTTCACACTTGCAAATAAGCATCATACCCAAAAAGGGTCCGAGAGGAGCAACTTCTAAACCCAATGCTTGATCATGCAATAGAGGAGGAGACAAATTCATCAACTCGACCCAGAGCGGGGATTCGGAAAATATATAGGTCTCGATATGGAAGTCCCTAGGCCAGTGAAACAAGTGCAGGTATGTTTATCTAATTTTAATCGGCATAAGGTGAGTAGTGCTTCACAATGTTCCCTAGAGGGGAATCGTAAGAAACAATAACCCTTTCCGAGTGTATAGACCACATCATTTGGATCAGGCTGAGGGAGTTCCCTTAATAATATCTGAAGGGTAGTAAAATACCAATCGGGAATGTTGCATGTGTAACAGTGCTCTCTCAGTGTACTCTATGGATTATACCATTTTGTGCAGATTTTCAACAAGGGAAGATATGGTGTCTTCCCAAACTGTGGCAATAATGAGAGGTTGAAGACACTGATTTGCTCCAGTAGATACTGGAACTGGGTTGCATGCATGGGCTGCTGGGGTGTTTTCTTCCATTTCCATAATAGTTTTCATGGGGTGTTTTCTTCCATTTCCATAATAGTTTTCGTTTAAGTGTCACTGATGTGGTCATCCGGAGATGTTGAATGGGGGAGGTATTGCAGTGTAGGAGCTGCATTGTTTTGGATTAACCTGCCGAGTCTAAGTGAGCAGCTGAAAAGAAACTAAGGCACAAGTAGGAGGGAGGAGACAACAAAGGACAGAAGTAAGTGATTTCCAGGCAGTTGAGATTGGAAGGAGAATTTGTAAGGGTGAATATGGAAGGAGGGTTTCGGGGTTCAGAGGAAAAGAAGATGAAAATCCATAGGCCTGTAATGGCAGATAGAGGCAATGTTTGAGATTCAAATGGCGGGGATATAGATAAAGACGTCAGATGCCTATCAGGAGTGTACTCCGGGAACAATCGTAAAAATTTATTACGACTTGATCCGGCGAGATTTGATATATTGGCTTACAGGTTTGATTAGTAGAGAAGTGGGGTTTATTAATGCAGCTGAAGTAGTATAGCAGAGTGAATAACCAGACTAATATTATTCAAACAGGGAGAAACATGAGAATTGTCTGGAAATATGGTGGAGCTGCTCGGGTACAAATTTATGCATGGGAAGAAAATCCAACCAAAAAAAGAAGGTATGATGGTCTTACCTGCTTCATGGGGCTGCAATTATCTATTCCATGTTTGTCTGACTTAGTGCTAATGAATAAAAAATCCCAGTACCATCGAACATCATATGGAATGTTCTAGATGTCTTGCCAAACAATGGTGGCGGAGGCCCTTCCAGGGCCGGTGTTGCAGAGCTCCGATGGTAGTGCTTCTCCTGTGTGATCTTCTGTGAAAAATTGGTGTTCAATACATTTGTATGTTGCTTCCAGGATTTTGCTATTCCTGTCGTGTAAACAAGCTTGATGTTGTTGTTAAGTAGATGTTTTCATTTGGAATAAGAACTAGAGGAGCAAGGGGAATGAGCATGTATAAGGTGTTGGGGAAAGTCTGGTCAGTCTATTGATTATTCCTCGAACAAATAAACCAATATTCAAGTTAAATCTTTCCTATATCATACAAGGTTCCCATTAAGAGGGATGTAAATATACAGTAGAATGTATAGATTTCAGGTTTGCATTCTTTTGAAATGGGAGCGATGGAATAACTTCAGTTCCAGATGAATCAGATACAACAAGATCTGGATTTGATGTTGTTGGAATTATGTTTTCTGATCTTATAAAATAAAATTAGCATGACTTATGGTCGTAGGGCCCACTTCTAGATACTTTGTCACCGACATTCAGAACAGGGAATAATGGTCAGCACATGCCCCTGTAGAGTTAGATGTAATGGGTACATTCACTTTGGAACGTTTTGGGAATAAAGATTTGTATCTCTCCCCAGGGTCATTAGTCCCACTTTGAAGAGAGTGATTAGTGTCACACCCATTGGAATCTATAAATCCTCCACAGTCTTACAAGTGAGGCTATGGCTAATGCGCACCTAGTCTGGTTGAAGCGAAGCAAGCTCATTACTTGTAAAACATATTCTTAAAAGTTTTCTTGTGCAACTATTCATGGATCGAATGAGTTGCACAGCTTCAAGGAGCTAAGAAAGATTGAGGAATGTGCAATTTTTATCTACATGGGAAAAGATGAAAAATTTGGTGTGAAAGGCATAGGAACACACTGGCTAAAGCTTGCTGATAATAAATATTTTGATTTAGAAGATTGTCTTTATTCTCTTTCTTGAGAAACTTGGATTTCCGTTTTATTTACGAAATGGAAAGTTTCTTTTACAAAATGATAAAGTTTTCTTGAGAGGCTTCCAGAATTCTGATTTATATCAATTGCAACTCAGAGCAAATGTGGTATTCAATGTTTCTACTTCTTTAGATATAAAGGAAAATGAATTATATTTGTCCCATCGTCAACAAGAACACATAAACAAGGATATGATTACAAAACTTGTGACTCAAGGATTATTACGGAATCTGTCAGAAAATGATTATCCTACTCGTGAATCTTGTATTTATGGCAAAATAATGAAAATACCCTTTCCATCCAAGGGAATAAATAGGTCTCGTATTTTAGATATTTTTCGCATAGATATGTTTATTGTTATTGATGACTTTTCAAGATATGGAAGAGTATATTTACTTCGTATGAAAAATAAAGCCTTAGATTATTTCAAGACCTTCAAATTGCACGTAGAAAATGCCATACGAAAAATATCAAAACTTTTCGCACCGACAGAGGTGGAGGTTATTGTTGGGGGTTATTCACTAAATTTTGCAAGTCAAATGGGATTATTCATCTGTTTGGCATGCCTTGTACATCTGAGCAGAATAGTGTAGTAGAAAGGAGAAACCGAACTTTACTGGAGATAGTTCGATCTAAGATGGTTCTTCTAAATTTGTCAACATCCTTTTAGGGTGAAGAACTATTAACAACTTCCCATATCTTAAATAGAGTGCCTTCAAAGTCAGTTGAGACAACACCATATGAGGTCTGGTCAGGAAAAACTCCTAGTCTTAACCATTTTAAAGTATGGGAATATGTTGATCATGTATTGAATCTTGATCCAAAGGATAAATTGAAGGCTAAGACTCGCAGGTGTTTATTTCTTGGGTATTTAGAACATTCAAACGGGTCTATATTATATGATCCCAAGGATAAAGTGATTATTGGAAGTAGACATGTAAAATTCATTGATGATAGATTTGATTGAGATAAAGATCTGGGTACAAAGTCTCACTTTGAAGAAATTATGGAAATGTCATCCTCTGAATTTCCTGCTAATAAAGAGGATTCAACTCCAACAGATATTTGAAGAGGTAATAGAGAGAAAACCTAGTCAACTTCTATCATCTTTTGATTTTTACACGTGCAGGAGAAACATAGGAAATAAAAAGATTGAATAAAGATGCCACTGATACTGCCACTTATAAGCAAAGTACACATTAATGTAGACTCCGACAAATGGAAGTTCACAATGGAAGAAGAGATTGACTCCATGTATCAAAATAAATTTTGGAAACTTGTTGATCGTCCTGCATCGGTTAAGCGCATTAAGTGCGAGTGGATTTTTACAAAGAAGAGAAACTCTAAAGGTAAAGTTGAAAGATTCAAGGCTCGTCTTGTTGCCAAGATTTTTACTCAACAATATGGGATCTATGATGATAAAACATTCTCTCCTATTGCACGTATACAGTCTATACGAATTCTCTTATCCTTAATTGCATATTATGATTATGAGTTGTTCCAAATGGTGTTAAAACTACTTTCCTTGATGGAGATTTAGACGAGGAAATTTTTACAGAACAACCTAATGGATTTATTAGCACTAGAACAAAATTAAAGGTGCGTAAATTGGAAAAATCAATTTACTATTTGAAACAAGCATCAAGATAGTTGAATATCAAGTTCAACGAAGCGGTTATAGAGTATGGATTTACACAAAATTTGGAAGATAAATGTGTTTATGACAAAATAGTGAGAGATTGCATTGTTTTTCTTACATTATATGTAGACGATATTTTATTTTCTGGGAATGATATTAAATTACTCCAACGCATAAAGACATGGTTATTTCATGTGCTTTATTTGAAAATCCTTGGGGTAGCTTCTTTTACATTCTCGATATTAAAATTCTTCTAGATACGACATTACGAAGATTGGGCTTATCTCAAGAAAAGTATATAAACACCTTTTTGGATAGGTTTTATATGTCTAGTTGTATTCAAGGTAAAGTTCTTTATGATAGCACTAAAAAAATGAGTCAGTTGAATTGTCCATTCCGACTCAAAGATAAGTTGGACGAATCAAAATATCCATATGCTTTTGTTGTGGGGAGTTTGATGTATGATCTTATGTATAAAAGACCTGATCTTGCTTATTTGTTGAGGTTCTTAGCTGGTTTCAGGCTAATCCAGGTTTCACTCACTGGGAAGGAGTTGAATAGGTGATGCTCTGTCTGCAACGAACTTAGTCGTATGGATTGACGTATCAGGCGAAGAAATTCGAATTAATTGGTTATTCTGATTCAGGTTATCAAAGACTGTGTAGCACATTCAACCATGGAGGCATTATATGTAGTTATGAACTTAGCTTCAAGGGACGATATCTATCTTCGCAAATTCTTGTGGAGTCTTCTAGTGACAGAGTGTGTGGAGCGACGTATTCCTTTCCTTTGTGACAATGCATCTTCTATTGCTATCACAAATTATCTGATGAGTCACTCAAAGGCTAACCATATTGAAGAAAAATACCACTATATACAAGACATACTGAGAAAGGAGGAAGTTATTGTTTTCAAAATAGCCTCACAGAACAACTTAGCTGATCCACTATGTGTGTTCTCGTGACCAGTTTCACTGTGGGTTTAATTTGTTTGTAATTATGAAACCAAGTGGGATTTCATTGTTTTGTAAGAATTATGGTCTCTTTGAATTTTAATGTCATTAAATTGTATTTTATATTTCGTGGGATGAAATGACAAATTTGAATGAATGCATATGTTTTTGAGTAATTATATGAGTAGTACTGATAGTGTGCCATGAGATTCAACTTCTACGTGTATATGTGAGGGTCTCAATAGGGAGTGACAGTTGGGTCTCTAAAATTTCCAAGCTAATGAGACTACACAGGTACAATTTTCTTTATGGCTAATAATCGTGCCGGTATCAAGCTTTACCCTGAGCTCTTCAGGGACAAAGTATGCAATGGTCGGTGGAATGACTTGATGTCCAGCTTTACTTTTAGTTATATACTCTATTAGGTATGGACTTGTACATGTATAAGTGAGGGTCTCAATATGAACTGACAGTCGAGTCTATAAAATTTCCGGCCTAATGGGACTACACATGCACAGTTTTCTTTATGGCTAATAATCATAATGGTATAGAACTTTACCTTTAGCTCTTCAGGTACTAAGTATGCTATGGTCGGTGGAATGACTTGATGTCCAGTTTTCTTATTAGGTATATACTTGTGCATGTATACGGAAGGGTCTAAATAGGAAGATAGGGTTGGACGTCTAAATTAATTCAAGCCTATGGTACGGCTTAGGCACAGTTACCTTAGTGGCTAATACTCGAACTGGTACAAAACTTTACCCTGAGTTAAAATCCGTGTATGCTATGAATCGAGACTGCTGAACTTGACAAGTGTGGATTTGGTCTATTCCCCAGCCTTGGATATTTGAGGTAAAGTCTTCGGTCATGATATGGTTTTATGGGTCAAATTTGATTCTTCGGATGTTTTAAAAATTTGAATTTTGCAAAAAAAGATTCGAAACCAAGTGGGAGTTTGTTGGAATTATGGTTCATTGATTTTATAAATTAAAATAACCATGACTTATGTGCATGGGACCCACTTCTACATACTTTGTCATTGGACGTTTCATATAAGGAATAATGGCCAACACATCCCCCTGTCATTGGGTACACTGACTACAGGATGATTTGGGAATAAAGAGTTGTATCTCTCCCAAGGGTCATTAGTCTCACATTGAAGAGTGTCATTAGTGCCAAACCCATTGGAATCTATAAATCCTCCACGGTCTTACAAGTAAGGCTACAGCTAATGCATACCTACTCTGGCAGAAGCAAAGCCAGCTCATCACTTGTAAAACATATTCTTAAAGGTTTTCTTGTGCACTTCGACTCAATTAATACTCAAAGATGAAATGTATGCTCCTGCTATCTTCATTATTTAAATTCAATCATATTTTTTATCAGTATAGTTTTTATGAAAAAGTAATTAATGGAAATTATATGTATAATATCAATTCGATTTCTATGTTCCTTGGAGGTATCAGATCCTGAGTTTTGAATTTACCCGTGATCAATGAACGTACATATTTATATTTTTCACTGAACATATATTTATGTTTTTCAATGAAAATGTGCATTTTTGTTTCTCAAATGAATGCATTACATTTTTTCGATGAACATTAGTACTAAGTTTCGATTTTTTTAATCAATTTTCCAGCCACATGCCATCATAATCCGGAGACAGAGCCTTAGGGGTTTAGGTCACCGGTCCTCGGTCGATTGTATCGTACTCGCGGCTGGCTAGAGCGTTCATCGAAAGGTCGGTTTTGAAGCCAGAAAAGGGAGCTGCAATGCCCCCCTTCCATTTTGATTATCTAGCGACTTTTTTGTCGCAATCTGACGGCAGTATCACTACAGGATGGTTCCCCGGTGTTCGGCGAACCGATCCGTGCCAGTTGGCAGCCGTAATGATGACCAGAAAACTGGATCAGAGAAACCCTAATTCTCTTCATACGTCGGCGGGAGGTTAGGGATGACCTCCCACAGTCCGGTCCCGACCTTGCGACTGGACCAGTTTCAGTGGTGGTTCGATTAAATTAACTTTCAAACCAGACCAAGCGGTGGTCAGGTTTGGTTGAATCAAACTGGTTCGGTCGGGTTCGGCAGTGGTTCAATAAATGTTTTGGTTTTGTTTCATTTAAGAGCCCGCTTCAAGGCCTTACAAATATTCGTTTTCAATGAAATTTGGACCATGGGAATAATATCTTCTTTTCAATTTTATGATAAATATTTCATAATTTTCATATATGTCTAAATCCACTATTGATGATTATGGTCTAATTGATATATTTTGTCCAATGAATTCGAATTATTTTGCATTTCAATATTTGATGCTGGTAATTTTATTGCATGCATGGATGTTTATTGAACCATTAGGATTTCAAATTTAAATTTTGGCGTGCTTAATATTCGAGTAACATAGAATTGAAAACTGGCAATTTGTAGACGGCGACTCGAACCAAATATTACTCAGCATTCACTTCAAGGATAGTTCAATGACTGAATTGGAAATGCCCCTTGGGTTACTAACTGATTGCAATTTTAAATGAAACTGATATCTAAATCAAATAATTTGTTAGTCACCAAAGTGGCCGAGTTAGAAAGGTTTAGATTTCATTAAAAATTTTATTCAGTTTCAATTACTCGTAATTATTGTGATGCTTATGATTGAATATCATGATTTTTCTCCAGTATGAGTATTTTGAAATTCATAGATTATAAAAAAAATTTAAGGATCACTTGAAGGTTGATTAACTACTTTTTATAGTCTCCGATATAATTGGAAGTAATTAATACTTCCAAAGATAGCAGCCGTGTCTAAATAGCGTGTATTTGATTACTAATTATGTTTAATTATTGTAAAGGACAAATATGTGTCTAACAGTGTATTGTTGTATTGCCCAAAGGTGAACTTCAATATGCATTTAACATTTATGTGACTCTATCTTAATCTTTATTACACTTTTAAGTTAAAGCATTTATGTGTAAGATAATACATTTTGCAGCATTTGTGATTGTTGCTATGTATTCTTCAACTTCGTCTGTCGTTACATTTAATGGCCTTAATTATTCAAATAGATCTGAGCACGTTCAGCTTCACGTAGGTGTTCTGGATCTTGACTTAGCATTATCGACTGAAAGGCAAGATGCTATTACTGATCAAAGCAACGCACAACAAATATCACTTCATAATGTTTGAGAGAGATCAAACAGATTAAGCTCGATGTTTACATGAATGACAGTTTCGAGCAACATTAAGTCCAAAAATTCAAGTACGGATAGTGTTAAGGAATATCTGAAATTTGTCAAACAGTGCTCTTAGTCTGAATCGGCTGATAAGTCCCACCATGGGGCATTAATGGGTACGTTAACCATATTTAAGTTTGATGGCACACATTCATGAAAAGTGACTACAATGATTGATAAACAAGTGAAATTAAGGACCATGGGGATGGATGTGAGTGAAAGTTTCCTAGTGGAATTTATTATTAACTAGTTGCCTCCTGAGTATGACACTTTTTAGGTAACTTATAACACTATCAAAGATAAATAGAGTGCAAATGAACCCTATGCCATTCTCATTTAGGAAGAGAGAAGACTCAAGAAATGAGGAATTCACTCGGTTAACCTCATGACTCATCAGAGAACTGATAAAAGGAAGCCTGAAAGGAAAGATTACCACAAGGGCAAGAAAGAAGCATAAAAGCATAAAGTACAACCTAACGAAGTCCCCATAAAAGACATTAAGAAAGAAAAGTGTCGTTTCTGCAATAAACCTGGAAACTTTGCATGAAAATGTCTAAAGCGTAAAGCTTCGTTCGAAAAGAAAGGTACGCCATGTGCTTTAGTATGTTTCGAATCAAACTTTATTGAAGTTTCATATAATACATGGTGGATTGACTCTGGTTGTATAACTCATGTATCTAATACGATGCAGGGATTCCTTATTATCTGAACCACAAATCCAATGGAAAAGTTTATCCTGATGGGAAACCGGAACAAAGCTCCAGTTCAGGGCATCAGAACCTATCATTAATTTTAGGTACCAGACATCATTTAGACCTTTTTGAGACTCTTTATGTTCCTTCAATTCTCGTAATTTGATTTCATTATCCAAACTTGATTCTATTGGATATACTTTCAATTTTAGAAATGGATGTTTCAATTTGTTTTGACCCAATGCCATTATTGGTTCTGGATTTCTTCTGATGGTCAATATAATTTGAAGCAAGATTATCGATTTGCTGAATTTTTGTTGACCTTACATCGTAATGCTGGTACTAAACATAGTTTACTAAATAAAAGTTCTGCTTACTTTTGACATAAGTGTTTGGGTCACATCTCCAAACCACAAATGGAGAGATTAGTAATGAATGATATCTTCCAAATTTAGATTTTAATGATGTTGATATTTTAATGGATTGTACTAAGGGAAAAGAAACAAGACACACAAATAAGAAAGGAGCCGAAAGAAGCAACAACTTCTTGAGATGGTACACTGATATGTGAGGGCCTTTTGATGTTCCATCTTTTGGTGGAGAAAAATATTTCTTCGCCTTTATTGATGATTTTTTGCGTTATGGTTATATCTATTTGTTGCATGAAAAGTCACAGTCAGTAAATGCACTAGAGGTATTTATTAACGAGGTTTAAAGGAAACTTGATAGAAAAGTGAAAATCATTAGCTCTGACAGAGTTGGTGGTGAATATTATGGAAAATATACTGAGAGTGGGCAATGCCCTGGTTCATTCTCTAAATTCCTTGAAAAACGAGGCATGTGTTCTCAATACACAATGCCAGGCAAACCTGAGCAGAATGGTGTTGCAGAAAGACGTAACCGTACTTTAATGGATATAGTTAGGAGTATGTTATGTAACTCCTCTCTACCCTTATCTATGTAGATGGAAGCATTAAAAACCACTACCCATTTGTTAAACATGTTTTTTTGTAAAGCAGTTCCTAAGTCACCTCCATGTTTGGGGATGTCAGGCGGAAGTAAAAATTTGTAATCCACATAAAAAGAAATTGGATTCAAGAACAAATATTGGTTTTTTCATTGGTTATCCAAAAAAGTCTAATGGGTTTAGATTTTACTATCCTAACCATAGTACAAGAATTTTTTAAGGTGGAAATGCTTGGTTCATTGAGAATGGTGAAATCTTTGAGAGTATAGAACTACAAAAAGTGCAAATGCAGGAAGTTAGAAGACAGGTTCCTTTACGTGTACTTCCTTCTAATGTTGTTGTTCCTGCAGTTGTTGAACATATTGATAATTTACAAGAGAAGAAAATTAATAATCAAGTACCCTATAATGAAGTAGTCGATCATGAACCTACGGTGGTAGAACCACTAGAAGTAGCTTTAAGAAAATCTCAAAGACAAGGAAGATCTACTACTTCTGATGATTATGTGGTCTACTTGCAAGAGTCTGATTTTGACTTAGGATTTGATGAAGATCCTATTTCGTTTTCACAAGCCAAGCACAATGTTAATTCTCCTAAATGGTTTGACTCTGTGAAAGAAGAACAGAAATCAATGGAACACAATGATGTTTGGGACCTTGTTGAATTACCTGAAGGTTGTAAAAGAGTCGAGTGTAAATGGTGTATAAGACCAAACACGACTAATATGGCAACATCGAACGATGCAAGGTTAGACTCGTTGCTAAAGGTTTCACTCAAAAAGATGGTGTTGATTATAAAGAGACATTTTCACCTATCTCTAAAAAAAGACTCTTATATAATTATTATGGCTTTAGTAGCTCATTATGATTCATAGTTACAGAAAATGGATGGGAAAACTGCCTTTCTGAATGGGAATTTAGAGGAAAATGTTTACATGGGTCACCTTAAAGGCTTTTCAGCAGAAGGAATGGAGTTCAAATTAAAGAAATCAATATACGGACTTAGCAAGCCTCCCGACCGTGGCATAATAAATTTAATGAAATCATCATTTCCTTTGGATTAAAGGAAAACATCGTTGATCGGTGTATATATCTCAATGTCAGTGGGAGCAAAAGTACTTTTCTGATTCTGTTTGCTGATAACATTTTGTTTGCTACTAATGACATTGGTCTGCCTCATGACACTAAACAATATTTCTACAAGAACTTCGAAATGAAATATATCGGTGAATCATTTGATGTGATTGGAATTGAAATATTCAGTGATAGATCACAAGGATTATTAAGGTTCTCCTAAAAAAAATATATTAATACGGTTCTAGAGAAACAAAAAAATGGAAAAATGCTCGCAAAGTGTTGTCCCAATTTAGAAAGGAGATGTCTTATGCTGTGCCAAAAGAATGAATTGGAACGCACACAAATTCATAACATTCCTTATGCATCTGTTGTGGGAAGCTTGATGTATGCTAAGACTTGTATAGGGCTAGACATTAGTTCTGTTGTGGGACTATTGGCACTATTGGCAGATATCAATGCAACCTCAGAATGGAACATTAGAAATATGAAAAGAAAGTATTGAGATATCTCCAAGTAACAAAGGATCGTATGCTCACTTATAAGAGATTTGATTATCTCGAATTGATTGGAAACTTACACTCAGATTATGCAGGATGTATGGATACAAAAAAATCCACATTTGGTTATTTGTTCATTATGGCAGTAGGAGCCATCTCATGGACGAGTGTTAAACAGTCTATCGTCACTGCTAGCACTATGGAGGCTGAGTTTGTGGCATGTATGGAGGCCCCTAATAATGGTTCATGGAACCAAAAGTTTATTTCAGGGCTCAAAATTGTCGAGAAGCATAACCGAGCCACTGAAATGTTATTGTGATAATGTTGCAGTAATCTTATTATCTAATGCCAACAAGTATTCCAAAGGTGCTAAACATATGGAATTGAAATACCTTGTCATTAAAGAAGAAGTTCAGAAACAAAGAGTGTCAATTGAGCACATTAGCCCTAACCTTACGATCATTGATCCTTTAACAAAAGGATTAAACCCAAAAACGTTCGGTGAACATGTTGAAAGGATAGGTATTACTGAATTGAGATTTGACTCTTTATGTATATGACACCATGAGCTCTTTTAAGTATTGTTTTGATTCCGGTTGATCAAATTGTATATACATGAATGATGATGTGATTGACAACAGGACATGTCTTTAGATAAGACATTATTGTTGGACCATTATTGTTTATTTCCTATTACAGGTCATGTTAAGTATAAAACTAGTATTCTGATACATGGAAGGAAGTATATCCTAATTAATGATGTGGAACCTCTATTATCCATTTTAGTTTTTTTGCTTAATAATGATTTTATGATAAACCAATCCAAGTAAGGATTTGGCATTATTTTTATAGTAACACATGGCCAAGAGGGAGAATGTTGGAATATTTTATTCCATTAAGAGTACCGCATGCCCAACACTAATAATGGGCCCCACAAATTCTATTAGCATTAGGAAACCCACTCTGATAGAAAGTGGCAATTAAGGTTTTGAACATCCATTTAAGTTGGTCTTCTCTCCGTCCCGGTACGCATGTATGTTCCTCTCCATCTCGGTGCGTACGTATGTTCCTCTCCATCAGGAAGTCGGTTGGTTGGACGCAAACGACACTATAAAAATTCTACCAATGCGCAAGTGCACATTTCGCACCAAGTAATACTAGACAGGTCCAGATCGATACCGTGAGGACTATACCCATGCGCAAGTGCATAACCCTTTCTCGAGGCGCTACGACCATTCCCCCCTCCTTTGCATGATTTTTCTCTCGAGGTCATAGGTCTAAATCTACGGCCCATGTAGCTCGCCTAAAGCGACCACGTGTGTCCGGACGCTTCTCTCGAAGTCCACCAGCTCACCCCTCGTCTGCCCTTGTTGTAGTTGCCGCGATTTGTGGATCACACGCTGAGTGGTGATATCATTTCATATTACCTCTCAGTCTCAACGAAACGATAAGATAAACATGTGGAGGTTGTCAATCTCCTCGTGTTAATAGCTCCCCAACGGCCTCTCACACTAGATTAAAAACTGATTGCACTAGATTAACTTAAATAACTATAATTACATGAATCCAAACCCGATATCACATTACATCACTTACCCACTACTGAAACCTAGCTACCCATATTCTGGAATAGGGAAAAATCTCTTTCCATTGACATTGAATACACGATTGGTAGGTATAAGGAAGATAAAACAAAGGCCAAACACTTCCCTTTTGCTCTTGAACTTCTCCTTGACCCTCATTGAATGCCCAATTTGTCTCTGCTTCACTCCTAACTCTAACTCCACCTCTGAAGTGTGGAGACATGATGCCCAATGTGGGTTTATAATGCCTATTTGTAGTGGACTGTGAAAGAATCCCCTTTTTAAGTGCCCTAAGTGATCTGGCACCGCAAGGTGTAGGTCTCCTCCAATGGGGGCAGGTCTTGGTGTTGAGTGAGCGCCATACGGCTTCGTGGCATCTCGTTTTGCGGTCCTTTGTGTAGCCAGCATTCCGGCTCTTTGTTCAGATGCAGAGGAGCTGCACATGCGAGGTCGAGCACTTCGGCGCTGACTCGACACCAAGACCTGCCTCCATTGGAGGACACCGTGCGGCACCAGATCACATAGGCACTAGATGAATGAGAATGAGTGATCTGGCGTAGGATCCTGACACCCGGGCGCTTGATGAGCAAGGATGACCGAGGACGATTGCTCCAGCATTGGATTCTAACGGTGAGGCGCTGCACCCAGAAAAGTTCTTCTGCTTCCATCACTCCTGTACCGAGCTGGGCGCTGAGGCATTTGGCAATTAGCCATTTCCCATGGACGCTGCCTTTGTTCACACAATGCTGCATTTTCGATCGTGTGCCATGTGGCGTCAGCTACTTTGCTTCGGCATTTGTCAGTCTGATGCCATGGCTGCTGCTTGGCGCCTTGTGGTGTTGCATGCATTGCTGCTCCTCTGCATAGCAGCATGGCTTCCCCTCTGATGCCATGTGGTGCCGGCCTCAGTATTGCTCCAATATGTGGTGATTTTAGCCCCAAAACGTGCTAGTTGCCTCTTTCTCCATCCATTTGGTCTTTAGTGAATGTGAAAACGTGAAAGTTGCCTCTTTCTCCTTGCATTTGGTCTTTAGTGAATGTGAAGCACAATCCTATAGAACACAACACCAAAAGTTAGTGAAATTGCAATACAATCATATCAAAAGTTAGCCTAAAAATGCAGCATAATTTCCAATAACCATCAGTCACGGATTCAAGTAGTCAAAAAAGCAACTTGAATGGAATTTTCCATCGAATCAATGGAACCAGGTATGGCTAATGCACGCCCAGTCTGGCTGAAGGGAAGCAAACTCATCACTTGTAAAACATATTTATAAAGGTTTTCTTGTGCACTTTGACTCAATTAATATGTAAACATGAAAAGAACACTCCCGTTAAATTTATTATTTCAATTCAATCATATCAGTATAGTTTTTATGAGAAAGTGATTTTACGGGAACAATATGTCTATTTTCTTGATGATTAATGTTCCATTCCCTACTTTGCAATATTTCTATATCCATACCCAAATAGGGCCTGACAGGAACAACTACTAAAGCCAATTCTTCATCATGCAATAAGGGAGGAGGTAAATTCACCAACTTGACTCAGAGCAGGGATTCGGTAAAAGAATACGTCTCGACATGGAAGACCCTAAGCCTGTCAAACAAGTGCAGGTATGATTCTCAAATTTTAATCTAACAGAAGGTGAGTAGTGCTTCACAATGTCCCTAAAGAGGAATCGTAATAAAAATAACCCTTTCCGAGGGGGTATACCACAACGCATGGATCAAGCTGAGGGAGTTCTCTTAATAAAATTTGAAGGGTACCTTCTACCATGGAGGGTGTTCGAGGGACTCGGCCAGCGAAAATACGAACCCGGGAATGCTGCATTCGTTACTGTCCTTCCTCAGTGCACTATCTGGATTACTCCAATTTTTGGACATTTTCAGCAAGGGAAGATATGGTGTTTTCCAAAACTGTGACTGGAATGAGGAGTTGGATAGACTGCTTTGCTTCAGTAGATAGTGGAACTGGGTTGCATGCACGGGCTGTCAGGATGTTTTATTCCATTTCCATGATGCTTTTCATCTAAGTGTCACTCATGTGGTCATCCAAAGATGTTAAATGGGGGTGTTTTTGCGGTGTAGGAACAGGATTGTTTTCAGTCTTTGGGGCATGCGAGTTTGGACTAACCTGTCGAGTCTTCATGCAGGCTAGGTGTTTTCAGTGAGCAGCTGAAAATAAACTAAGGCAGAAGTAGGAGGGAGGAGACAGCAAAGGACGGAAGTAAGGGATTTCCAGGCGGTTGAGATTGAGATGAGAGTTTGTAAGGGTGAATAAGGGAGGAGGGTTTTAGAGCTCAGAGAAGAAAAAGATGAAAACCCATAGGCCTGTAATAGCTGATAGAGGCAATGATCAAGATTCAAATGGCTATCAGGAGAGTACTCTGGGAACAACCGTAAAAATTTATTGCGACTGGACCGGGCGAAATTTGACATATTTGGTTAGGGGATTGATTAGTAGTGTAGTGAGATTTATTAATTAATGCAGATCAGGGTGAACAACCAGACTAATATTTTTTACAGGGAGAAACATGAGAATGGTCCGGAAAGATTGGGGAGCAGCTCGGGATACAAATTTATGCATGGGGAGAATCCGACGAACAAGGAGAAGGAATGATGGGTCTTTCTAATTGCTTCTAGCGGCTGCGATGATCTATTTAATATTTGTCTCATGTAGCACAAATGAATACACAATCCCAGTACCATCGAACATCAGAGGGAAAGTACAGATGTCTTGCCAAACAAAGGTGGTGGAGGCCCTTCTGGTTCCAAACTTGCAGGTCTCCAATGGTAGTGCTTCTCCGGTGTGATCTCCAGTGCTAAGTTGGTGTTTAATCAATTTGTATGTCGCTTCCAGGTTTTTACTATTCCCACCAAGTATACAAGCTTGATGTTGCTGTTAAGTAGATGTTTTCATTTGGAATATGAACCAGAGGAGCAAGTGGAATGAGCTTGGGTAAAGTCTTGGAGAAAGTCTGGTCAATCTATTAATTGTTCTCTAAACAAACAAACCAGTATTCCAGTTAAATCTCTCCCAGATCATACATGGCGCGCAATAAGAGGGAAGGTAAATATACAGAGGAATGTATAGATTTCAGGTTTGCATTCTTTTGACGTCGGAAGGATGGAATAACTTCGGTAACAGATGAATCAGATACGATAGATCTGGATTTTATGTATTTCAGGTTCTCAAATAAATTCAATATCTAAGGGTGGGAGGTGATTAATGCACAAGGGTAGAGTAGTAAATGGTCCATTCATCTGCTGCACTCCTTTACTGCTCTTGCCACATGAAACGACAGTTTTCATCTTTTTTACTACTGCTGAATAGACTGTTTTCATAGGCCAGATAAATTTCAGACTTGAAGGCTCGATATATTGGAGTCCATAACTTTGTTCTTGTTCCTAAAGTGTGGAGATAGCAGAGGAATACTTTGATTCATATATTCCCATATGAAAATATTTCTAACGCTTGATTTGCTCCCAACATAACGCAGGTTATAGTCATAAATATTTCGCCTCCTGTCCCCTAAAATAAATTCCCTTAGTCCCTAACTCCCGCCCCCGAAAAAACATTTTCTCTCTCTTACCACGAGCGAGATTCTCCGGCGTTCCCATGGCCAAGCATCTTCAGAGTTCCCATGGCCAAACTACTTCGGAATTCCAGTGGTCGAGCTTTTCTGGTGTTTCAACGACCTTTCAATCTCTCTGATGGAAGCCTCTTCCCTCACTCTTGGTTTCCTGTGACCGAGATTCCCGGCCTCTCTGCTGGTGTTCCCCGAATCGAACGAGTTTCCGTGGCGATGTGCTTTGAAGTGACGACCTTTCTTGCTGCAAGCTTCTCCGGCTTCACCATGTCTCCAGGCGACGATCTTCTCCGGCGATGAGTGTTCAGTGGTTCCAGCAACCTTGGTAAAGGTTAATTCAATAGGTTTTCAATTTCTTTAGAATTCAATTTTTTCAATCTTGAAATTTAATAGGGTTTCAATTTCCCCTTCTCTACGATTTCTGTATAATTACATATTTAGTCAGGGTTTTCCTTTAGTCTTTGGAATTCAAATTTTCCTTTCTTGAGATAGTAAACCCCTTCTCTTTTGCTAAAGCAGATGACACTTTTACTCTTGGATAAGTTTTCTTCTTGTATTTTTATTTATATTTGTTTCGAATGAAGTAAATTATTCATGCTCTCGGTTGGATACCTGATTGTATATTAGTAATCGTCTGTTATGCATACATGTGTGTTACGATTTTTCTGGAATTTCAGATTGATGAAGATTTGAATAAATACAAATATTCTGATTAATTTTATACTTAAATCGGATTTATTTTCTGCTCTAAAAGTTAATTGTGTAGATGTTTAATTATAATTGTATATTTCATGCTTAATTAGTTAATTCTTAGTTTTTTATTCAGTCTAAAATTCGTTGCGATGTTTAATTATTACTTTTCATATCATTTCTGAAAAAATTGATAAATGAATTAGATTTATTTATAGATAGATTTTGTAGTTGAAGGTATTGTAAAATTAGGACAGGTTATTTGCTTGAATATTTAAATTTGTAAGAAAGATGCTGATTGGCTGAAAATTTAAACAGATTTTGAATCAGATTATGTTGTTGTGGAATTGCAGTTATATTCTGGATTGAAATTATATCCTATAATAAATTGGACTGTTTGCAGCACTGTCGATTTTTGGAATGTACCTCAGGTAAGTTTGTTATTCCAACCCTTTATTTATTCAACTCTAACATAACAAGTATTTTATTCAAAGGACCCCATTGACCCATATTGGAGTGTTGTCTATCGTTGGATACCCAGGAACACCTACAGCATCCCCATAGTTAAGGCCAACGTAAAGGCTGAAGATGATGAAGACTTGTTGTTGGCACAAGATCCAGGGGACGTAGACGTGACAGAGTTCAACCATGAGGATCATGTTTTGTGGGTGCATAGTGACCTGGGTCCAAGACTAAGGGTTAATAGTGCGGACCTGAATATAACATAATGTAGGTTTAGATGATTTATCTTTGTAAATGTGTTGTATGTAATAGTTAATTTTATTTTTCCTTGCCACACTGATGACCTCATTCCTTTTATTTTGCAAGATAATTATTCCGCCTAAAGGAGTAGTCGTTCCATCAGCACCCACTATATCAGGAAGGCTAAAACGTCAACGGCCTGTTCCATCAGCCTCGGCTCCATCAGCCCCGGATACATCAGCCCCAGCTATATCAGCCCAGTTTCCATATCTCCCCATTCCATGTGCCTTTGCTCTATCAGCCCTTGTTACATCAACTCCCGCACCATCAACCATTTTTTCAACGCCCTTCGAATCATCAGACTTTGTTCCCACAGTACTTGGTCAGATTTACTAATTACAAATCTTCTATCACTTTAATCGATTTTAGCTGATCTGATTTAGATTATTAAATTTTAGGTTATTTAATTAGAGATGAATATATGCGTAAAAATTTTAGTTAAATTAATTTTTGTAGCTTAATGCAATGTATGTTTTGTGTGACCTAACATACATTTTGGTAGGCCCAATCCCAATGGAAGACATGGAAACATAGACCCCGATTGGTTGGAGAAAGAAACCGTTGTTGGCATGGAGTCCCAACCACAAGAACCATGTGTGAAGCAGAAGGTGAGAGCTTCTTCGTTTCTGCCAGAGGGTACGTGGATGATCGCAATAAAAGAGGGGCAGATGACTTCTAAGAAGTAATTTAATTTCAATGATATATCTCATGGGAACAAATGTTTGGGCAGAACAATATTTCCCATTACATCTCCAGTGGCGCAACTTTCCAAATTTTTTTTTAAGGTGATATATATTAACCAAATCATTTTTTGCAGGAAAAGTACAAATTGTTTCATGAGAAGAATCAACTGGTGAGTGAAAAAGTAGCCATGACCACAATCAAATCGGTCATAAGATCATACGATACAACCGTACGTTATAAGAAGGCACACTATGACGGCAAGACACCAGATCAGCTTGTAGACTGTCCCATCTCGCATATGAGTCCTGAGAATTGGAAAGCACTCGTTAAATATTGGGATTATGTAATTGCAAAAGAAATTGATGGAAACAATAAGGGGAATGAAAAGCTTATAAAGACTACACACACTTGGGACTAAGTCATTCAGTCGTGTTTTAGAAGAAGAGGTACTTATATGTTTTTAATATTTTTCTTGTCGTTCATTTTCCATTTTCAAGCTTAGTGAAATACTTATAATGTCCCTTTAATTTATTTACAGCGTAAAGGCCAAGGCAACAACTACTCCTTAAGAGCTTACCTCAAGGCACACCAGAAGAAGGATGGAACATATCCACACGAAGGAACAATATCACTATGTGTATATCAAATTCGTTACAACTGATATTCAAACCAGATAAATGTTTAAATCATTTTTTTTATTATTATGTATGAGAAGGTTCACCGATGGCACCAGTTCTGGATAAGATCTTTGGTGGTTATGAGAAAGGGGTAACTGGTGCGAAGTCGAGATCTCCAACACACCTAATATTTACCCCAGGAAAATAATTTGAAAACGAAAGACAAGATCAGAAGTCAATGAGAGAGGAGATGTAGCTCAGGAGGCAACAACTGCTAGAGTTGACACAGTGGCGATCCACTGTTCAGTCATCTCCAGGTTAAAATTATTTTCAAATTCTAATTTGGTTAAAATATTAAATCTATTACAAAAATTTCATTTAACTTATGTTAATGTCCAGGACCTTCAAACCAACATGAGAGCGAGGACCCACATGGCTGATTTTTCATCTTTGTTATTTATTTTGATTTTTGTTGGACAACTTACAAGTGTGGTGTAATATTTTGTAACACTTGTTTTGCCAGTTAATTACAGATATTATGATGTAGCTTGAATTATATTAAAGTTTCAAAAATATTAAAGAAAATACTTCTATCGTGGTTGAAACCGCCTGCACAAATCGATCATTAATACTGTATCCCCAGCGGTTTAAACCGCTACTCGAGGAGGCTTCCTCCGGTGGATTCATTTTGGCTGGTGGACGTCGTCTTCCACCGGTGGAGGTGGCTTCCATCGGCAGTGAACAATTGGCCGGCAGAGGATTCTTCCGCCAGTGGTTTCTATGTCACCAGCAAAGGAGGCTTCCGCCGGAGGTTTGCCGCCTGCATCGATTCTACTCCCACCGCCAACAATCACAATCACCAGCCGAGTAAACAATGGCACGGCAGTCATTTCCATCGGGGGAGACTTTCCACGACACTCCTTCCCACCAAAGATGATTTTTCTTCCAGCGGAAGTTCAACCGAGGGGTTTTTTTTGGATCCAACGATAGATTTTTAGCACCAGTGGAGACTGTTTACTTGTGGAAGAGAACTTGTGGGAAGTGGCATGCCGAATGCTAAATAAACTCCAGTGGAACAGAAAGATTACCTAAGAAAGGCTTTTTAATATGGCAATTAATACTCAATATATTTCGGCTGCGCGTGTTTAACTAGTGTAAAAGACAGTTGTACATCCTGACTCATTCTCCTCTTATCTTCTCTTCTTATCCAATCAGTTACCGTTCCTCCTATTTCTTCTCCTAATATTTCTTCACCTCGATCGTTCAGATCCAATAATCATGGATACTGTAAAAACTATATATGAATACTACAGAATAATATTGAATGCCCATCAAAGACTTTCCTTATTTTCATGGTATTAGTGGCATAGCACATTCACACAATCCTCATAATTTCCTTTTTACCTTCCACGACTCTTCAATGGCAGGCTCTTCATCTTCTTTCCACCATGATAAAGTGGAACCCACCCCACTTCCAATTGTTAAGAGTATCTCGCAAGAGATATCTCAAACACTTAATATCACCAATTTCCTCTTATAAAAAATGCAGGTCTTCCCTGTTCTGCGGACTCCAAAACTATTGGGCTTCATCAATGGCAGCTTCCCCAAACCTGTTTCTTCGTCAGATCACATAGCCAATTGGAAATGCTTGGACCAGATGGTTCTGACCTGGCTATTCACTTCCCTCTCTGATGTTGTACTCTCTCAGGTCGTTGACATGGAGATGACACATGAAGTCTGGCTGGCACTTCTAGAGATGTATGGGACAGTTAATCGGTCTTATATTTAGCAATCAAAAACATACCTCCACAGTCACCAGTGCTTGCAAATGCTGGAAAACCGGTTAACAAAGATGACCTGCTCCTCTGGATGGTTCGAGGCCTTGGGTCTGTGTATGATCATGTTGTCGCCAACATCAAATCTCAGTCAGATCCATATTTCACCTCAGTCTCATGTATACTTTAGGACCATGACAGCTCCCTACTGCCGCTTCCACTGCTCAAGCTCTAGCTGTGGTATCTTTGCAATCCTACTCCCGAATCAACTCTTCGGCACATCGTTCCGATTCCTCAAGCCGACATTTGGTTAACCGTAGATGGCCTGCCCGCTCCAGGAGACGTGGCCACTCTCAGCCGTCCTCTAACACGAACTCATATTTGTCAGATTTAGTGAAGGAAGATAGAAGATGAGAGAAAATTGAAGAGATAGGAAGAAGGGGAAGAGAGAAGGAGAGAAAGAGGTCGTAAGGTCCTTATGACCTACAACCCAAAAACGTGTATTAATATAATCCGAAAATTAAAAATTATAATGGTGCCATTCATGGCTTGAAGAGCAAGTAAACAAAACAATAAACAAATAACAACTAACTAATGTTTAGTTATATTACTAAACTACCCCTGACTCTTAACACTCCCCATTAAGCTGGAGCATAGATATCATGAAGGCCCAGCTTGGAGACAAGATATTCAAATTCCTTCCATCCAAGACCTTTAGGGAGTATATAAGCCAATTGGTCTTTAGTGTTAAGTCGTAGAGTGTTCACGAATCCCAAGGCAGCAGTAGTAGCAGTAGCATGGAGAGGGTTTTATGAACATATTAGCAACAAAATAACACCTTCTCAAAGCGGCACCAAATGTGTAACTCATTTAAACAGCAGTACTAGTGATCACCTTTGCATATGTACCACGTTGACATCCAAATCTTTCTCCAAAGTAGGAAATTCAGACCAAAACAATTTGCTGACATAAGCCACAAGTATGATGATGTCAGCACAACACAAAGTCAGAAAAAACACACCTTTATACTTCTAAAACCCTGGAGAAGCCTCTAACTCCTAGAAAGCACCTTTCACAGGCTTTGGTGAGCTAAACCAGTCTGGCACAATTACCAAGGCTATAAAATTTGAGTCTTTCCACTCAGCAGTGCAGCAGTGATGCAGTACGAGTCCAACGACTCAGCAGTACGAGTCCAAAAACTCAGCAGTATGAGTCCAACGACTCAGCAGTATGAATCCAATGACTCAGCAATACAAGTCCAACCACTCAGCAGTACAAGTCCAATGACTGAGCAATACGAGTCCAACGACTCAGCAGTACGAATCCAACGACTCAAAAATACGATTCCAATGAGTCAACAGTACGAGTCTAACGACTCAACAGTAAGAGTTCAATGACTCAGCAGTTGCAAAAAACCCTTTTTAGGCGTAGTAGGTTGTACATCTAGTACCTACAAATGAATTTAGATCATTCGTCTTCCGACAATGGCAGAAGAAAGAGAAATATTGAACCTTAAGCTTTCGACCGGACAACAAATAACGTCAGCAACACCACCACAAATAGCAGCACGAGCTAGAGTTCAGAAATACGAGAAAACCTTTTCTAATTTGAAAAAACCTCTCTTGGCACGGTTCCAGAGGCCATGTAAAAACACGATATTTAGGTACCTGGAAGCTCTTAAATACGTTCAGAACTACCTGAGACTAGAAGTGGTAGATTTTCGCAGCTCAAAGATAGGTTTTTGATTCAGCGCAAATCCCTAGACATAGAAAAAATTCAATTTTTTACCTGCAGAAGTAGCAGCAGTCGTAGATACAGGTTCCTGTTAACCCAACTGCAGCAAAGGAATTCCCTTTAGGAATAAACTTGTATGTACAACACTTCAATCAGCAGTATAAGCCATTATCAAAGGAGAATGGCAGAAGGACACAGAAAAGAGAGAAACTTTAAGGATCGCCCAGAATCTAAGACCTTTCTAAACCTTCTAATTAACAATGAAGATTGGTATTTGGATTTTGCGACAATGCATAACATCACTTTTGACGAAAGTAATGTAACTGGTAAAACACCTTCACAGCCAAAAAAGCGGCCTTTACCGGCGGTTAAAAACCGCTAGTAAAGGCCCCAAAACCGCCGGTAAAGTACTTACCGGTGGAAACATTATCGCTGGTAAACGGAACGACGGTAAAGTCGTACCGGCGGTCATAACATGCAAAATAACACCGGTAATTTACCGGCGGTTTTGACCGCCGGTATAAAATACGTATAAATTACCGGCGAAAAATAAAACGCCGGGAAATATTTACCGAAGTCCTTTACCGGCGGTTTTTAAACCGCCGGTAATCAATTTTAAAATTGATTACCAGCGGTTTTAAAACCGCCGGTAAAAATCGTTAATTTTAAAAAAAATTATTTTTAAATGTTATTTTTTCCTGTTTGGATGCATCATCATTCATTACACATCCTGTTTCATTCATTCCACTAATACAAAAATTTAGATGACTAAAGTTGCACAAATGAATATACTAAAAATAAATAACGCGTTGAACAAAAGTTAATGGTTACTCGAAGAACGATAATGTAATTGAACTTAACTACACTGAGTAATGTATCATTACAAGGAACAAATATCAAAGGAAATTGTTACTCAACCATTCCATCTTCCTGAGTCCCCAACTCAATGCTCTCCATTAGGATTGGCATTTTCATTATCATCGCCTGCATCAATAAATTAAAAAATCAATTAATATATAATTGAAAATAACGATCATCACCCACCATAATTAGTTAAAAACAAAGGTATAACATACCACGATGTTGATGTTGATGTGATTGCGTCAAAATGGCGATTTGCTCTCTCATAATCGCTAACTCCCTCTGTGTGGCAGCCTCTTTGTTCTTCAACTCCGTCACTTCCTCCCTTAGTGATGCAGCTTCTTGAAAGGACGCTGACCTGCGCGGCCGACCCGCCGCCCGATCATGTACATAACCATAGCCAAAACCTCTCTCGTATCCACCGTGATGTCCACCATGCAGATGAGCGTGTTTCAACATCGTACGTCTTGACCCTTCCTGCCCATAACAATTTCAACTCATCAACCACTGGTTGGAGATAAACATCAATGTCATTACCTGGCGATTTCAGTCGATCAATGAGAAGTGTCATGACAAAATAACTCTCTTTCATTGCAAACCAATGGGGAAAATTGTAAATGGAAATGATGACCGGCCATGTACTACGGCTCGAATCAGTTCCAACCTTAAAAGGACTGAAACCATAGCTAGCCAATCCAAGTCTAAGATTCCGTGAATCAGCACTGAAAGACGGATGTTCTGCTTCGAAGTGTTTCCATGCCACAGAGTCCCTAGGATGACTCATTTTCCCTTCTACATCCACTGGAGCTGACCCATGCCATGTCATTAATGAAGCTGTTTTCTCGGACATAAACAACCTTTGTAGTCTTGGAACCAACGGAAAATGTCGGACAACCTTTGCTGGTATCAAATGTTTTCTCTTCCCACTACCTTTTTTCTCAGTCCACCTTGACGTCTTACACCTTGGGCAGCTGTCTAAATCTCTATTTTCATTTCTGTAAAGTATGCAATCATTCGGGCATGCATGAATTTTCTTGCAATCTAACCCCAAGTCTGCCATTAATCTCTTCGACTCATACCAATTTTTGGGAACTGTGTAATCCTTGGGAAGAACGTCCTTGAAAAGCGCAACCACATCGAAGAAAGATTTGTTACTCCATTTGTTCAAACATTTAATTTGGAACAAGTGGACCATGAAGAAAGCTTTGAATACTTTTCACAACCTCCATACAATGGCGCCGCCTCATCCATTAATTGCTCAAACCTACGTATTTCTGAATCTTCACATTCACCCTACGTGTTTTCCACTGCCACTTCAGCGTCCTGCATGAAGGCGTCGTTTAACAACCTTGACATCTCTGGCCCGTGTCCGGTCTCAATGGAAGCATTTGGCTGTTGCTCAGTTCCTTCCTCACCGTGAAAATGCCACGTATGGTATCGAGCAACAAATCCCTCCCTTGCTATATGATACATTATTGTGTCGCAATTAAAACAATTCTTGTTCTTACACTTGGCACATGGGCATCTTAACTGGCCACTTTCTTGGACACCCAACCTTTGTTTGGCAAACTCCGTGAAGAAAACAATCCCATCTGAAAATTCGGGCTGGCACCGGTGAACCTTGGTGGCGTACCGGTACATCCAGCTCCTGTCATTGAGATAGTCCATCTTTGCGATAAAACACAATGACAAGTTGTAAAAATTGTTAATGGATTATGATTTCAATCCTATTCCATACATGATAATCAGATTTTTTAATGTTATTCTCTCTCCTTCTCTCTCTCCTTCCTCTCTCATACATAGTTAAAGTGTAAGAGTGGGTAGATGGAAAGAAAAAGAGAAAACAGCTGAGTGCAAGGATCTGAATTTATCATCTATACTTTGTTGTGATCCTAAGTGGCATTGTCCTCATCATATTATCGTAACATCTAACTAATTATCTAATAATTAACTTATGATATTATTTCATGCAGTATTATTATGTTCCAGGATTCTTACCTATATAACTTGATTGCTGAATCTTTCTGGCAATTCTTCAAGCCGGTTTGGAACCACCCTGATCTGGTTTGCTTCTGACCTTTTAAAAAAAGTAGAATGTGAGGAAATAATGTATACAGAAACAAAAAGGACAAATACATAATATTAGTGTTGTGGCCTGGAACTCTTTGCTCTCATGCTATAAGTGTTTATTTGATCAATTCTCATATCAGGGGATCATTACTTCTAAACTGTAACTTACAATAATGAAAAACGAAATGAAATTTCTAAATTGAAGGACTCACTCAGATGGAGGACGACAACAACCAACTTCAATAGGAGTTAAAAATGCAGTGGCGTAGTACTCTTTATGATTCTGAAATGGCCTAATACCTAAGCAACAATAACATAAGTAGCTTAGGTGTCTTGATTCTTAGTCAATTGTTTCACCAAGAGAAGCTGTATTTACTTTTTGATAAAAGATAAGAGGTTTAAGTAATTTCCAGATAGCTAGGATTTTGAGGTTTAAATACAATCAACTTTGTAGTGTTGATATCAAAAACATTAATGGAAAAGATCGAGGTACATATAAGCCACTGTTGTTCTCATCACCTAGTAATTAAGATTCTATTATATCCAAATGAATTAATAAGTACCTTTAAACCAAAGGAAGAAACTTGCCCCAAGATGACCTTTGACATGTGATCAATCGCCTACTCATGTCCTTGATGTTCCTTAATATTGTGAACAACCTAGCCAATAAATTTCACGACAAATATCGGGTGTCAATGTGTCACCTCTTCAATGAATGCTTATTAAGTAATCATGATTAGTGTGCTTCATGTAGTTCAATATGTCAAACATATAACATACATGATACAAATTCTTCCAAACCTTTCCATGAAAAGTGTGCTCTTTGTGAACCACCAAGCTAGTGAAGTGAAACCAAAAACCCACCCAAAAAAAAAAAATTCTCACCTCTAGAGATATTTTCAGAATATGACGAACGTGTTATAAACATAACCGAGAAGCAAACTGAGCATATACACACTTCGACCTCAAAGAAAAAAAAACAATTACTTTGCGTAAAAAGTCCCTTACTTACTAGTAATTACTCGTTAGAGTATAAAATTCATGAGCAATAATCAAATTACCTATAAACAGATGACATGATTTTAGAAGGAAACGGCACTATATTATCAAGAGTTAAATACCTCCTCGGAAGTAATAATGTACATCCTATCATCGACCCCAAAGCAGAGAGAACATTTAATTTAGTATTTTTTTTGTATGAGGAAACATTTAGTATTTACCTTGCCTGATTTCTATTCCAATTTTAATCATTTACCTATTATAGTTCCCATTCTTCACATTTAAGAAAGTGTATACTTTCCTATTCTACGAATTTAAGAATATTATTCACTTTGAAAACCAAGTGGTACTGGTTGAGATGATTTTCGTTTTACACTCATTCATCAGCAGAATTAATAAAAAAAAGAAAAGAAAAGAAAAAACGACTGCAGTGAGAAGAAAAGACAAGATAAGACCTTGCTGGAAGAACAGCATGCCACAACTTTATTGAAATATAAAAAGCACGTCAAGACACTATGAAGCATTAATCCAATAAAATTATTTTATTATCTTACCAAAAAAAAATTTATTTCATTATCCTACCAAATGAAAATTTTGTATAAAGTTTGTTTTTCTGAAAAGTTGTATAGAGTTTGTTTTTCTGAAAAGTTGTATAGAGTTTGTTTAACGTGATTCAATGGATTACTAGCATTAATCCAATAAATTATGTATGTTGATAGTCAAAAAAGAATCCATACTTTAGCAGATTTGATCTTATGCTAAAAAAAGTGAAGAGACACTGATGTAGTCGGCACTAACATGTTATAGTAAAAAATTCACTTGAGGATGGCAGCAATACGAAAGGTGAATCATTTAAAATAGCTAAAAAGGCAAACTGAGAGGAAATCGTGTCATGTTTTCGCCCATTCTAATAGTGCAAACATCTAACAACTCGTCCAAAGGCCGAACAAAAACTACGACGATTCTTGAACTCTCATGAAAAGAATAAAAAATAGTAGCAAACCAGTACCAAATTACATGAATCAATGGAAGACTTCATTATTTTTGCAGAAAGGCGAGGAACTTCCAAAGAAAAAAAAACCCTAACCCGAAATACCTATTTTTGCAGAAAGGGGAGAACCTTCCGCAGTGGGGCTGACGCGTTCCCTCGCCGGAAACGGTTGTGGGTTTGATCCTCGCCGGAAATCTGGTTGTGCTTGCTTCGTTCGTGAAGAGAGGGCAGGAAGAAGAAAGGACGAACTTCCGCGCAGAGGACAGGCGAGAGGTAAGGTTGCAAAAAAATTTTTAGAAGGGTAAGTTAGGGCCGGGAAGCAATAATTTTTACAAGCTTCCCGGCGGTTTTAAACCGCCGCTGAGCCGAACTGGACCACTTACTGGCGGTAAAAACTGCAACGAAAAGTTGCGGTCTTTACCAACGGTGCTTTACAAACAACCGCCGGTAAAGTTAGTATTACCAGCGGTTCTTTATAAACAACCGCCGGTAAAGGCCGCTTTTTTGGCAGTGCTTACTCTTTGTACGATTCAATCATAGTTGGGAATGGTCGTCACCGTCCTATTACTCATTCTGGTTATTCGGTATTACCATTATCAAACGATGCCAATATTAATAGTATTGTACTCTTGGTTCCTCTTATTACCAAGATATTACTATTTGTTTCGCATCTGACCACATTTTATAATTGGGCCTTCACTTTTTCATCCACTGGATCTTTTATACGTGACTTGCAAAGCAAATCAATTTGATAATCCACAAAGGACTAATTAGAGGGGGTCTCTATCCTCTTGCTGGTGAAAATAAAGTTATCCTCTCCGCCAATAAATGCGATCAGGATATTTAGCATCATCGACCTGGGTGTCGACCATCTTAGAAGACAGCAACTCTTGGCACATCTTCTTCATACCACATTTCCATAACAGAGAATGCATCCTTGCTCCGATTGCTAGCATGGAAAAAGCCATCTCTCCCATTTTAAAAACAGAAAAAACGCATTTTATTGGATGACTTTACACTTATTTTCTGGTTATTTCCAATAAAACGCAAGTCAGACTTTTTTCTGTATTTAAAGATTTTATACCAATGGCTGAGACACTATGTAACGCCAATTTAAAATCTGTTCAATCAGATGGGGAGCCAATTCATCTCATTCGCTACAGCTTCTTTTTTCGTAAACAAGGAATTTAACAAGCGCAAACATCTTGGTAAAACCAGCCTCACCATGCTCTCTCAAGCTAAAGTTGCTAGTATTCCGCTGGTCTTACGCATTCAACACAGCCATCTATTTACTTAACCGACTATCGATCCCAGTTTTCTCTTGTGGCATACCCTATTATCCGTTTTTTCAGACAACTCCTGTCTGATGATCTCTGGCCCTTAGGGTGTTTCCATTACCCTGTCTTAGGCTTTGGCCTAAGGAAACTTCAATTCGAATCTGCCAATGCAGATTTCTCGGCTTCTGATGGCAGACACAAAGGATATTTGTGCCTCGATCTTCTACAGCATCGTATCTTGACGTTAACACCTGTCGTCGAACGTCTTCGACGAATCTCGTTTTCCTGGTCTGCTGCATCCAGTCTCATGCTGTCCGTAGGTCTGTTCCGGTAGATCTCAAAAACTCGAGAGACCCCATTTCTCTTGCCGCACAACCGCCGGCCAGCTGCCATTGCTCTCTGCAGCTATCGCTCCTGCCTAATCAATAATCTCCTCCCTCTCTAGTTGCATCACCGCCTTCTGGTTCTCATCGACTCGCTCCATCTCCTAATTCACGTTCGTCCAAGTCCCACGTCCCCCGCTTCCGGCCGATTGAAGTCACGTCCCCCGCTTCCGGCCGATTGAAGTCACGTCTCCCTTCGCCGACAGAGGGGTCGAGCAGCACCATAGTCTAATTCCAGAAACCAGTCAAACACTGGCTCCCGCACGCGGCCGCCTTACTGCAAAATGACGCGCCCCTCTACATACACACCTCGGAAGGCGACTATTCCTTCTCCTGCTGCAGCCGGCAATTTGCTCGCCTCCAGAATTAAGCCTTCCTTCCCGTTTTGCCAACCCCGCTCTTGCCTGCCATCTACTCTGACGCCGAGGTATGCATCTCCGTCTCAATCTCTGCAACCCACGGCTTCCGCTCTGCCCATCTAACCTACGCCCATGCGTTCTACGGCTCCGCCGCAGAATAAGTCTTCTTCGCTCTCGATCGTATGCTTCTGCCCTGCTCTGATTTTAACTCCACCTAAAGAACTTCACACAACCATATATCCATAACGCCCCAAGTGGTCCCACTCCAGAAAAATTACACTCACCTCAATCAGATCGACATATTCCATTTGGGCATGCCTTAACCAACTCCTATATAAACCATCTAATACCATACGGGCCCGCCAAAATTACAATCAACTTCGGCAGAAATAGCTCCTCATCAGACCATATGATAACTCATACAATGATTGGCACGTGTAGTTAAGAAATTTTACTTTGCATATCCTTTGGCCGACTGTTTTACTAGTTCCATATCCGCTCTTCCTTGATAATACTGCAGTCAAATATCCACGATAGCAGGCCACTATGGGCGGAATAATTATTTTTCCTTCTTAAAAATCACACATGGGACTTGATCCTGGCCACTCCATCTGCGAATATCATCGGCTGTAAATAGGTGTATTGCATTAAAAAACAATCATATGACACAATTGAGTGATGTAGCGTCCGTCTAGTCGCTAAAGGAATTCATTAACAGCCGGGTCGCATCTGACACTTCATTTTGCCCCTTGGTCAAACCATCCACTCACTGCCAAAAAAGCAGCCTTTCCGCCGTTAAAGGCCCAAAAACCGCCAGTAAACAGCTTACCGGCGAAAAAATTATCGCCAGTAAACAGAGAGACGGTAATGTCATACCGCCGGTATAAAATATGTATAAAGTACCAGCAAAAAACAAAACCGCAGGAATTTTTTTTCGTCGGCCCTATACCGGCGGTTCTAAAACCGCTGGTAAATAATATTAATTTGACACCGGCGGGTCTGTCTAATCGCCGGTGGATATTCTTTTTTGATTACCGGCGGATTTTGTGACCGCCGGTGATTTCTATAATATGTTTCCGGCTGTCGAATAACCGCCGGAAAATATCGTTAAATTTTAAAAAAATTATTTTTTTATGATATTTTTCCGTGTTTGTGTGCCTCATCATTCATTACACATCCTGATTCATTCATTCCACTAATACAAAAATTTAAATGACTAAAGCTGCACAAATTAATCTATTAAAAATAAATAATACTTCGCATAAAAGTTAATGGTTACTTAAAGAACGATAACGTAATTGAACTTAACTACACTGAGTAATGTATCATTACAAGGAAAGAATATCAAAGGAAATTGTTACTCAACCATTCCATCCTCCTGAGTCCCCAACTTAACGCTCTCCATCAGGATTGGCATTTTCATCATCATCGCCTGCATCAATAAATTAAAAAATTAATTAATATTTATTTGAAAATAACGATCATCACCCGCCATAATTAGTTAATAACAAAGGTGTAACATAACACGAGTTTGATGTTGATGTGATTGCGTCAAAATGGCGATTTGCTCTTTCATAATCGCCAACTCCCTCTGTGTGGCAGCCTCTTTGTGCTTCAACTCCGTCACTTCCTCCCTCAGTGATGCAGCTTCTTGAATGGACGCTGACTTGCGCGCCCGACCCGCTCGATCATGTACATAACCATGGCCAAAACCTCTCTCGTATCCACAGTGATGTCCACCATGCAGATGATCCAATTCGGATCTCAAATCTTCAGGGTCTCTCGATTCAGAGACCTGGCGAGTGATGGCTTCTGCGCTTAAAGCTTCCTGCAAAACACATTATAAAAATATATTAGTCTCCTATCTTATATAGTAACAGAATTATGTTAACTTAGAAACTTACACATTTTTCTCGTGTGGCATCCAGTAGGAAACGTCGCATCCTTTTTCCTGTGCGCCCCAACGTAACCATGAAACAGACTAAAAGAATCCCCTTGTTCCTTTTTCTATTTTCAAAAACATTAATCCATTAATAAATTGTCTTCATTTACTTATGAAAATTACAAAAATGAGAGGATGAGTATTTACCTGTTGCTCATAGTACCTAGGCAATGACCTGGTCACTAGAGTGTGAAGGATGTTTTCCTTAGACCGATTGATCTTGTTCTTCTTCGACATTTCCTTCACTTGTTCTTTCTCCCAACAAGCCAGTAAAAGATCCCATGAATCTTGAGTAATGGTCGGGATGGGAGTAGTTGCATACTCTTCTGGGTTCCTGCCTTCAACGTAGTCTCTCCTCAAGTAGCACCGATTGTCCCTCATTAATTTTTTAAGAATGGGCTTAAGGAATTTTTTTTCCTTCGTGCTACTTAGCTATGTTGTTCCATCATCATCAACCCACTTCTACGATTGCTACAGTACAATTAAAAAGCACTGATCAAACTAGAGTGCCAATAGAGTAACATATCTATATGAAAAGAGATAATGCAATTAGCTACGTTAGATACGTACCGACATTGCCTCGAACCACTGATCAAACTTGTCACGTTGGGCCCTCCGCATTTTATGCAAAAAAAAATACCGTTCTTGACGGCAGTCGGAGCCAACCATGCGTGAGAAGTTTCCCGCTTCCTCATTGGTCATTTGACCATTTTTTAACACAACTACATGTTTCTCCCCTAAATGGGGCATGAGTGAGGTCGCTCCGGCAGGACCTCTACCTGCCTATGTAGGAGTTGGTGGCGGTTCTTCAGGTGGCTCCGTCTCCTCTGGTGGGAGTGTCTCATCATCGTCGAGGTCTGGATCCTGTGTCTCCAAGTCCTCTATTCCGATTAACGGTTCAACAAATTTTGATGAACCTACCATACATCACAAATGCTTGAGTTAGTAAATTGTCTGTACGGAATACACAAAATTTATTAGTCTATCTCATGCTTACCATGTGAATCAGAGTCCAGGGGGGATGTATAGCTTGAGAACCAGTTCCAAATATCCGAAGGTTTTGAATGAAAATTAAGAGGCAACATAACTGTAACTCAAATATTGTACTTGTCTGACGTGTTTCATCAACTGGTTTTTTCCCTTTGTCCTTCCTAGGCGGCATTTTTCTGCAAAACAATAAAACAAAAAAATAACAGTTAGATACTTGTTACTGGTATTTTGAATGTGCATAATAAAATTGGTGGAAACAAACATTGATTTTCATTCAACTCTTCCCTGTCAACCCTCAGTCCTGCACCAAGTTCTCTACGCACCCATACAACATCATCGTCAGGGTCCAATGGTTCTACGAGACCCACTGATGGATCCTGGGCCTGCAATACTTCCTCATCCCCTATTGCACTGCATGAAGGTTGACTACAGGGACCTCATACGTATCCCCCGGTTTCCAGCGGCAAACCACACTCCAATCAGGTGTAAGCGGGTCCACTGAATAGAACACCTGTTGTGCTTATGATGGGATAATGAATGGCTCATCTTCGTAACTTCGTTTGGTTGTGTTGACCAGAGTGAAGTTATTTTCGTCCAGCTTCCTTCCACTACCACCATGTCAAACCAAATGCATTTAAATAAGTGCATTGGATCAAATGTGCCTACGTATACACGAAGGACAGTTTGAAGGACGCTGTAAAATATCTCTTCCTCCTCGCCTACAGTGGCAACGTCACTGTTTTGAGTGACCCGCTTATTGTCAATCAAACTCGATTCAAACTTGAACCCATTCGTGAAGAACCCTTTGTATGAGTGGGCATCATATCTTGGCCCTTGTGCAAGCATAATAAGGTTTCCATCTACTGGCCCACGGTTGCACATATCCCTAACCTGATTAACATTCAAGAATAAGCCATTGGAGAAATCCGGTAAAACATAGAACCTGTGTAAAACACATACGTGATCTTTGAACCACTGGAGAAATCCGGTATGTTGCTCCTGTTGTACTAGAGCATCGTACCATTGAGGGTGCAACCTTCTCAAATTTTCTTTATGTGTCCTAGGATCATAGAGAGTACAGTACATGTGCTGAAATTATTTATGTTGCATTATAAAATTGAAAGCCTATTGAAAAAAGTACTTACATCAAGTATGGGTCGATCTCCAGGTAGTTCAGCAAGATGAATCTATTTATCTGGTACGATTCCTCGCTTGAAATTAAATAAGGATGGGGCGCCCCAAGAGGACCTTCAACGTAACGGACTGGCCTATCTAACTTAGACTCCTTTCCATCGATATATCTTGAACAAAAAGTGGTTACTTCTTCCATTAGGTACCCTTCTTCAAAAGATCCCTCGGGGCGAGACCTATTACGAATGTAATTCTTCAGTGTTAATAGGTGTCGTTCAATTGGGTACATCCACCTATACTGGACCAGTCCACATAATTTGGCCTCCGTAGCCAAATGAACTGTCAGTTGGACCATGACATCAAAGAAAGACAGCGGAAAAATCCTTTCCATCTTGCAAAGCATAAATGGGATTGCCGCCTCCAGTCTGTTCAGCTTACTCACATCAACTGTCTTTGCACAGAGGTCTCTAAAGAATGCACAGAATTCAATTAACACCTTCGAAATAGGTTTCGATATAGACTTTCTCAATGCCACTGGAAGAAGTTGCATCAAAACATGATAATTATGACTCTTGAGCCCAACAATTGTTTTCTCCTGCACTTGAACATTGCTTGAGATGTTTGATGAATACCCCGCTGGTAGTTTCATTTTTTTCAAAATACGAAAAAACCTGCATTTTTCTTCTTTTGACATATTGTAGGACGCGTGTGGTATAACCACCTTACCAGTAACTTTAAACTTTTGCAAATCTAGTCATGACTTGATGTTATCCTTCGATTTTCCATCTTTCTGCAAGATAGTGTTCAACAGACTCTCACAAACATTTTTCTCTATATACATGACATCCAAATTGTGACAAAGCAGAAGAGTATTCCAGTATGGTAGTTCAAAGAATATGCTTTTTTTCTTCCACTCTTCCGGTAATGGACGACGTGCCATGGTGCTGTGGGATGTACCCTTACCAAATTCGACATTATCACTGTCCTCCCACATGTGTAAGATTTCATCTCCTGATAGTGCATGAGGTGGTATTTCATATTCTTCTTTGCCATTGAACGATTTTTTATCCACTCTCCATGGATGATCTTCCGGTATGAACCTACGATGTCGTAGGTAAACATTTTTCCGACTGCAAGGAAGATAAATGGAACCATGCTGAACATGACATATAGGGCAAGCTTTGTAACCTTTGGTGCTCCAGCCCGACAACATGCCATACGCTGGGAAGTCTGATATTGTCCACTGGACTGCTACGCGCATCTGGAGAAATGAGCGTGTTTGAGTTTCGTACGTCTTGACCCCTTCTGCCTATAACAATTTCAACTCATCAACCACTGGTTGGAGATAAACATCAATATCATTACCTGGCGATTTCGGTCCATCAATGAGAAGTGTCATGTCACAATAACTCTCTTTCATTGCAAACCAAGGGGGCAAATTGTAAATGGAAATGATGACAAGCCATGTACTACAGCTCGAACCAGTCCCAACCTTAAAAGGACTAAAACCATCGCTAGCCAATCCAAGTCTAAGATTCCGTGAATCAGCACTGAAAGACGGATGTTCTGCTTCGAAGTGTTTCCATGCCACAGAGTCCCTAAGATGACTCATTTTCCCTTCTACATCCACTAGAGCTGACCCATGCCATGTCATTAATGAAGCTGTTTTCTCGGACATAAACAACCTTTGTAGTCTTGGAACCAACGGAAAATGTCGGGCAACCTTTGCTGGTATCAAATGTTTTCTCTTCCCACTACCTTTTTTCTCAGTCCACCTTGACGTCTTACACCTTGGGCAGCTGTCTAAATCTCTATTTTCATTTCTGTAAAGTATGCAATCATTCGGGCATGCATGAATTTTCTTGCAATCTAACCCCAAGTCTGCCATTAATCTCTTCGACTCATACCAATTTTTGGGAACTGTGTAATCCTTGGGAAGAACGTCCTTGAAAAGCGCAACCACATCGGAGAAAGATTTGTTACTCCATTTGTTCAAACATTTAATTTGGAACAAGTGGACCATGAAGGAAAGCTTTGAATACTTTTCACAACCTCCATACAATGGCCGCTTCGCCTCATCCATTAATTGCTCAAACCTACGTATTTCTGAATCTTCACATTCACCCTCTGTGTTTTCCACTGCCACTTCAGCGTCCTGCATGAAGGCATCGTTTAACAACCTTGACATCTCTGGCCAGTGTCCGGTCTCAATGGAAGCATTTGGCTGTTGCTCAGTTCCTTCCTCACCGTGAAAATGCCACGTATGGTATCGAGCAACAAATCCCTCCCTTGCTATATGATACATTATTGTGTCACAATTAAAACAATTCTTGTTCTTACACTTGGCACATGGGCATCTTAACTGGCCACTTTCTTGGACACCCAACCTTTGTTTGGCAAACTCTGTGAAGAAAACAATCCCATCTGAAAATTCAGGCTGGCACCGGTCAACCTTGGTGGCGTACCGGTACATCCAGCTCCTGTCATTGAGATAGTCCATCTTTGCGATAAAACACAAAGACAAGTTGTAAAAATTGTTAATGGATTATGATTTCAATCCTATTCCACACATGATAATCAGATTTTTTAATGCTATTCTCTCTCCTTCTCTCTCTCCTTCCTCTCTCATACTTTGTTAAAGTGAAAGAGTGGGTAGAGGGAAAGAAAGAGAGAAAACAGTTGAGTGCAAGGATTTGAATTTATCATCTATCCCTCTCATGCTATAAGTGTTTATTTGATCAATTCTGAAATCAGGGGTTAATCACTTCTAAAGTGTAACTTTCAATAATGAAAAAGGAAATGTAATTTCTCAATTGAAGCGCTCACTCAGATGGAGGACGACAGCAACCAACTTCAATAGGAGTTAAAAATGCAGTGGCGTACTACTCTTTATGATTTTGAAATGGCCTAATACCTAAGCAACAATAACATAAGTCAAGAGACCAACACTAATATACATGATGTAATCATAAATTATTGTGTGCATTGAAAGAGTGCAACTTTCTTTTTTCATTTGTGATAAGATTTCTTCAGTTTACATGTGACAACTTTCTTTTTTCATTTGTTTTTGTTCATAGAAATCTCATTCATGTGCTTTGTGATTTTAGACAAAATATGATACATGTAGAACCTAGAGATAACATGAACAACCAATGAACCCAGGCACCCAAGATTTCGAAAGTTAGCCACATAAGACACCCAGTATAAGAATTATAGCTTTAATGACCATATATTGCATCAACTAGATGTTTACAGAATGTGAATAAATATGTATCAATTAAAACTCAAGAAAAGTAACGTGGTATTTGTTTCCATAACAAACAAAAGCATACCTACAAGTATGGATGGCATTAAGGATACTACAACATATAATCCACGTCTCCAACAGTGAAACAAATAGAGAGAGAGGGGGGAGGAAAAGAGACAAAGACAGAGACAAAGACAGAGACAAAGGCAGATAAAGAGAAATAGAGCTCTGCATTCACTCAGAAAGATATCATCATCACCACCACTGCCACATTTCAACTACAACGTGATTTGCATTTGACATTAACAGGCCCTTGTAACCTTTTGACAAGTTGTTTCCCATGAACAACATGAAACAAATACTGCCATTTTGGGCTTGTATGTCAGTCACAAATAACGACCTAAAATCTAAGAGAATATTCACCGTTAAAGTTGTGGCCTAGACCATTCTATGTCGCTTACCTAAAATTTAGGAGATCATTCCCCAAACTAATCACCAAAGGATTACATTTGACATCAATTCCACAAATACACACATCATAGCATGACAAATGGATAACTGACCGGGGATAAAGTAAGCAGGAGACAAACTAAGCCCAATGGAGCAAACTGCCTTTCTCTATTTCTATGTTAAAGGTTGGGTCGAGGTTTAACCCAAATGACTCATCAAATATTAGGTCTTTCCCCAAAAGTAAGCACAGAATATTCTTCCCAGAACTAAGTAATGGGGAATTATCCCCACTAACACTGACTAATAAACAATATTTTCAATTCAACGCACTTCAACATCATGCAGTGAAATTGTCCCATCTTCCAGTCCAACCTCTATTGCTTTTCCGTCGGGCCGCCAACATAAATATGTCATACACCTTCCTGAAGAAGAAACATAACCGAGAAGAAAACTAAGCATATAAACACTTCGACTTCAAAGAAAAATACAATTACTTTCCGTGCGTCGTTCGTGTAGAGAGGGAAGGAAGAAGAAAGAGGCGAAGTTCCGAAGCGCAGAGGTCGGGCGAGAGGCAAGGTTGAAAATATTTTTTACAAGGGTAACTTAGGGCTGCAAAGAATAAATTTTTACTTGCTTACCGGCGGTTTAAAACCGCCGCTGAACAGAACTGGACCAGCGCAAATTTTTTATCGCCGCTAACTTTCACTTATCGGCGGTAAAAATCATAACGAAATGTAGCGGTCTTTACCGGCGGATATTTACAAACAACCGCCGGTAAAGTTAGGGTTACCGGTGGTTATTTATAAATAACCGCCGGCAAAGGCCGCATTTCTACTTGTGACTATTCGATTGGTCTTATCCATTGCAATCTCTCACAAATAGCCACTTTGTCAGTTAGATGTAAAAGATGACTTCCTCGATGGCGACCTTCATAAAACAATTTATATTGTACAACCAAAAAGATATGTTGACTCTAAATTTTCTCTCATGTCTGACTACTTAAGAAATCTCTCTAGGCCTCATGCAAGCTCCAAGGGCATGGTATTTAAAATTCAGTCACTTCGTACTTAACATGGGTTTCCAGAATTCCCCCCACTATATTTCTCTGCTTATAATTCGTCACACTACAACTCATGTTATTCTACTTTTTATTTCTGTGGACAACATTGTCATCACAGGGACATCCTTCCATGTGGTACAACTATTTATTTCAGACTTACAAAAACCTTTTGAAATTGGACCCATGATCTATTTTCTCTGTTTTGAAACTCACTCCTATAATTGTGTACTGCTTCTTACACAAACAAAGTACACCGTGGAGTTGTTACAGACCAATGGAATTGATGCCAGAAAACCAGTTCACACACCCAGGACTGTAACTCACACCTAAAGATGGACAGCCACTTACCAACCCATAGTCCTATAGGCAACTCCTTGGCAGCCTTCAGTATTTGACTATGACTTGGCCTAATATTGCCTATGCAGTTAACTCATTATGTCAATTCATTCACTCGCTAGCGGAACCTCATCTTCTAGCGGGCTCCAACAATCATCAACTACTTTTTCTCTAGCCGGGATTGTGATGCTCAGTGGGGTGGATGCCCCACCACCAGACGGTCCACTATAGTTTAGGCAATATATTTTTCTCAGAATCATATATCTTGGGTTTCTCAAAAACAGCACACAGTCTCCGCTCCAGCTGTGAAGCGGAATATAGAGCTTTAGCTGCTTTGAGCACAAAATTTCTATGGAAATTACATCTACTCAACTTTATCAATAATAGTCTCAGCGCACCTCTAACTATTCTCTGTGATAATATCAGCTCTATCTTTTTAACTTCCAATCCAGTCATTCATGCGTGAAGCAAACATATCGAAGTGGATATTCATTTTCTCAGGGAAAAGTTGCGCTGTAATGTTCAAGTTTCAACAGATTTCCTCTGTAGCGCAGGTGGCAGACTTATTCATCGAACCGTTGTATCGGTTTCGGTTCAAGCCTCTTCGATTCAAACTCAATGTTGTTTCTCACCCCACTTAAGGTTGCGGGGAAGTATAAAAGCCGATTGTACATCTTGACTCATTCTCCTCTTCTCTTATCTTCTTATCCTATTGGTTACCCTTCCTCTTATTTGTTCTCCTCCATTTTCTTCTCCTCAAACTTTCAGATCTAATAATAATGGATCTCACAATGGTACATACTGTAAACACTTTCTATAAATACTATAGAATAATACTAAAACTCCATCGAAGATCCCTTATTTTTAGCCAGTTCACATTAAACTATGTGCATACGAGTGCTAAAGAAACTCATGGAGTTGGTGTTGGAATGAAACAACCAATGATCAATTGGTGAAGCGCTTCAAAGTCATATCTTGTAGTTCCTCACTAGTAAAAAACCTCATTCTGCCCACGGATGGCATTGGCGGAATGAGAATCGGCCGGCAGACCTGGGCCAGCCGTCGGCTGATTCTACGGGTTTTTAAACCCCCGTCGGCAGAACATTGGGTCTGATTTTTATCCCAAAAGAGTGGGCTCGTCAGGCCCATCTCCCGCACGCCCTGAATAACAATGGTACTGTTGTAATTTTTTCCGCACATGCGCACTCTCGTCTTCCGGCTAGGTCTTGGTCTCCGGCATAGTTTTCCGACCGAGACCTTCGGAAATCGTTCAGGGAGCGTTCTCATCGGAATTGAAAGCATATTCGGCCCTCTCCTCTTCAAAAACCCTCCGGAAATCTTTAGGCGAGCTTCGACCTCGTCCGGCCTTCTCTGCATTTGAGGAAGACCCTCAACTTTCTAAAGTTGCTATCTAAATCAACTGAAATGTGCTAAAGTGACACGACGAAGGCCAACGATGTTCTTCGAGTGAGCGATCCAATAGGCGGAGCTGAGGCAGAGGAGAAGGACAATTAAATGCAAACTTTGTGTTTGAAATTTGATTTCAACTCGAGATGTGGGAAATCATGGACGAGGGGAAGGAGGAGCAGAGATGCGACAAAAACAGTCAGAATCATGGTGTGTGCTTCAGACAAGAATAATGGATGGGATAACTCGTCGTCGGGTTCTTTTCTTTCTTGAAGCAAAACGTATGCTATGTTGAAACAGCGGATGGAAGTTGCAGAAAAATCCGAGGTGGGTGTGAGTTCAAATTTCTTTTGCTTTTTTTTTAGCAGAGCAATTGGGTTTTGTTTAATTTTGAGAGAGGAATTATTTTGATTGTTATTTTTTATTTTTTTCTTTATACGTTTTTTTTATCGTTTGGGCATGTGCAAATTGTAACATTGAAGATTCTGAGCTGGAGTTTGTCGTAATATCTATATTAAAATCTTCTTCTTAATTTCCTCTGGTGAATTGGTTATACGAAAAGTTCTGAACGAACTTTTAGAAGATCAGAAAACTTGAACTATCATATCTTTATTATTTTTTATTTTTTCCTGTGAGAAATTGAAAATTCTGAAAACCACAGTTAGAGTCGATGCTTTAAAGCTTAATCAAAGGTAGATCTTTTCATTCTGCCTTCACAATTCAGGCTTTCATTTACCTGTCTTTCAGTTCACATATGCTTCAGGATTACAAAGAGGCTGCGAGAATCAGGGACTCTATAAGGGTAGTGTGAGGAAGAAGAACCCACCCTTCGCCTTCAGAGACTAATTAAAAATGCTTTCCATGAAGAGAATTTTCAGGTAGGCTTTCTTAATTCTATTCTCTCGTCATGGCTGGAGTTCATATCCTCTGTCTCCAATTTTGAGTTTCTTAGCAAGAATTTTTTATGGATACCAATTTGATCTAGTTGGAAAACTGCTACCAACGCCACTGTCCCGTCAGCCCAACGGAAATCTCTGCTTGCTTTTACTACTTTTCTTAAGTCAGATCATTATCTTCAAATTGGCGTCTTCATCAAATATTGTTTCATGTCACCAATTTTACAGGATGCTGCCAAATACTGAGATGAACTGAAGCAGTTGACTCCACATGCTCTTCTCAAATGTTCCAGTGATGCCAGAACCTTGGTATGATACATCTAGAGCTTAATTGCTTTGTTCTTGATGACCTTGTGCATCAACTTTTTAACTAGCTCAAGGAATGAGATATTTAACCTCTTGAAATAGTTTATTCATTTGTTTTAGGGGATTAGGTGTCATTGGAGAACAACCAGTTATACTTCCTCAAACTATATTCGAGTACTACTCTGCATGCCCACTGACATATATTTTTCTTAGGCTGTTATTCTATGTTAGAGCTAAGTATGACTTTTACTTTGGTGGCTCTCCCCGTATAACCTACTCTTTGAAAGGCTGTTGCCCTGCATTTTCGAAACATAACTGGACTTGATGGTTTGTCTTGTTATTGTGGTGTGATTGACTTCGATTCTGATAGAAAGAGCTAAACAATATGTGTTTAGATTAGCTTCGTCATGAAGAAGCTTCAGTAAGAGCTGAACAAGAAGTGCTGCATAAAGTATCATTATAAATATATTTTTCTAGAAGTGCTGCCAATCTGTATGAAGATGAGTCAAAGTTATAGCTGTTTCAAGAGCTTATTTTATATCACCTGCTGGTCCCCAGTTTCTGATTGAAAATGAACCATTGACTTGCTCTTTATATTTGCCATCGTAACATACTCTTTAAACTATCTTAGTGCAGTTCTGTTTAAACTATCTAAGTGCATCTCTGTTGCATTGAGTTAATCATAGAGGAAAATGAAAAATATGTGTTTAGATTAGCTCATATTTACTTAGATGTATTACATGTATGATAAACACTGATATTATTTATTTTTATTAATGTTTGGCTTTAACCTAAAATCATGAAATTGACTGTTTCTTGGTTTTGCTCAATTAATAGCTGTTGAATTTATTCTGATATAACTATCTGTGCAGATTCTGCATCACACTCTCTCCATGTATGCAATCTTCCTCTCCATGTATGCAATCTTTCTGTTTTCTCTCTCATTTCTCTATAGCTAAATTTCCATCTCACCCAGTTTTCTCCAAAATTCTGTTTCAGAATTTAATTCTTTCCCTCTGACTTTTATCTTTCTCTTTCTCTCTCTGCCTCCTTTTCTCTCTCTATCTCTCTCTCTCTGCCTCTTATATCTTTTATCTTTCTCTTTTTCTCTCTCCCTCCTTTTCTCTCCCCCTCTCTCGGTTTCCTCACTGATTTCTCTCTCTGTTTTCTCCCTGAATTCCCTCTCCTTAAATCTTCCTATCTCTATTTCTCTCTCTCTCTATCTCTATCTCTCTCTCTCTCTTTAATCTTTCCATTGGTTGCTTATCAGTAAAACAAAATTTTCAGAGGATCCATATTCAAAAAAAAAAAAAACAATTTCTAGAGGATATGATTCTGCTGATTCTCATGGCTTATAAACTTGTGATGTTATAACTGACATTGTCTGCACTCCTTCGTATAATATTTTTGACAATTTACTTGTGCTTTAATGTCTTATTTAAGTGAGTCTCTGAATTAAAAACATTTTTATATTTTTTACATTGAGATGGGTCTTTGAAATCATGTGCAGACTCTGAAATCAAGACAAGCGATGGGCGAGGCTATGGAAGGTGTCACCAAAGCCATGGGCCAGATGAATAGACAAATGAATTTACCTGCCTTACAGAAAATTATGATGGAATTTGAGAGAAAATGAGAATATGGAAATGGTTACTGAGGTTATGGGAGATGCCATTGATGATGCTTTGGAAAGAGACGAGGAAGAAACAGAAACGGAAGAACTTGTAAGAGTTCTTGATGAGATTGGGATTGATATTGATCCATTATAAGCTTGTGAGCTTCCTTACATGGTAACAGGTGTGCTCCCTCTCTGTCCTCTCTTTCTCATCTCTCTCTCTCTCTCTCTCTTCTCTCAGTTCTCTCTCTTCTCACTCTTCTCTCAGTTCTCTCTCTTCTCTCTCTTTCTCTCCTCTGTCTCTTTTCTCTCCTCTCTTCTCTCTCTCTCTCTCTCCCCTCTCCTCCATCCTCTCTATTGTCCTCTTCCGTATGTATTTTTTTTTTCAAAAAGTTCCGCTGTCGCGCCTATTTGTGTCGTCGTAATGTATTCCGCCAACACACCGTATTGCGTCGTCGGATGCTTTCCGCCGACACGCCGTATTTAGCTTGTCGGCGGAAAGCATTCCGCTGACGCGCCGTATTGCGTCGGCGGAATGAATTGCGTTGACGGAATTCATTCCGCCGACGCAATACAGTCCATCGTCGGATGACTTGCTCCCCCGACGGCTCCTGTCGTTGGCCTAGCAGTTTCGTTCGGCCGATGGGTTTTTTCCTCGCGCGACGTGTTTATTCGTCACGCGAGGACTCTGGGGACGGACTTCCGACGACGTCGCCTTACCCGTTGTCAGATTGTCCGCCGATGGGGATTGGTGTTCGGACGACGGCTTTTGGCCACCGGGGGACACCACTTTTGTAGCAGTGCCTGTTCGCAACCACAACCTTGTACACAATCTTTCCCTACTCTTTTAGGAATACAAAGGTTGGCATTGTCTCCATCACCCAATCCATACCATCTTTGGAGTTAGGTTGATCAATGATGAGTGGTTTTAAAGAAACAAGTAAATCATGTTGAACCTCCCTCGCCTCAAAATCCAATAATATCAAGTATTCTGAAACTTGCCAAGCACGAGCTAGCAAGCGGATACTGATCAAGTACTTGTGTATTAAATCTGTAACTTTGGATCCGGAACAAGCAAAGACAGGTATAAGACAAAAAATGGTTCTGAAACAGAATAAAATAAAACAATTCTTTGATAATAACAAAACAAATAAAGTAAAAATTGAAACTGCCCAAATAGTTATCTGACATTAGACAATGCAAAACCAGACAATAAACTATAGATGAATGAGGAAATCACCTTAAATTTCTCTCTCTTGACTCATAATGATACAAGAATTTTCTACATCAATCTGCAAAACATGCATGAAAGCAGGCAAATAAGAGGAAGCATGAGGGAACATGGAGCAGTAAAAATAAAAGAAAGATATAAAGAAATGATTAATACAACCACTTATCAAAGTTCCAAAGAGGATCACTGAGCTCAGATTACTCACAAGTGTCAAGACTTGCAGCAAGCCTAATTTGTGTTTTCTCTAATGTCATTGAGAAGTGCTGCTGTATTTTGCCTATCTGCAAAGTGTCCATTAATTGAACCTTCAGAAGTAGTAAGCCAATAATACTCAAGTGCACTGGTATAATAGTACAAGCAATTCAACTATCTGCTAGTATATAGAAAGGGAAAAACAAAGACCATCGAGATTACTATTGGGGCTAATTGAATAGGCCAAAAAAATCAGACTATTGATCTCTTAACAGAAATTGACTTGCATCTAGCTCCTACTCTGGCGACTCAAGTGAAATTACTTCAATAATCAAGCTAATTTTGGAATTACCTTCTCTGTAGTAATCTCAAGTAGTAATTTTGGAATTACCTTCTCTGGAAATCTCAAGTAAGGTTATAAATGTTCACAAACACCCGTAGTCTTAATTTGGGATGAAGAAGAGCACCGAGAGCGAGAAGCTTGGCCCACCTACCATGTGCAGTATCACAAGCAGCAAATATAGCTTTTGTATTTTCTCTCAATACATCAGCTGTCTTCAGGAGGCAGAAAACCATAGTCTATCCTATTTAAGAAGAACCAAAATGAGAATAGTAGTAGCAATGAAAACTACATCCTGTCCAAATACATACAATAGGTTCTGCAAAAACCATGACCTCGTGAAAAGGGTAAGCTAGTTTCATGGGAGGGGGGAGCAAGCCCTAGAGATATAACAAAAACATGTAGTCTAACCTCGAAGAATAATCTGATTCCGGTGTCATTCAGCGGTTTGTGAAGTCGTGTGGTGCTGTTTGGTAGCTACTTCAGTCGACAGTTTCCAACGAAGAGTCAAAGAAGAAGAATGTCATTGGAAAAATAGCGCAGGGAAGGGAGAAGAAGAAGGCCACAGGGGAGGGAGAAGAAGGGTGCGGGAGAGGGAGGAGAAGAAGGACGCGGGGGAGGAAGGAGAAGAAGGGTGCCGGGGAGGGAGGAGAAGAAGGGTGTGGGGACGGGAGGTGAAGAAGTTCACGGGGAGGGAGGAGAAGAAGGGCATGGGAGAGGGAGGGAAGAAAAGGCGCCAGGGAGGGAGAAGAATAGCGGGGAGGGAGAGAAGAGAGCTGGCTGAGCAGTCCAGCGATGTCCGTGAGGGCGGTTGTGGGTCAGAGTGATAGGGTTTGTAAGAGAGAAGGAAGAGAGAGGAAGGCAGGCGGGAGACCTCTCTTTGGCGCCTGGCGGAGCACACGGTTCAGCGATTCAAGGTTTTCCTCAGTAATTTCCTAGCAACCCTAGAGTGACTAGAGAATTTCTACGCATGCAGGAGACTGTTTAAGGTACGGGAGACTATAGGATTAATTAAGACGCATTTTCAATCTTTACGTTTAAGGCGAGCAGGAGATTAAAGGATTAGGGCGTACGGGAGACGAAAAAAATTTAGGATTTATATTTGATACCGTTTAGGGTTTTAAAACACAATAAAATGGGCTTTACCGATGGTTGGCTATGCACCAAAATATTAGGGAAGGACTTTAGACCGTCCCCCCTAAAGATGTTTTTTAGGGATGGTTATGATGAACATCCGCCTCTGAAAACTAGTTTCCTACTAGTGGATATTGCGCAACAGTGAGGGGAAATAATGATGGAGATCAAGTGAAGACTCAAGTTTGTACAAGCATTTTCATGGTGTGTAAGCTTCATACATTTGCAACCTTCAACTATGATCTATTTCAGCTTTGGCTTGAAGGGGAGTGTTATAGATTGTTAGTACATGTTTAAATAAGGGCAAATAATGTAATTTAGTGTTTTACCCCTATAAGGGCATACTTGTAATTATGTAATTGACATATAATTAATGTAACAATAGTGCTGCCCTATTTAAAGGGAGGACACACTTGGAATAGGGTTACCCACGACCCTAGCTGTGTGGAACAGAAACTTGTTAGTTCGGTCGTGTTTTGTTCTTCTCTTTACATTTTTAAGTGTGTTCTTCATGAAAACCTTCATGGTATCAGAGCAAAATGTGGATTCATTAGCCGTTAGATCGTGTAGAAACTTTGGTTGCATGTCTTTAGCCTCTATTTCAAAATTTTGAACGCAGGAGATTGTGTTTGGACATCTGGAGAAGGAAATATCGTCATTCGAACAAAAAGCTCTCACCTTGTAAATTCCCCACCGACATGTCCCATAGTATTTTTCTATATGAGGGGAATCCCTGGGCAGATGTTGCTGATATTTTTGTGAATATGTTCTAGGAAACAAAATATACATTATGAATGGTGGAGATTGATTTTTGATGGCTGGAATGTTCGGTATCAGTGTTGTCAATACTGAAAATTTAGTGATATCTACCCTATCTCTTTTTCTCTTTGTAAATTGATTTTGCGTGACATTATCTTTGGGTTAGTTGTGAGGTTGTGAAATCCTCTTCTCGACTTGACAAACCTCTCCAAGTGTAGTTGGGACTAGTTGGCATATTACAGTAGGTTATGAGCCTAGAAAGTTCTAAGTTGGAAGTTTCAATCGCTCTGAAACTCTATGTTTCCTTGTACTCTTGACTTCTGACGAAGGAAAGGAGTTTTATTTCATATGGGATTTATGGATAAAGTTCATTTTAATTAAGACTTCACAAGGACATGCATCTAAACCTCTGGTCTTTTGTGGGTATTTGAAAGAGAAACCGTGATTCGGCTTTGTCATTCGACTACTTTTGTGTGCTTTCAGATTGCTGCAATTGTTTTATATGTGCATCCTTCAGATTGAGATCAGTGGACGATTTGTGTGCTTGTTCCTATAACTGCTTGCAGGTTGTTCTGTTTCTTGGCAGCTTATTGAATTGTTATTATTTGGTTGTTGAACAAGTATTTGAAGGAATTTCTGGTTTGAAGATGAACAATAAAACTTATCCATTGTGGTGAGCTTGCTCATTTGAAATGCCATTGAGGGTCCAGGTAAATTTGCTTGATGGAGAGTTGGGTCATATTACTTCATAACTGTTTTGATTTCCGCATTGTGTTATGCATAAATTAATTAGTGTTTGAGACACTACCCTTGTGGGCAGGGGCGAGTGTGTAAGACACGTTATTCCTTTTCTATTGGCTTTCAATGTGGGACCCTTCATGGCAGAAGGGGCTGGAGTGTGCTTTTGAAGAAGAGGCATGATTGCATTGCAGGAAGTCATTGTTCATGGATACCTATTAGTGACGGAGTAAGGTGAAAAAAATCTACATGGAGTACATATTTTGTTGGAGAAAAAAAAGTCTACATGGAGTAGATAGTTTATGTGTGAAGAAATCTACGTGGAGTAGATATTGTGAAACAGTGAGGGAAAATAATGATGGAGAGCATGTGAAGACCCAAGTTTGTTCAAGCATTTTTAAAGTGTGTAAGCTTTATACATATGCAAGCCTTCTGCTATGATCTATTTTTGTTTGGCTTGATGGGGAATGTTAGAGATACTTAATACATGTTTATATAAGGGTGTAAGATGTAATTTAGTGTTTTACCCCTATAAGGGCATACTTGTAATGATGTAATTGATTTATAATTAATGTAAGAAGAGTGCTGCCCTATTTAAAGGGAGCACACAGATGAATTAGGGTTACCCACGACCCTAGCTGTGTGGAACAAAAACTTATGTGTTAGTTCGGTCGTGTCTTCTTCTTCTCCGTACATCCTTAAGTATGTTATTAGTGAAAACCCTCATGGTATCAGAGCAAGCTGTGGATTCGTTAGCCGTTGGATCGTGCAGAAACACTGGTTGCATGTCCTTAGCCTCTATCTCGACATTTTGAACGGTTGAGATTGTGTTTGGATATCCGGAGAAGGAGTTGTCATCATTCGGACAAAAAGCTTTCTCCTTCTAAATTCTGCACCGACGAGTCTCACAATATTTTGCTATCAGTGGGACATCCCGTGATTTTTAGGATGTAAGTGGAAGAAAAGATGAATGGGAGTTAAGACTAAGGTCAGAAGATACCAGGTGGAGATTTCATGCATCCCATGTAGCAGCCATTTACCAAATGCTGGATGCCACAGTGTAGTGAGGCCAGATGAGCCACGTTCTACTTCCCCTACCTGCATCATGCATGCAACAGATGATTGAGCGGACAGTGCTTACAACAGCTTTGAGCCATGGCGGACCTGCTTGGCCACAAATTTTGCATGTAAGTTACATATATATAATGAAGTAATTATAGAAAATAAAAAGAGGTAGAAGACATTTGCTGGGATCCTTGGACAAGCTTTCGGACTGCAGCATTGCTTCGTACATCGCTTGCGGGAAAGGAGAGAGCCTCTCTGCTTTCTTGGGCAATAGATCATTGTGTGCACTGCTCATTGTAGTATGCGATTTTGATAAACGTTCTGTATTCCTTTAGCACTGTGTCTGGCATTAATTCTCTATTGAGATCTCTGGTTTCCAAATGTTGTAATGTGTTTGAAGTAGTGTCTTCCATTTCTGAGATGAGAAGTAACCTTCTTCCTGGAAGTATTATGTGGTGGTGTATGAGATTTCCCAAGTGAGTCTATTTTATAGCCTCGTGGAAAGTAAACTGCTCGTTTGTTGATAACCAACATTCGAAAAAGGGTAGAAGCTTTGGGGTAATGGGATACAAGTTTTTGTTAATATTATGGATGGGCCATAGACACAAAAGGAGATAGAAAATGTATAATCGAATTTGAAGGATTCTAGTATTGCTTGTTTCAATTGTGAAGGACAGAGATAGGCATGTGAACTTTAGTAAATTTGAGTGAGTTTTGGGCCTGATTTCGGGAGGGGTATATGGATGAAAGTCAATGGTTTTCTTCGGGGGTTGTTTCTGATTTTTTTTATTCCATGATATAGGATGTGAATCTTGAGTAGTGCTCTGGGAGAATGAAGTAACCATTGATTTTGAGTGTGTTTATTGGAGTGGTTGGAAATCAAACCTATTGGTACGTGAAAACTGGAGAAGATATTTTGGGAAATATTCTTCCGCAATGGAACTTGTTGTGGCAAAGGTTCTGGAGAGGACTGAGTCATGACTGCAGGCAAACCTGCGTTTTTTGTAAAAAGAACCACCATAAGTGCTTCTAGCACTCTCAAGATTTTTGTCAGAGTTGGATTATAGATTGTGGCTTGATTAGAAGTGGTGGAGTGGTGCTGTGAGATCTTGAAATTATGATTGTTGAGGTAACTTCTTTCGTTGTTGTTGCATCGTTTTTTGTCAAGCTTCTCCGGAGAGAGGTTCATCTCACACAACCTCACCATGTCCCCAATATTTTGTTTGAGGTGATAGAGGACAATCAGGATTTGGTAAGAGTGCGCGATTCACTATTTTGGTAATCGAAGTTGTTGGTGTTCAATTTGTTCTTGGACTTTGGTGTTGTGACTCGGTATGACAGGTGATTAGTGTTTAAACTATATGTTTATTGTGTCCATCATTTGATTGGTTAGTTGTCATTTCATTAGCGTTACTTTGAAGTTAATAAGCCATTCTGGCAGGAAATTCATTAAGGGTTGCTTCATATTTGCTTGGGATTATTAGAATCTGTGTTTACAATCATTTTCTCAATTTCTTCAAAATGGAGTATATCCATGTTTTTCTTTGTTGGTGGATTAATAGTTTGGGGATGATCGAAAATTGCGTTTAGGAGATTTGTTATGATGAGTTGTTATGATATACCTCATGTTTTGTGCAATTATTGTAAGAGATTTAGGCATATGTAATATAATTGTCTTGTCAAGCAGCAGTTGACTCAGCACAAGAATTTGATATTGATTATTACAGATGTCCAGGATATGATTAACAAGGCTCTTGCTGGCTTTAGTAACAGAAGTTCCTCGGTTTCTACTTTGTCTGCTCATTCGTGTAAGGTTTCTTGGATCATTGACTACGGTGCTTCTAATCATATGACTTGTGATTCTACTATTTTTTTTTCTACCTCTTCTTTTTCTCTTTCTTCTCCTCTGATTTATACAACTGATGATTCTCCAGGTCTTGTTGAACATTCTGGTTCAGTTTGTATGAATTTTTTTATCTGTTTGTTTGATGTTCTTTGTGTTCTTTGCTTATCTATTAATTAGTTATCTGCCGGTCAGTTCTGTGATCTTGGACTTCATGTTATCTTTTCTTCTTTTGGGTGTCAGGTACATAATCCATCAACTAGGAAGGTTCTTAGGATAGGGAGTAAATATGGATGCATATTTGACCTTGATATTCTGAATATTCCTTTTAATGCAACATCCTTGCTCAATAGTAGTTTGAATGCTCGTTCTACTTCAGTCTTTGAACTTCAGTATAGTCGTTTGTGTCATTAATCTCACCGTACTCTTAAATAAATTGATTCATATGGGTCAGTTGGGTCGTGTTTCATCAAAATCTTTGCACTGTGTTAGTTGAAAACTTAGGAAACATACTGCTTTACCCTTGCTACAAGTGTTGTACATTGTTTAGTCCCATTTGATGTTATTCATTCCAATATTTTGGGACCATCTTAGTTTCCATCAATGGGTGATTTTTCCTATTATGTTGTGTTCGTTGATGATTATTTCCGTTTTGTCAGGATTTATCTATTACCATTTCATTCAGCTTTCTATGATCCATATGTTAAATTCTCCACTATGGTTTGCACTCAATTATAAAACACTTCTAAACTCGTCTGCTTTGACTCAGGGGGAGTACACATCATATAGATTTCTTATGTTGCTAAAGTTGCATGGTTCTTTGCAACAACTTTCTTGTCCACATACTCCGCAATACATTGGGGTTGTTAAACACAAACACAAATTCATCATGGAAATCACACAAACTCTACTATTGAACTCTTCTATTCTGAAACTATTTTAAGGGTGACGCGAGTTTGACTTATGTCTATCTTATTACATGGTTACGTACAGTGGCCTTAAAGGGTTCTACGCCTTTTACTCATCTTTATGTAATTACCCCTGATTATTCTTCTCTTCGTGTAATTGATTGCACGTGTTTTGATTTACTTCCTGTATGTGAAGATGATAAGCTTTCTGCTAAATCTATAATGTGTGTTTCTGGGTTATGGTATTGAGTAAAAGGGTTTTGGTGTTATGATCTTCAAAGTAACAGATTGCGTGTTTCGCGTCATGTTACTTTCTGGAAAAAAAGTATAGTTTTATTTTTTTACCTTCTCATAAAATTCTGTCTGATGTATCTCCCTCTATTGTTTTTTATTGTTTTCCAAATGATATGTCTTGAGTGTTTTCTTTGTCTGATTTTTTTCCAGGTTCACCGACTAATGACACGCTATCCCCTGTGCACTCTCCGCCTGATGTTCCCACCTCTTCCTCAGACACACCAACATCTTCAGCTTT